>OX638063.1:8610421-9061964 GCA_951804385.1 Trifolium dubium | reverse complement strand
TTTAAAAAAGGATATTATAAAGTATTTTTATTTTAATTCAAAAGAGATTTTCCCCGTGCCTTGCGCGGGTATACACACTAGTTTGTTTAAAACCCGAATCTCGCCGAAACTTAGATCAAGAATTAATCGGTTCAATGGATTTAATCACAATTGAACTGAATGACAAATAAATAATAATAATAATAATAATAATAATAATAATAATAGTAATAATAATAATAATAATAATAATAATAATAATAATAAATTAATAATAAAAGTTTAACAAACGGAGGTTCAAGGAATCAATCTCGTGTAGGAGTAGTTTATTTTTCCGATAAGCATCATGCAACAAGAACTGAGCATAATAGCTAACAATGCAAACCAAATACTATAAAAAAAAGAACCAATTCAAGTTTCAAGTAGAATAATAGATGGCCCTGGTTATAGTCAGCCCTAGTTTCTTTTATATTCTCTCATCTAAAATAATTGACCTATTTTCTTTGTTTCAAAATAATTAATTTTTACTATTTATAACATTGTTTTTATTTAAATTGGGGCGGAGGTAGTATAAGAGAAAAAAAATTATCTTCTTTAGCTACTCTTTCTCTTTTGTTTATTAGAGAGAGAGAGATGGATTTAGGTTATTTTTGACCTATAATCACTCTCTATATTTCTTTTTAATATAAATAAGTGATTTTCACATGGATTAAGTTTTTGTCGCTTGAGTGATAATAAGTGATTTTGTTGCTTGAGTGTGATGTTGTGTTATTCGTCGACTTGTGCGGTGCTATTTGATTTATCGTTCTATTGTGTTGTTCATTTGGTTCTTATTTTGCTTATTCATTTTCTATGTTTTTAGCAATGTTGAATATATGGTTGTATTTGATGTATTATTTCAATTTCATTGAATGAATAACATTTTATTTATATAAAATAAAAGGGGTTAAAGATAGAATAAAAATTTAAAAGACCAATTATCTTAGATGTCCTAATTTAACCAATAAAAAAAACATAACTCATTAAATCGTATGTTCATGATCAAAATTCAAACTCCCGATCCCTCAAACATGATTTTGCCCAACTAAAAGGCATTAATTGGCTTTCTAATGGGCCTGGACCTTGGCCTTTTTGCTAGACTACCTTCCCTCCCTACATCAAAATGAAAAACCAATCTCCAAAAGGACACATTCTTCTTGAGAAAAAATTTCCTCCTACCCTGACATTTATATCTTTACCCCTATAATTAATTTTTTGTCCAATTTTATCTTTTCAGTCAGGGGCAGAATTAGGTGAGAGGATATGAGGGCCAGGGCCCTCGCTTAGTTTAAGTTAATTTTTTTAGTATTAAATACATTAAAAGAAAGATATGATAAAATCATAAACAAAAATTATATGACTTCACAATATTTTGATTTTATATTTTTTAATTAGTTGATTTAGTATTAAAGTGTATATTTTGTATATTAAATTTGATAGATTTGTTTTTTTTTATCGTGACCAGGATGTCCACCGCTGAACGCAATGATTATTCATTTCACTAGATTTGAAACACATCAAAGAGTAGATAGCTGATCTAAATATTTAAAGTTGCTCCGTTCCTATTTTCAATAGTTTGACTTCACCCTACAAAACAATTACAACCGGAACACTTTAAAAATACTTCCGATAAGACACTAACTCATTCTCCCTATTCCGGTATGGTACCACCACAATCTAAACAAAGAACTAATTACTTCACCTCGTTAGTTTTTTGTGAATAATTGAATATGTTATCGTTATCCTTCAATTTCAACGATAACAAAGGTTTAATGTTCTGGACCAACATTTCATATTCTTCACTTTAACGGTAAATATTTATAAGTATTTCAGTTTGGTAATTTCATATTTTTTTAAGCATTCCTATAATCCTATTTGTAATTTTAGTTACCGGAACACTTAGTGTTATATTCAAAAAGGTTCCGAGTGAAATAATATACTCTCTCTCTAATGGCCGCCATCATTAGAGAGAGGATATTATCGGTACATTTATGTCTCAAGTTCTCTTCAGATAAAGAGAAGAGAGAATTTTGCCGGTGTATTGGAGACCATGTATAGCCTCTTTTATATTAGATAATACTTCTCATTATTCCGTTAATGGAATTATAAATGGAGTAAAGTTTAATTCAAACTAAGTGTCCGTTTGGCCCGGTTTATTATCTACTTTTCTATTTAGTTTAAACGAATTAAAGAAGTATAAAATTGAATTTAGCCATATTTCTCCTTAAAAGTATTAGAGAAATAAACTAAAGAATTAAAAAATAAAAAAAAAGTAGAATCAAACACATTTTTTTCCTACTTTACTATTTTTAAGGAGAAAAAAAAAAGTAGAAAATAAGCCCGGCCAAACGGACACTAAACCTACGAACATAATCTATTTATTTATAGACATAACACAATTTTAGTCCTTCAAAATATAACTTGTTGACATGTTGATCTCTCGAATGTATCAAAATTATAAATACTAGCGGGTCAGACAGGCACGTTCCGTGCCCGTCTGTGTACATTGTGTGTATGTCTGTGTGCGTGTCTGTATCCGTTTGTGTGATTAATTTTTTTTCTTGCATAACTTGTGATAACTAACTTTTTGGACTTACCAAAGAGACATGTCTAGTGTTGCTTAAGTAGAAACACTCCGTTCTAAATATGTTACATCATTTAGAGTATATCATTTAATTCGAAGATGAAAACTTTAACTGAGTGTTCTATACTTTTCTGTGTTTACTTTAACGGTTCAAATATTTGAATCTTTCAAATTTCTAGACCTCAATTATAAAGCGTAAATAATCTCCCGTATGTGGACACAAATTTTGGCTTATATTATACGTGGAATTGGAACTATAGTTTCAATTAACAACAATTTCATTTTCTTTTTAAATAAACCATGCATAATTAATAAATGTGAAGGCTTAATGAAAAATAAACATATAAAAAAAATAGAGAATGATAAAATGAAATTAAAAAAAAATGTACCTTATTATTTGAGTTTTTACCTTATACCCGAGCAACACCTTTAAGAAATGTGTTTGTTAGAAGACAATATTAAAGATATAATGAAAAAATGCGAGGCATTTTAAAATCTGTGAAATAATAAAATTAATATATTTTTCTTACATCTTAATTATATTGTAGTAGGTTAACCAAGTCATTGGGCTCAAGTGGTTAATGAGCTTCACCAAAAGGACGGATTTCGGGAGAACCCGGGTTCGATTCCCTGGTGGAACAATTTCTAGGCCAAACTTTACTTACCTCGCGGCCAAACTCTGGACTACTAGGGTCCCCTTCCCCTAGGAATCAGAGGGTGAAAACCAAAAAAGAAAAAAATCACCTTCAACAATGCGATCTCTTCCTTTCACCCTTTTTTGTGATCACTCCCTATCATAAAATAAAATAAAAAGGAATATAGTTAAAATGATGAACAATAAAAATCAAAATTAAAAAAAGGATCAAAACAAATGAAAAAGAAAAGAGAAAGAAACAAAATTAATGAAAGAAAAATGATACGACATACAAATAATATGAAGTGCCTATTTCTTTTTTCACTTCTCTTCCATAAAAAACGCGACTCACTCAAATTTCTCATCTATCCTACATAATTGTGTCTTTCCTCTCTACTTCTCTTTCATACACTCTCTCTTACACAAAGTATAACATTCAACTTCTATAGTTGGTATACTACTTAAAATTAATTCTTCCATCATTATCTTTTTTACACCTATTCACCAAATATAAATATTGTGTAAGAAATACAAACAATAAACAATAATAAAACGGACACAAACACCTACTAAAAATTTGAAAAAAAATGACCCTATTCCACACAATCACATGTGTTACCTAATTAATTCTCTTTTATAGATTGTTCTCCTTCCATTGGATGCTTCATTGCATTTATGCCTCAGCCTTCGAATGTATTACCCGTTCTAAATTTTGAAGAAAAAAAATGAATGAAAAATTAGTGATAAACATAGAATTTGGTCTTTATTCAAACTTCAGAGTAGAGAAACCAAGAAGATATAAGAATATATACTCTAAAAGCATTGAAGTGGCGAGACATAATTTCTGTGATTGTGTTTTTATGCTGCAATTTTTTTTTCTTCTCTTGTTAATCCCTTTATGCGGTTATAAGAATAGAGCATAAGAATATTTTTGTTTTGTTTGTATTTGTTTTAAAAATTAACGTGGTGCAGTTAGATCGAAGGGCAAAACTGGAAACAAAAAGTCCAGCCCAAAAAAACCTATCCTTTTTATATATAGGTATAGATATTAATTATTTTAGGGTTAATACCCCTTTAGTCCTTGTAAAATATTGAAAATTTTTGTACAATAGCCATTTAACATGTGTCATAAAATTTGATAGGTTGGAACTATTATGTTTGACCAATTTGCTGACTTGGACAAAATTTGCAATTTTATTGGTTAAAATCTCTATAATACCAATACAATGCTTTTAGCCAATAGTACCGTAGCATTTCCCTTTTATTTCGGTCTATATTAAAAAAAACATACACGTGCCATGCTGACTCAACAACTTTATTATTTTTTTCATTTAAATTATTTTCCACGCGTGTTTTTTTTTTCAAAAAGAAAAAAGTTATTTAGATATTTTACATAAAACTATAGTTTTTGGTAATACAAAAAATATAAATTTTAAACAAAAAGAAAATATATAATTGTAAATCGTGGAAGAAGAAAAACAAAACACGATTGAGCGTGAAGAAAAACGCAAGTTCCCCTCTTGTTGTTACTTCTTTCAACTCCGGCTGCTCCATTCCCTCCTCCGCTCTGCCTCATCTGTTTCAGAGCTCGCCGCCATTTCCGGTAAGTGTCAGAACAATAACCGATTATGACGGTGAAGTGTGTATTTATTAGTTTTTAGAAGAATACTAGAATTATTATGTGCACTCACAAGGTGTTTGTGAAAATGCCTCAACGAGGTTAATTCCTTCATTTCAATTTTCATTTTCAATTTTTGCTTTATAACTATATAAATAATCGATTTGGTAGATTCTGTTAGGGTGTAGACACACTTGCAGCCAATACCATTCATTGCTAATATTATTGTTATTGCTACTTTGTTCTCTGTTTTGTTGTATATCTGTCTATGAAGCCTTGATATGGACACGACACGGACACTGACAGGTCGACACGGATAATGTTTTTTTTAAAAAAGTGACATAATTCAATGCAAGTGTCGGAGTCGTGTCGGTGTCAGATACAACACGCATCCAACACCGGGACACGCCTGATCTAAGGTGTCAGAGCTTCATAGATATCAGTACTATTAGCTTATTTGTATCCCAGGGTTATTGCTATTGGAAACTTTTTGAAATTTCAACAGTTTTCCTACTTTTTTTCAGATCATATACTCTGTCTCTAATGGCCGCCATCATTTCACGAAGGTTAAGGTTAACTTCAGTCCTAAAACCTTCTCAATTTCCATTCTTTGAATCCATCACCCACAACCCATCTTCTTCTTTTCCACACTTTTTCTCTCAATCCACAACCCCTTCAAAACCCACTTCTCATTTCAACTTACATCCATTCTCATCACAAAAAGTTCCAAATTTTAACAACCCTTTTCTTCATCATTTCACAAAACCCAAGTTTTACTCAACCCATGATTCATCATCATCATCAGATTCTTCTGATAAAAGCCCAAACCCAAACCCAAGCCCATACCCAAGTGAAAACCCAAACTTCAAACACCAAGAAATTGAAGGACCAACAGTAGAAAGAGATTTATCACCACTTGCAAATGAAACAAGAGAGGTTCTTGAAGGAATGATGAAGAATATCTATGGATTAAGCAGGGTTATTGCTTTAATGGGTCTTGTTCAGCTTGGTGTTGGAGGTTGGATTACATATATTACTAAAGCTTCACCAATTACTGAGGTTTCTGTTCAAAGCTTTTTGGCTTTTGCGTTTCCTTTTTCTTTGGCTTTTATGTTGCGTCAATCTTTGAAGCCAATGCATTTTTTTAAGAAAATGGAGGAACAAGGTAGGTTGCAGATTTTGACACTTACACTTCAAGTTGCTAAACAGTTGAATGTTTTGTTTGTTAGGGTAAGAGGAGTTTCTTTTCTTTGTATTCTTGGTTTGTCTGCTGGATTGGTTTTTGCTGTGTTTTCTAGATGAACCTTAGTTTTTTATACTTGAAAAGCTACAAATAATGTTATTGGTATAGCTGGTTTGAGTGCTTATTTGTCTTGTTTTTACAATGATGTATTAGTTCATTATTTACTTATTGGGATAATGTTTAAAGCAGGAAAAAGAAATAATTTGCTTTGCTGAATAAGCTTTTATTCTAAGGAAACACGCTGATGTTATTTCATTGAAATTGTTGAAGCAATTCAAATGGGCATTTCAAATGTATCATGCTCTAGCTAGCTTTTATTCTATGGAAACATGGTTATGACTTATGAGTTGTCATATTAGCTTGTTTTAACAAACTTAAGTCTATATCAGCTAAATGTTCTGCAGAATTGCTAAACGTTAGGTGTCGTATTAATATGGCTCTACATATAATTGTGTAATGAAAAAGATAAGTCGGTTCAAAACTTCAAATGTTGTTTTCTACTGCAGTACAGTACTTGAATTCAATTCGAGCGAAAGGTGACAACTCAAGTGTCTATTCTGCATTTGATAATCACAAGTTCTTTTTTTGACTAATTGATAATCACAAGTTCTTATTTATTGTATTATTGGTATTTTCTGAAAGCTGATACATGCATGGGTGTATCAGGTATCATGTTGCACTTGATAATCTTATGGCTGGTGATCGATAAACATTGTAAGCTTCAAACATGGGTTTTGTTTGTTGGTAGCCAATATAATAGGACAATCGTGGAGGATAAACCAAAGATCTAAAACATCAAATAAAGAATTAGGAAATTTGAGTGATATAAGGATGGTTTGGTGGCTGGGTAGATGAGTTAGGGAATGGATGAGATAAAGAGGTCATAGGTTCGATTTTCACCCTCAGCAAAATTAACAATACTGATTACTAACATTTGTTTCAAAACATCAAATAAATGATTAGGCAACTTGTCTACAATCCCTTCACTGTCTACCTAAAAAATGACATGCTCGATGAAGCTGTCATTCCTTAGATAACATGAATAAGTGCTAGAGCCTCGCCTTCCATAGCAAACATACAAGTAGTGATAGTTGTCGAAGTGCTCCTAAAACACACCATCTTCGCCGCGCCAAACTGGAAATTCTCCAATTCTAGAAAATTGATGCACCGCTGTTACACTTCACCATACTATTTGTTGGTGTTTCCAATGCAGCTGCAGGATGGTTTGTGACAACTCTACTCTCCAAGTATGAAATTTTTTGTTAACAACTTCGTGTACTTGTGTGACTTCACCTTTTCAAAACATTTTATTGTGTTTACTCCACAAGCTCCAAAGTAGAGTCACACCACACACAATAGGTAGGATGATTCACACTTTTGTCTCTTGGCCTCTAGGATTAGGTATGCATTCCCCACATAATTGTGATAAGAAAGTCTTTACCTGAGAAGGCACAAACCAATTGATTTGTAAGAGATAGTAAGTTGACTTCACAGTGTAGCATCCCCGTTTATGTGGGGATTGGGGTTGTGTGCAATCGGCCATATATAAACCGGCTGATCTTGATCAGAGACGGTCCAGATTTGCTGAATGTGCGTGCAGCCATACTGCACTCAATCGAAATTTCTCAATACATCTATCTTTCAAAATAGTATTAAAAAGAGGGATAGAGTAGATACTGTTCAAAGTAATTTAAAAATTGAATTAATAATTATGATAAATTGGCACTGTTGACATCAACCAAAATATTCTGTGTATGTCTATCTCATGTTTATGTTAACAGAAGAATCGAAATCTCTCAGTATGTCTTGAGAATCTCTCAATTCTGTTGATATTGACAGACAAATTGAGAAATTTTCTGATGATATCACACTCCAATAATAAAAAATTTCTGGGTTAAAAACATTAGAGAAGTCTTTGAACATTCACTTGTGATGGTGCAAAGATTTGATGAATGATTTTGAAAACACTAAAATATAAACGATTTGCAAGGATGTGTCAGTTATAAACCAATATACTGGCTCAAATATAATGTTGCTAAAATGTTTTGTTTGATAGGGTTAAAGGGGGTTCTTTTCTTTGTATTTTTGGTTTGTCTGCTGGGTTGGTTTTTGCTGTGTTTTCTAGAGGAAGCCTGTTTTGATTTTTTATGATCAATTTGAGGATAGAAGGTTTTCATTATCAAGTTTCATCCTAGGTTAGTAGCCATATTTTTCTTGAAAAAACTGAATTGAAATGTTATGGATATAGCCTAAGTGCTTATTTGACTTGTTCACAATGCTGTCATTTTATTTATAGTGTAGAATCAATTTAAAAAGGTAATTCAAATGTATGGTGGATACTAGGTAACAAATATAACATCTCCAGCTAGTTTATAAGTTGCCGTATTAAATTGTCGTCCGACAAAGTTAAATGGGCAAACCATCATTTTGATATTTGAAAGTGCAACGCGTTGTTTGTTCAGTCGCTATAGTGTTTTTCTTTGGAATATTGAACTCAACAATTCAGGTTCGAAAAATCGCAATGTCACCTTGCAACATCAATACCTCAAAAATACAAAACTACAACACTCAAATTGGTAAACACAAATTCAATCGGCACGGAATATTCACTAATTGTTTTGAATCATGAAAAACAATTTCAAGATATTGACATTCCGTTCCTGATCCAAAATCAGTTGTCTGATATCACTAGGATATAAGATATTAGTTTTTGCTGTGGTTTCTAGATGGACTTGTTTTGGTTTTTTTCTGATCAATTTGGGATATAGTAAGGTTTTCATTTTCTATTTATTGGGATAATGTTAAACTTAAAGCTGGGAAAATAAATAATCTCCTTTGCTGAATAATTTCTTTTTTCTAAGAAAACATACTTATGTCATTTCACTCAAAAGGGTATTTCAAATAGATCATGGAGACTAGGTTATCGACATAGCACAGTTGGCGTAATAACTTATTAACAAGCATACCATCATCTTGGTCCTCAAAAGTGTAACTTGTTGTCACATTATACTCCAAGCGTATTGAAATTGTAAACTCATGTACTATAGTTCGGTTAAGAATCTGTCAAAATACAACATTCGTGATGGATGGACCAAAGATCAAAAACATAAATAAAGAATTAAGAAACCTGTCTTCACTCTAGATAACATGAAGAAGTGCCAGAGCCCCGCCTTCCACAGCATCCATGCACGAGGATAGTCGTTGTGATACTCCTAAAAACACACCATCTTTGCCGCGAAATTCTCGAGTTCTAGAAAAATGATGTGCCGCTGTTGCAGGATGGTTTGACAAGTCTACTCTTCAAGTATGGAAATTTTTGTTAACTTGTATTCTTTGATAAGATTCCTTATGTTGCATATTATATTTCCACCATAAGAAGAGTATGCAGGGTAAGGTCACGTAAGAAAGTAATACAAGCACTTCTCCTAAAATATCATTAATGTTGTGATGCTCTTGTATGGCTTTTTATAGTTTTAGTGTTACTATAGTTTAAGGAATATTCTTAAGACAATTAGTTGAAATTGAAAGATCAATGAATTTTAAAATGGTGATTTGATATATTTTAAATAAATAATATGATATATGACTAATGACTCGATAATATTGAATGATCAAAATACATAAAATTACAAGAAAACAAAAATTTTAGTTTTAATTTTAAAAATTATTCAGTATTGTAATTTAGTTACTAAAATGAGAATAATTAATCCACCTGAAAGATTATATGTCATCAGATTGTATGTCATTGAAATATTTGAAGAAATTAAAATTGAGATATTTGAAAATAAAGATACCGTCTTTGTGAGTTTGACTCAACTGATAGAGATATCGGATGTAAATATATAGATTAAAATTCAAACTCTAATATGTTCACTTATTTTAATCATTAGACTGCCTTAAAAAAAAAAAAGATCATTTCGTAAGAGATTAAATATAGAGGGCTAACCACATTATTACTATTACACACACATATTTTTGCATAGTGTTTGGGTAGGGAAGGGTAGCAAACCAAAACCAACCCTTGAATTTGATCCTCTCTGTCTGTCCCTGTTGCCATTTTATCCCTCCTCCCAATAGAATGAGAACACGCACGCACGCATGAAATGAACAAGTATTAGTGACGGGGTATTAAGCGTGTGAATCACTCGTGTGAGTCACCATTCATTCATTCCAAAAGGGTGAAAAGGACCTATAACACAAGGTATCATCGTGGTCAGATTGGGCGGCCGACCCCTCTCTCCCTCCTTCTTTTCTTGTCACTAATGACACACCATTTTCTTTCCCATTTTACCCTTCTTTCCTTTTCCAGACAACAACCAATAAACTAAAAGTGTAGTCACTAGTCATTAAATATTAACCAACTTGCCTCACCAGCAGCAGAATTAATGCAAATAATGGCATACTATGCAACAGATTTGTACCAAAAAAAATACTATGCAACTAGACAAATGTAAAAGAAAAACACATTTCAAGCTGTATTCAATCAAGCAAAACCAATTATAATTGACATGAATGATATTTAGATAGTTTTTTTATCAAGTTGTCTCGTAGTTAAAAATTCATGTTTTAAGGTGAATAAATTGAGGATTATGATATATGCTATATAATATGAAATTAATATCAATTAAATTACACTCTTATTGAATTATAATTGACTAGAAATATATTTTACATCATTAAATATATATAAGTTAGTACAACGGTTAATTTTACAAAACATTTCAATTAATTTATCAACTTTCAACCACAAATTATCAGCTATCCACTATTAATCATCAATTATAAGACATTTCTTCCAAACATAACCCGATTGAAATAAATTCACACACATTAAAATTTTATGCACCCCCAAGTGTTATCCCTAAAGATAACTTTAGATGTAGTGCTAATGATAAAAATCACGCTAATTTTCATTTTAGAATGACATATTTTTTGACATATTTTTTTTGTCGAGACTGAAGTATACACCGTCGAATGCAGTGACTAATCCTCGCTAGATTGAAGGCACGGGAAAGCTGACCAATAATTTAAAGTTGTTCTTTCAAACCCTCAATTCTTGATTAAGTGAGAATGAACTTTAATCGTTCAACCATGTTCTTTTAAACTTTTTGACATATTTAAAATGACTAATTTAAATTTTTCCATAAAAAATACTCCTCCAGGATAGTAGAAAAGAGAGACCACGTCAAAAGAGAAGGCGGTGTGGGACAATGAATAAAAAACAATGGACAAAATAGTAAAATTATAATACTATAGTGGGTCAGAAAAAGGCATTATGATACGCGTCTCTTTATTGTCCATAATATTCAATTTGCATTTCCCAATTGCATTGTCCATTTGCCAATTTACCATTCTCAACCTCATAACCATCTCTTTATACATCTTCAACAACAATCTCTTCTTCTTTCAACCACCACAACATCATCAACAACAACAACAACAACAACAACAACAAAACTCTTTCTCAATAATATATTTCTTATTTCTCATGGCTCACAAAATAACCAAGAAAGAAGAAACTGAATTCAAAGTACCAGAAACAAAAACAACAATAACACCATGCATCAACCCTTCAACAACAACAACAACAACAACAGTACCAATAACAACAGATCCATCTAGATTCTTTGAAGACAACACGCAAACAGCCAGATCCGCCACGTCATCACGTTCACCGAAGAGATCTCATCCAAGCAACGACGAAGAAGACGATGTAACACAAACCGGTGGTCAACCTCAAACGACGTCGTCAGAAGCTAAACGATCCGTTAATCGTTGCTCCGGTTGTCGAAAGAGAGTCGGACTCACCGGATTCCGTTGCCGATGCGGTGATCTGTTTTGCTCTGAACATCGTTACTCCGATCGTCATGATTGTTCTTACGATTATAAAACCGTTGGTAGAGAAACTATTGCCAGAGAAAATCCTGTTGTTAAAGCCGCGAAAATTATTAAGCTCTGATCAATCATCATGAAGAGATCGCTTGGAAAAACACGAAAACCATAGCTCCGATCAAAATTGTTCCGATTTTGATTCCGATCGCGCGATTATTTATTCGGGTCTGATTCTCGTAGATGCGAATAGAAACAGAACAATCAACAAGTACTTCACGTTTGTGTTTCATGGAGCTTTAATTTTAATTTTTTTTTAAATAATTTTCTAATTTTTCTTGTAATTTTATTTAGTTTGGTTTGGAAATTTATAAATTATATTGATTACGTGAAATTGCGAATGATTTTTTTTTTTTTTGTGTTAATGTTATCGTGATTCTTACTGGAAATGGTTGTACGAGGAGGATTGGGGGGTGTGGAAAGTAAATTCGATTGGGTTGTGAGGGTATTATAGTCAATTTGTGTTGTACTTTGGAGTTTTCGAGAAGTGTGGTGAATAATGTGGAAAAGTTGGATGAACCAACTTGATTGGACATGTGACGATTATTTCGAGATGCGATATGGTGGGCGAGATATTGAGTTTGCATGTTTTTTAATTTTTAATAATCTTGTGATAGTGCAACTTTAACTTTTTGATGAGAGCCAATCTGGTTGTGACAGCTGTAATGGCATAGCTTGGGATGGAATATTTGATACTCTTTCCGGCCCAAAATGTAAGAGTAAATTGATCAAACAAAATCGATGTAAATATTTGACGAGAAACATTAATTTTTTTTAATTAATTTTCTCTTATATTTTAGAATAATTATTTCGTTGCAAAATATAAATTATTTTTAAACAAAATGTACCGAATATAAATTAGGATATTAAAAACTAAGCTAACATTATTTTTCTCTATTATATAACATTAATTATTTTTATTTTTTTGTGTAATACGATAAAAATGTCTAATATTTTAGTATGGATGGAGTAACTTTATACACATTGTTTTTTTTTTTTTTTTTTTTTGATAAGCAACTTTATACACATTGTAGAAAATGCTTTTAAGATATCTTAATACTCCCTCCTTCATCCTTAATTATTTATTGGTATCTTTCAAAATTAGTTTAGTACCTTAATATAAATCTTTTTATAAATTATTATGTACATTTATTTTTTTCTTCTTTCTATAAATAATCTTAATTGTTATACTAACTTACATTTGAAATATGGAAGTCAAAATAAATACATATACAAACAAATGGTAATTTCGTAAAATTTATATACAAACTAGAAATAATAAATATACTTTCAACTTTTCTTAATATATGTGAAATTAGTCAAATGAGTTTATAATAAGAAATAAAGAGTATATTTTAATATAAAAATTTAACATTTAATGATAAGAGAAATTAAACTATTGAAAAGTTAAAATGCACAAGTTTCAAAATATAATTTCTACTCTTGTTTCCTTAACATGTGCTCTAAAGACACACTTCAACATTCTCTAATGCTAAATTATGAAAATTTCTCTCCCTTTCTCAATTACCTCCTAAAATCTCAAATTATCCTTCAATTCAGGACATAGATCTCAAAGTTTGTGCAGGTTTTTTTCGGGGGGAGGGGGGGGGGGGGGGGGGGGGTATAGGCACTAGTTCTAGATCTAGAATTTGAACTGGTGCCTATACATCCCCAGAGTCCTTGTGTCTATACTTCTAAAACTCCGGGTTGATCCTGAGTTTTTTTTAAAATATTTCTTGGAAAAAGAGAATGTAGGGGTTGAAATTTTTTTCCTAAATTAGGTCTTAAAAACATATTTTAAAAGGAAATTTTTTCCTCAAAGTAGTCCATAGTCCAAACTCCAATGACCTTAACTTAATTGGAGATACTATTACATATAATGTTTAAGACTTGTGGTTCAAATATAGTCAATTATATTTATTCATCTTTTTAAGAGGTGATAAGAGAAAAGAGAGTAGATTCATACTCAAGTCTAGAAAAATATTTTTAATAGATAGATGATTCAAATAAATTTGTAAAGCGGATATTACAAGTGTTAGGTAAAAATGATCGAGTTATGTTTTTTTAAACAAGATTGAGTGAGTTATGTTATCTACTATATTTTCAAGTGTTGGATAACATAACTTACTTATTGATTGACCAATCATTCTTTGTTCATTAAATTGTAGTTCTACAAATCACACTTGTAACAATTTATTATTTATTTTAGTTACGCTGTGTTTGGTTCAAGAGAGATTAAGGCGACAGAGATTGAAACGAGAGAAATACAAGAGAGATTGGCCACATCTCTTGTTTGAACCATCAGTGAAATATAAAAGAGAGAGTCAGTTATGGTGGGTCCTACCACCTTTTTATTTCTTCGCATACCAACGAAGAAAGTGGCATGAGGAGCTCTTTTTGTATGGATTTTCATTTCTCCCCTTTTGTTTACCGTTATATATTTTAATTAATGCCTCTGTCTCACCATTCATTCAGCCATTCAGATAGTATATCACGACTATAATTTTTCTTTTTGACGGCTCACCACTACTAATGTATCATTTAATTTTACAATTATTTATTATAACAAATAAAGGTCTTAAAATATTTGAACAAAAACAAGGTCTTAAATAGGAATGGTATTGTGACGGTAAGGTTTAGAAATAGCACAAAATTATACTATGAGTTTTACTAATTAATTAAACATGTCAAAATATAATAAAACGTTCAATTTATTAATAAACAGATTTTTTTTTGGTTACCTAATAAACAGATTTTAAAATAGTGTGCAGTAAGTTAATTAAGTATAATTGACTAAATCATTATTATGACAAGGTTATTATTGTCAATTTATAAAATTATTCAACTTCTCTCTTCTCTATTTCTCTTCTCTTTCTATTATACCAAACAATAACTTAAATCTACTTTATTTCTCACCTCTTTCTCTCTTCTCTTACTCTCTCTTATCTATTTCTCTCTTCACAATTTCTTCTTACAACCAAACAAACCATTAATGACAAATTTGAAGTTATTGCAATTGTGGATATAGTGTGTTTGGTTTAGAAGAGAAATTGTGAAGAGAGAAATAAGTGAGAGAGAGTAAGAGAAGAGAGAAATAAAAGAGAAATAGAGTAGATTTGTGGTATTGTTTGGTAGAAGAGAGAAAAGAGAGAAATAAAGGGAAGAGAAGTGTGTTTGATGGTGGAAAAGACAAAAATATCCATATGTTGAAGTGGATTGTGCTAGAAACAAAAAGGATAAGATTAAAAATATGATAAAATGATGTATCTCTTCTCTCTTTCCCCTCATTTGAGAGAAGAAATAAAAAATGGATGGGACCCACACATTTTAACTCTCTCTACTCAATTTCTTTGTAAATCAATCAAGAGAAATTACTCATCTCTCTTCTAACTCTCTCTTCTCTAATTCTCTCAAACCAAATATACTCATAAACTTTAAATTCAAACTCATTATCCCTCTCAATTAGATCTCCTAATTTATGTTATTTTTTAGCGCAACTGTCAGAGGCGGAGGATCATATGGGCCAAGAGGGGCTGCAGCCCACCCCCCAATTTTTTTTTTTACCTATAGGAAATTACTATTGTACCCCTATTTTTTTGTTTTATTTTTTGGTATATTGGCTATGCGTGTTCAATACGATTACTGTCAAGTTTCAACCAAACCCTCACTACAATCTCTCTGTCTCTCTCGTTACTCTCTCTTCGCTCTCTACTGTGTCTCCGTCAGCTATCGCTACTGTCTTTCTCTCTTGTCAGTCGTTAATCACTTCACCGGCGGTGACGACGGCGAGTCGTCGACTAGTTCTTCCTCTCCGTCTCTGCACCAAACTACTCTGTTTTGTCAAAGGTAATGGAAGCTTTCTCAATCTCCTTTCAACACATACACTGATACACATTACACATAAATTGTTCATTTGATTGTTGAATATTATTTTGAATGATATATAAATTTTGGTACTTGGACACTTTGTAGAATTTAGAACGTGATTGTGATTTTGATGGTTCAGGTTATATGATTATTTAGAATGTGGTTTTGACAAAGGTTCAATTTTGTAATATGTGTTGTTGATTAATTGCATATCCAAATCCAATATGTGTTGTTGAATGAACGCAGCTTATGAATTGATTTTGTAATATGTGTTGTTGAATGAATTTTGTAATATGTGTTAGTTTGTTACTGAATGTACTTGTATTTTGATTTTGAAGCAACTTTGGTGATTAATTAGTTTTGAATGAACGCAGTTTATGAATGGTATTTGCCGTATTTAGTTTTGAAGCAATTTTGAATCATGAATGGTATTTGCCGTATTGTTCTTGAATTGTTTATTGCTAAATATGGATTTAGTTGATTTATTTGTTGTTAATTTCTTGTAAAACACAAAAATAAAGATGAAGAATGGAAAAATAAATCAGTTTTTTAAGAGGAAAGCTTGTGATAATGCTTCTACATCAGAACATGTTAAAAGCTTCAAGAATTGAAGAAGTGATATGTTCTACGCCTCAACCAATTCAAGTTCCAACAATCGAGGAAGTGATAACTTCAACACCTCAACCAGTTCAAGCTCCAAGAATTGAAGTTGAAGTTCAAGAAGATTTTTTAAATTTCTTAGAACGTGATCCCAGTAAGCGTTCTCCAATATGGTCATATTCACCAAATCATGTCGATCAAATACGGAGAGCTTATTTGAAATGGGGTGCATATCGAATCCGTTTAGAAGAATATCCTTCGTCTGGTAAAGAGGGTCGTCTAAGACGTTTTCAACACTCTTGGTTTGACATATTTCCTTTTTGTATTCTTATAGATGAAGCTCGCGATGAGTCGAACCAGGAACAAATGACTCTTGTGTTAAGATTTGTTGATAAATGTGGTTTAATACAAGAGCGATTTTTTGATGCGGCACATGTGAATGACACTATGGCTTTAACTCTTAAGAAAGCAACATGTGATATACTTTCTCGACACAACCTTGATGTTTCTAACCTTTGTGGCCAAGGGTATGATGGTGCAAGCAATATGAGAGGAGAATGGAATGGTTTACAAGCACTATTTATGAAGGATTGTCCTTATGCATACTATGTTCATTGTTTTGCTCATCGATTGCAACTAGCTTTAGTTACTGCTTCAAGAGAAATCAAACCAATCAATAAATTCTTTGACAAGCTCACTTTTGTTGTCAATGTTGTTTGTTCTTCACCAAAGCGACATGATGAGTTACAAGATGCCCAATTAAAAGAAATTGAACATTTATTGGAGATTGAAGAAATCATTACTGGTAAAGGTGAAAATCAAATTGGTACTTTGAAACGAGCCGGGGCTACTCGTTGGGGATCACACTTCAATTCTATTTGTAGCTTGATGAATATGTATGAAGCAACTTGTTGTGTTTTAAAAAAATTATCAAAGGAAGGAGCAAATTATAATACACGTGGGGATGGGGATAGTGCTTACAATTACTTGAAGGAATTTGATTTTATATTGATCTTGCATTTGATGAAAGAAATTATGGGGATAACGGATGTGCTTTGTCAAGCTTTACAACAACAATCTCAGGATGTGGTTAATGCTATGATTTTAGTTCGTAATACAAAAACTCTTATTCAAGAACTGAGAGAAGATGGTTGGGATAAGTTATTTTCTAAGGCAACAACTTATTGTGTAAGACATGATATTGAGACTCCTGACCTTGATGATACTCATTCAGCAACAAGATATGGACGCTCTCGTCTTGAAGCGAATCGAGTCACATTAGAGCATTACTTTAAAGTTGAAATATTTTTTGCTATCATTGACCAACATTTACAAGAGATGAATAGCAGATTTAGTGATCAAGCAATGGATTTGTTAACTCTAAGTTGTGCTTTGAATCCTAAGGGTAGTTATAAAACTTTTAACATCGATACTATTTGTACTTTAGTTGAAAAATATTATCCTAAAGATTTTAATGAGCAAGAGAAGATTACTTTGCAATTTCAACTTCGGCAATTTATTGTTGATGCCCGCCAAGCAACATATTTAAAGAATTTATCAACTATTCAAGAATTATGTTCATCTTTGGTTGCGACTAACAAGACGCAAATTTACTACTTGATTGATAGATTGCTTCGTCTTATCATGACTCTTCCGGTTTCTACAGCCACAACCGAGAGATCGTTTTCAGCAATGAAAATTATCAAGACTAGGTTGTGAAACAAGATAAAAGATCGGCCTCTAGCTGATAACATGACTGTTTACATTGAAAGAGAAATTAGTGCAAGTATCAGCTCAGATCTTATTATTGATGATTTCAAGAATCTCGGTACACGTAAATTACCATTTTAAGGTATGTAGTTTAATTTTCTTATAATCAACTTTTTGTACACTATAATTTTCATATTTAATTTTTTTATGATCAATTTTTTGTACGCTATATAATTTTATGTGAAATTAGTCGCCCACCAGTGATTTTTGTGCTGGCTCCACCACTTGTAACTGTTTGACCACAACCTTAATGATAATCTTTTCAGTTTTCAATTTGATCTATATTTTTTAACATGATCCATATGTTTAATGTATTAAGCACAGTTTAAATTAATAAACACTTCAAATCCAACCATAATAAGTTTTGACTTTTGAGTCTTGCATATGGGTTAAATTAGTTGAGCTAAGGGTTAAGAAGTAGGAGATCCCGGGTTCAAGTCTCGGTAAAGAAGAAAAATTAATATTGTACTAATATACTAACAACAAACATTTTCCTATAAAAAAAAATTACAAAATCAAAGCTGCAACATCCATAAAGTAGGAAAATATTGAATCAAATCATCAAGATCTCTTCACAGTTGTTCCTCCACCTTCAAAATAAAAGGAAAAAAAATAGTTGAACGACTTTAAATTGTTGTTATACTTAAGACAACTACAAGATACCACAGAATG
The DNA here is from genome assembly GCA_951804385.1 of Trifolium dubium. Taxonomy (NCBI): domain Eukaryota; kingdom Viridiplantae; phylum Streptophyta; class Magnoliopsida; order Fabales; family Fabaceae; genus Trifolium; species Trifolium dubium. Next base: position 9,043,069 of record OX638063.1, on the reverse strand, counting down.
TAGAGATCTTGAAAATGAGTAGAACTCCAAAACAATTAAAAATTAGATTACACAAACCATTGCAAAAAAACGTACCTTATCACCAGCCATAAATTCACCACTAATATCACTAAACTTCCTCTTTCTTATTGAGTTTTCTGTTTTGCTTTTTGTACCCAAACTTTCATCATTGATAAGCATCTCATCATCATCTTCTTCGTTATGGTCAGTGACAGAGCATAAAGAATCATTAGAATCACCACTCTCGTGCAACAACTCATCCTTGGGAACATCAGTTGCAAAATCGACTTCTTCAGAGGACTCTGATCTTGCCTCATAGCAAAACTGCAAATGAACAACAACAATTAGATGTTGTGGACGATGAGTATGAGTGTGCAACTGTGCTTAATACAGTCTAAAAGTGCCACGGTAATCACCTTATCGAAAAAGGTAAGCAGAGATTGAGCTTCTTCTGTATCTTCCTTTTCATATAGGTCAAGCTCTAGTAGCATGTCAACATTCATTAACTACACACAAAAACCAAACAATCAAATAGCTCCAAGGAAAGGGAACGAAATTTGGGCATGCCACAAGCCACCTACACAAGGTACTTAAAGATGACCTACCTACCAATTAAGAACCACCAGTAAGGAATAAACACAAATACCTAACTTTGTTTGATGTTCATACTAGTTAAGGGAATCTTCACTGGATGCCCAGGATATATTTTGTCAAAACATAAATCATTAAATGCAGATATTTCGAGAGGAAAAGCAGATTGCAGTAGTTACCGATGGCATGCGGTTGCATATCTCCTTTACTGCCTCTACTCCAATAGTAATGGCCTAAAAATATCAACCAAACTCATCAATGTATCAAAGTTGACGCTTCTATCATGGAAGTAAAATTATGTGCGATATTGAGTGGTAATATGACGGGAAAAATATATTTTACCTCTGGACATGAGCCGTCACATACAAACTGATTTACTATTTGTATGAACAAGGGCTTGACAGCATCATGAGGAACCTGCATCCAAATAAAAACTTGAATGAACTAGGATAGAAAAAGAAAAAAGATCGTACTACTATAAATCTATTGAATGATACAAAATTTGAATGAAAAAACTAGGAATTATAAAAACAGATATACTGAAGATGGAACAAAAACACACTATACCTTATCATGGCAAGCTTGAACCACTGCTAAAAGCAAATTTTTAATGTCTTGCTGGTGCGGCTGAATAGCATAGCATAATGCATCCATCACAAACGGTCAGACTTAAGTTATTATGCAGAATACCGAATTTCAACTATTTTATCAATTAAAATACTTGCATAAGAAAATAAATCAATTAAAATACCTGAACATATTTCTGAACAAAAGGGTAAAAGTCCAACAACGTTAACTGGTGAAGACCAATTACTCGAGCAGTCAATTTCAACATCATCATCTTAGCCTGAAATTTAGAAATGGTAAAATTACATAAACTAGTATAAATATGTAATATTGAATAACCATGCGAAGATATGAAAAGAATTGCAAGTCTTCTTTTATTATAACATTATATAGAATTGCAAGTCTTATTTGATAATTCACCTCAGATCCTTCTTCCATTGGCTTAAGATGGGCGAACAGCGTCTCGGCAAAACCCTGCAGATCGTATGGGCTTGAATTTGAATGTGGTTGATCGAAAACCGAAATCCAAAACCAAAATGAAACTGCATTAACGATTGCAAAACCTGTTTATCTATGAGATGGTTTAGTGGTGAATCATGATTGTTGTCTGAATCATAATGATCTTCCTTTTGAGACTCTGTTGATTCGTGACTGCTATCTGAATCATCATGATCTTTGTCATTCTCAATCATCGGCATCTTATTCTCAAGCAGCAATGATAAAGCCGCCGTCCTGACCCTGAAAGATACAAATACATAATCATAATACTTACGGTAAGACTTTAAAACATTTATCTCGCAAAACAAACAAACAAACAAACAAACAAAAGAAATAAATGATACCTCAATGCGAAACTGAAAGAGGCGGTGCAAATTACATTTGCTGTTTTTTCATCAAACCACACTTTCCTCATGTAAAGTTTCCACAGAGTCACAAGCACTCTCATGGAAACTGCTTCACTTTCCTATTAATTGAATTAACCAGTTAGAAGAATATTGTAAGGAATAACATGTGTTTGGATTGACTTATAATAATAAAAAAGAAAAAAAAAACCACCATTTTGAGCTTATATGCTTGTAAATATCACATAAAAATAAACTAGTTTATCAGCTATTCTTTGCCAAACAGAGCCTAAATATGTAAAGACTCCTCACATTAGTCCATGATTTGAGGAAAACACAGGAATTAACAAACCTAACCTTTAGCATGTCAAACATGAGAGTCTGATATTTTAGCTTCCTATGTTCATTGTTACTTGTGCGCCATAGGCTTTGAAAAACGTGATTAGATGCGAATTTTGTAAGCTTTATATCGCCTAAGGTTTGTAGTACCATGAACAGCAACAGTGTATCATCAATACTCACCTGGACAAAATTTGCATAAAAAATTACTCACTTGCATGCAGTGAATACATACATATATATACACACACACACACACATATATATATATATATATAAATAAAAAAACTGGAGAAAGGAAAGGAGCAAAAAAAACCTTATGATCAAGTAGAGTGAGAGCTTGAGCGAGTTTTAAGCGGGGAGTAGAAGGAATTTTGAGAGCGTAGTTGCTAAGAAAACGGAGGAGTCTTAAAGGGAAATCGTTGAGGGAAAAAGGTTCAGTGAAATATCTGGAAACGCTTCCGAGGAACATGGCACACTTTGCTAGGTTTTCGGCGAGGGTGGTTGGATCTGATCCTGATGTGGTGGTGGTTGTTAGGTTAGAATCAACGATCCCGGGATTAACGATTTCCATGACAGTATGTTGATGAAAGAGTTGAAGGGAGGAATTGAACTCAGACTCAATATTGAAAAGCTCCGACATGTAGCCATAAGGATTCCGATCCATTTTTGTTTTGAGTCTTCTTAGATTCCCGGGAATATCAGTTGCAAAATCGACTTCTTCTGAGGCCTCTGGTCTTGCCTGAGTGTAAAAAGGGCAAAACTGCAAATGAACAACAACAATTAGATGTTGTGCGATGGGTATGAGTGTGCAACTGCGCTTAATACACGCACACAGTCTCACACATAGACTAAAAGTGCCACGGTAATTACCTCATGGAAAAAGGTAATCAGAGATCGAGCTGCTACTGAATCTGCCTTTTCATATAGGTCAAGGTTTTGTAGTATGTCATCATTCATTAACTACACACAAAAACCAAACAATCAAATAGCTCCAAGGAAAGGGGATGAGTTAATGAGGAAGGGAAATAGTCCCCTTCCAAAATTTGGGCATGCCACAAGCCACCTACACGAGGTACTTAAAGATGACCTACGTACCAATTAAGAACCACTAGTAGGGAATAAACAAAAATACCTAATGTTGTTTGATGTTCATAATACTAGCTAAGCTAAGGGAATCTTCATTGGATGCCCAATATATATTTTGTCAAAACATATATCATTAAATGTAAATATTTTGAGAGGAAAAGCAGATTGCAGTAGTTACCCATGGCATGCGGTTGCATATCTCCTTTACTGCATCTACTCCAATAGCGATGGCCTAAAAATATCAACCAAACTCATCCATGTATCAAAGTTGTACGCTTCTATCATGGAAGTAAAATTATGTGCGATATTGAGTGGTAGTAATATGACAGGAGAAATATTTGTACCTCTGGAGATGAGCCGTCACATACAAACTGATTTACTATTTGTATGAACAAGGGCTTGACAGCATCATGAGGAACCTGCATCCAAATAAAAACTTGAATGAACTAGGATAGAGAAAAAGAAAAAAGATCGTACTACTATAAATCTATTGAAAGATAAAAAAAATTGAGTGAAAAAAGTAGGAATTATAAAAACAGATCTACTGAAGATGGATGGAACAGAAACACACTATACCTTATCATGGAAAGCTTGAACCACTGCTAAAAGCAAATTTTTAATGTCTCGCTGGTGCGGCTGAATAGCATAGCATAATGCATCCATCACAAACGGTGAGACTTAAGTGATTATGCAGAATAGCGAATTTCAACTATTTTATCAATTAAAATACTTGCATAAGAAAAGAAAACAAATAAAATACCTGAACATATGTCTGAACAAAAGGGTAAAATTCCAACAACGTTAACTGGTGAAGTCCAATTACTCGAGCAGTCAATTTCAACATCATCATCTTAGCCTAAAATTTAGAAATGGTAAAAATGAAGAAACTAGTATGAATATGTAATATTGAATAACATTATATAGAATTGCAAGTCTTATTTGATAATTCACCTCAGATCCTTCTTCCGTGGGCATAAGAAGATGGGAGAGCAGCCTCTGTGCAAAAACCTGCAGACGGTATGGGGTTGAATTTGAATGTTGTTGAACCAAAACCAAAATGAAAGTGCAGTAGTAACGATCGCAAACCTGTTTATCTATGAGATGGTTTAGTGGTGAATTATGATTGCTGTCTGAATCATGATGAAGTTCTTCCTTTTGTGACTCAGTTGATTCGTGACTGCTATCTGAATCATCGTGATCTTTGTGATTCTCATTAATGATGGGCAACTTATTCTCAAGCAGCAATGATAAAGCGGCCGTCCTGATCCTGAGAGATACAAATACATAATCATACTAATATACTTAGCAATGATAAGTAGCAAGACTTTAAAACATTTATTTATTTATTTATTTATTTATTTATTTATTTATCCAGCAGCAAAACAAACAAACAAACAAACAAAAGAAATGATTGATACCTACCCCAATGCTGAATGGAAAGAGGCGGTGCAAATTGCATTTGCTGTATTTTCATCAAACCACAGTTTCCTCTGGTAAAGGTTCCACAGAGTCGCAAGCACTCTTATGGAAAATGCTTCATCACTCTTTTTGTCCTGCAGCATGTTAAACATTCGAGTCTGATATATTTGATGTTGATCCTTATCTAGGTGCCATAGGCTACTAAAAATGTGATTAGATGCGAAATTTGTAAGGTTATTATCGCCTAAGGTTTGTAGTTGGATGAACAACGAGAGTGTATCATTAATAAACAGGAAACGACGGTGGAGTAGAGCGAGAGCTTGAGCGAGTTTTAAGCGGGGAATGGAAGGAATATAGCTAGCGTAGCTAGTAAGCAAATGGATGAGTCTTAAAGGGAAATCGGTCCGGTAAAAAAATCCACGACCAAAAAGCGTCCTGGAAACGCGTCCGAGGAACATGGCATAATCTGCTAGGTTTTCGATGGTTGTTGTTAGGTCAGAATCAACGTTGATCCTGGCGGTGGTGTTAATGATTTTCATGAGGAGAGTATGTTGATGAAAGAGTTGGAGGGAGAAATTGAACTGAGACTCAATTTGGAAAAGCTCCGACACGTAGCTACGCGGATTCCGCTCCAATTTTGTTTCCAGTATTTCAAGCTTCTCCGACAGATCGACACCACCATCACAACGCTCTCCGCCGTCGTGATGCATTTTTATCATATCGGTTTCAACTTCCAATCGGTGGTATGTATCTGCGCGCGCGCGATTAGATTTGATTTGATTTGATTGAATTTGACTTCACAACCCTAACATCAATGTTTTGTTTGTATTTGTATCGTGGTTTTTTTTTGGTATGGTATTTGTATTATCTATAACTTTTTTTTTTTTTTTTTATTGTTTATGTTAAAAAAATATTTACGAAATAAATAAAAAACAAAAATAATTTTTTTTGAAGGAAGTTCTAATCGAATGACATTTAAGCAATTTTTTTTCCGAGGTTTTTGAATGGGAGGGAATATTTTTATTTTGGCTTAAATGCAGTTTTATCCATTCTATTTTGACGCATTTGGATTTTCAACTCTTCTATTTTAAAACTCGAAATTTCACCCCGTTGACAAAAAAAATACTCTAACGGAATTAATATTCACAACTGTGAAGTTTACACAGTTTTTCATCCTAGTGGATCTTACATGATTGAATAGTATAGATTTGCTGCAATAAATTTGCACACAAATGAGTTCAATTTAATTTCTTTTGGAGCTGAGAAGCAACATAGTAGTCCTTTTTGCTTCGGAATTGGTCTGCTGAGCTTAACCGAGCTTTTAGAAAATTCAGCAAGACACATCGCCGCACGTTGTTTTGTCAAGGTTGTTCCACTTTCGTGCAACTGCACTAAAACAGTTATAATCCCAGTTTCAGCTGCAATTTTTTGCCATTCCAAATTTGCTGGGACTGCAAAACGACGTAAAGCACTGATCGCTTTCTCTACCAAGTTACTCTTTTGAAGATCTCTGTCTCTACCATCTTGGACATATTTATAAATGATTGGAAGTACACCAGCATCTAGAATCCATTGAGTTATCTGATCAATTTCTAGAAGATGGCATATCAATAATCTTAACAATTGACATGTTCAGTGGTCACCCTCGAAGTACTGTAGCAAATTTTTTCATTGGTCGTGGCTTCATTTGATTGAAAGAATGTTGGAAATTTGAGCCGCGTGTCCATTTTCTATTGGATCCAATTGGGGCGGTGCATGTGCTATGTTTCTATTTTAATTACAATCTCCGTCCCAAATTATAAGACTCCTTTTGACTATGCACGTTTGTCAATGCATAATTTTGATCACTAATATCTTTAATTGTGCATTAGTAAAAATTATAAAAAAATTATATCTTGAAAATATTCATCAAGACGAATCAAACAAGATCTCATATGCTAATATTTACATTTATAAATCATGGAAAAAATACGGTTAAAACAAGATATATGAATAGTTCCGTTTGGTCAAAATGAGTTTTATAAATTGGGACGGAGGTAGTAATTATTTATTTGTTTGAAAAAGTTGGTGGCATGTGGGGTAGTAATGGCATTTAGTATGTGGGGTAGTAATGTCCGTAGTCATTATTGCATAAAACAAAAAAACTTAAATGGTATTTCTTCCGTCCCAATTTAAGTGTCATAGTTGACCACTTCACACACTTTAAGAAAAATGTGTAAATGAAAGAGAGAGAATAAGACTTTTACAAAAACACCCTTATTTTTTATTGGTAGTAGATATTGGAATACTAAAAAGTAGATTCTTTAGAAGGGTAAAATAAAAAAAAAAAAACAATGTTATAAATAGTATGTGACACTTATTTTGGAACAGAGGGAGTAACAACGAATTTTTTAATTTTTTATATTTGGTATTGGTATTAACTTATTTGTTTTCGTCGTATAGTGACCCTTTTATTCTATATATTGAAGTTGTGAGGCGAAGTTGATCCAAGTTGTGTGGAGTTGTGAAGATTCTTCCTCTGTTTCTTCTTATAGTTCTTCTTCAAGAGAAGGAGTTAAGCTTCTTTCATCTGATTCATCGATTCGAGATCAGAGTTTTAAGTGTTTCTCTATTTCTAAAAGAAGGTTATGGCTGGTCTTTGTAAACCTTGTGATAAAGAAGGGCAATGGAGGTAAATTCCTCAAACAGAGTAGTTTCACATTTTCACTATTTTATCATTATTATTGTTACTATCAGGTTCTATTTTAGCATTGATTTTGATTTGCAAATTTGAAATCTACTAATTTAATGGGGTTTAATGAAAAAGATTCAAACTTTGATATATTAATCGAAGAAGGATTGTGATGAGGAAGTTGAATTGTAAAAATAGGAATCTTTAATGGGGTCTAATGAAAAAGATTTAAACTTTGATGTATAAATTGAAGAAAAAAAATGTGAAGAAAGATTGATAATTTTTTGACAGCTTCTATTGTTGAATTTTGAACTTGAAGATGAAGTGACAATGATGATAGGTTGAATCCCAATAGATCTGGACTGAACTATATGTAAAGATGTTGAAAGGTAAAAAATGCCTGACATGTGTTAGAGATTGAAAATATTACACTCATCTACCTACCAAACCAAGGATAAATGGAGGTGCATCTTTCATAACTCCTTCTTTTATGCTTCGTTTAGTTAATATTGTTATTCATTTAATTATTATGTGATTTATGCTTATTTTTTCTATTTTTGTGGAATATATCACTTTAGTTTTAGGTAAGTTTCAACACATGCAGAGAGTATTTTGTTTTTTTTGTCTGTTATTCATAAATTGTTGGAGTTTAGTGTATTTGATTTAGTTTTGTTTCTGTTGCCAATTGCTATGATGAATTCTGGTTATTGGTTTATTTTTTTTCGGTACAAACCAATAAATAAATCTTAAATCTTAATTTTTTTTAAATCTTGAAAAAAATTAATTTCAGCTTATATTAATTTCATCATATCACAATTCAGTCACTTTCATTCTCCCAGTTTCAGAACCACCATCACTGCAACAATGGATTTCCTCACAACCTCTCTTCCTCACCCTTCAACTTCCCTTTCTCCTCCTTCATCATTCTCACACATTCCAACCCTTTTCTCAAAACCACCCATTTCATCTCTTAACCCTATAACCTTTACTCCTTCACCATTTTCCCAATTTCGCAGAACTTCAATCAATTGCGTTCACATAACACCATCTCATAAAACCTCCAAATCCCAAATTCAAAAAACCACTATCACTTTTCAATTGTATTCGCCTCAGACGCGAAAAGGGCTATTAGAGGCGCTGAATCTGATACTATGGGGTTGTTGTTTAGGGAGAGGATTGTGTTTTTGGGTTGTGAAATTGATGACTTTGTTCCTGATGCTATTATTGGTCAGTTGTTGTTATTGGATGCTCAAGATTCTACTAAGGAAATTAAGCCTTTTATCAATTCCCCTGGTGATCTCAGGTTGGATGAATTTTTTGATTTGTTTTGTTTCATTGTTTATGTAGCTTTTGAATGGTTATAATTTATGTGTTAGAATTAAATAAGGGTTTATAAGAATTGTTGTAATTGTATCTGTTAAGGTGGATTTTGAAGATAAAAGTACCATTAGGAGAATAATATCAATTGCTATTTTGTTAAGGAGGGTTTTAAGTAGCGGTCGCGTTAAGGAATTCGTGATTTCCGCACAAGTATTATTAAACTATTTGTAATATCATATGATATATATTTACTATTTTCTCATTGTTTCTTTAAAATTTGATAATTGTTAATTTTTTAAATTTTTAATGAAGTTTTTTTCTTCATGCATGGAGATAAAGTTGGTAAAAATGTTATTTTTATCCATAAAATTGGGATCCTCGGTCTAATTTTTAAAAACACGGTTTCTTAAGGCGTAACGACGTTTTGTTGCTGTTGTTTTTGTGATTTTTGTTCACTTTTTTTAAAATGTCGTGTTATAAGTCGTATGTCCATATGAAGTTAACTTATTCATGTTCTCTTGCAGAATAGGTACTGAATATGAAAAGTTCGGTTTTGAGCTTGAAAGTTTGCGTCCTATGAAGTATGAGCAAATATCATAATTGCTGAATTACATTGTTGACTTATTTGACAGGGAGAAAGTGATGGAAAGTGAAAAAATTATTGGACTCAAACAAGTAAGCAATATGTTTGTGAACAAAAAAATCAAACATTTTGTTTGAGATTTACAATTTGATCTATACTTCCTAATTCAGCATTCATTGGAATGTCGTGTTTTTGTTGAAGAAACCATGTGTAACTTTTTCACACATTATGTTAACCAGGGGAAGCAGAGCATCATTGGAGCCAGGTGATTAGTTTGAACTTAGTGGAGCCCCTTTTGATACTCTGCATCAGACTTTGTGCTGAAGTTAATTCACACTTCTATCAAGTTAGTCATACATACTTGCGAATTTCAATAAAACAATTTGTTCATTTTTCATCAGGGAAACAAATTTTGGATTTTTTTTGTTCTATAATATTACCTTCACAGGTAAATATGTGTCTTCATCACAGTTGTAGTTATTTAATCTTTGTATGTTCTTTGAGTTCTGAAATAGTAGATGACTAAATTTTGATACTAGCTTGTCATATTTAAATTTTTGTAATCTGCGCAGTGGCCAAGATATTTCTTTCGTATCTGTTAATTATTTCTTTTAATAAATTTTATCTATAGGTTAAAGCTGTTGCTGAGGAAATGGGAATTGGATTTTTAGGGATTGGTTTCCAGCCAAAGTGGGAACGCAAAGACATACCTATGATGCCAAAGGTAGTTTTTCTTTTCTTCTTATTTTCAACAAGTCCTTGAACTGATTGAGCATATGAGCATGGTAACAACATCAGTTATAAACACAACCTATATTTAAAATGGATAACAGCCCTCTGTTTTTAATCAATTGGTCGTGATATTGGCATGATATCCTGACTTCAGGATTATATAGTTGTAATATTTCGCAGCCCATCTATCCATTAAACGCAGTGACTTGAGATTATTACAACATCCTTTTCTCAGTCACATTTGAGCTCCATGGGAGTGACACATGGAATTCGGAATATACATCCCACTTAGTATCTAAACAGTGACTATTTTACTTTTACTGTTGAATTTAATTACATGATATCTGGCTTTGTGTTGTGGCTTAGGGAAAATATGAGATTATGAAAAAAATACATGCCTAAAGTTGATTCTCTTGGGTTTGGCATGATGTTCAGGACCTGCACTGTACAGGTGAGTTGTATAATGATTTCTGAGTTGATTATCAACAAAGCCTTCCTAATTCAAACATAATGAAAAAAGTATCTTGCGTATTTCTCACTTGCAGTTGAATCAGGCCTTTTTTCTGGTTTCCCTGTGGGCAATACTGGTTCCTTGCGTATTTCTCACTTGCAGTTCGCGGATGATATTCTGTTGTTTGGTAGTAAAAGCTGGGAAAATGTGCGTACTATTAAGACGGTGTTGTTATTGTTTCAGCTATTGTCGGGATTAAAAGTTAATTTTCATAAAAGTTTGTTGGTTGGTGTGAATGTTTCAGTGACCTGGTTGATAGGGGCAGCCAGTTTGCTCAATTGTCGCGTTGGTTATATTCCTTTTATTTACCTTGGTCTTCCGATTGGTGGTAATTCAAGAAGACTCTCGTTTTGGAAGCATGTTATTGATAAAATCAAGGCTCGGTTGACTGTTTGGAAACGTCGTACTATGTCTATGGGTGGTCGATTGGTACTTCTTAAATCCGCTTTGTCCTCTATCCCGGTTTATTTTCTTTCCTTTTTCAAAGCTCCCTCAGGTATCGTTTCTCTTCTCGAATCTCTGTTTAAATCATTTTTGTGGGGTGGGGATGGGGTAGCTCGCAAGGTCTTCTGGATTCACTGGGATAAGATATGTTTTGATATGTGTCAGGGAGGGTTGGGGGTGCGGAAAGTGCGGGAATTTAATATTGCTTTACTTGGGAAGTGGCTGGGGAGGGTCAAAACACAGGTAGGGTGTCTTTGGTGGCGTGTTTTGGAGAGTAAGTATGGTGTTATGAGGGGGAAGCTGCAGGATGGGGGAGCTAGAGCTTCTTCGTGGTGGAGGGACATTGTGGGGATACGGAGGGGTTCTTTTAATGGTGTCGAGGGCTGGTTTGATAAGTTAGTGGGTCGGTTGGTGGGCGATGGCGAGTCTACATCTTTTTGGAATGATGTTTGGTTAGGTGAGGGGGTGTTATTGAGGGAGAGGTTTCCGAGGTTAGCTAGTCTTACTTTGGAGCCTGAGGTGACTGTGGGAGAGATATGTCGGAGGGGATGGGGGCTCGGTGGGGGTGGGTGGGCATGGCGGAGACCATTATTTGTATGGGAGGAGGGGCTGGTGGGTGAATGTTGTGATCTTTTCTTGAACTTTGTGTTGCAGCCTCAGGTATCTGACAGGTGGCGATGGTTTGGCGGATCTTCAGATTGTTACAAAGTAAAGGATGTTTATTGCGTTCTGACACGACAGTTGGATTTTGTAGCACCTCCGGGCAATGCTATCGGGTTACCTTGGCATAAGCTAGTGCCTTTGAAGGTTTCTGTGTTTGTGCGGAGGCTTATTAACAATCGGTTACCGACTCGGGATAATCTTCTTCGCCCTGTAGTTTTGGTTGCACTTCTGCCGAATCTTTGTCCCATCTATTTTTTGTATGTCCGTTTGGTCAAAAAGTGTAGACTGGTATTTTACAATGGCTAGGTGTGCAGGGAGTATTTCATTCGGATCTGATTGTTCATGCTAATCAATTTATCGGTTTACAGATGTATCGGTTAAATATTAAAGGCTTTCTTCACATGTTATGGTTAGCTGTTCTTTGGTTCATTTGAAAAACCCGTAATGACTATCTTTTTAAGCATAACATTTCTGAAGCATCTTATGTGGTGGATCAGATTCGTCTTCAGGTATGGTGGTGGTTGAAGGCGAAGATAAAAGATTTTCTGATTGCGTATAGTGCTTGGTATTCTAATCCGTGGATATGTTTAGGATGGCGGGGTGATTAATTGTTGGTTAATGTTGTGTATGTTTGTTATGATCTTACTTTTGTTGGTTTTTTGATATAACTCTTGAACCTCTTGTGGCCTTGGTGAGCATGCCTTGTGCTTCCAAGTACTTTAATAAAATTTATCGCTTTTTGACCGTTTCAAAAAAACTTTTTAAAAAAAATATACAGTAATTTTTTACAGATATGTTTAATACTATATTATAAACATTTTTCTTACAAAAATTTAATTCATATCATTTTAATGAGGAACCAATGAATTAATATGAAAATTTTAAGGGCAAAATGAGACAAACAAATGATGATTTGAAGTCAAAAACTTATTTTGCCAACTGAAGTCGGTGTCGTTTAGTGCCTAATAATAACAGGCTGCCTTCAACACTGGCAACTTGACATTTTTTATTTTTATTTTTTATTGGAAAGCAACTCCACATTTATTTTTGCAATTAATGTTAGTCTATGATAATAAATTTCATCATAAAAGAATATTATCATGATGATAGATACTTTTTTTTTTTTTGATAGGCATAGATACTTTCTTTAAATCTTGGGTTGTCCAACTTAAGAATATTATCATAATTTAGTTTTTGTAAGAAAATGATAATTTAAAAGAAAAGAAAATATCTATATCTTTAATTAGGTGTTAATATTAAAAAGAGTATGTCAATATTAATTTAATTATCAATACTCAAATTTGTCGTTGTGAGTTTAATTCAGTTGGTAAAAACATTACATCCGCTTATTCATCATTAAAGAATGAAATTTACACCCACAAAAAAAAATCAATACTCAAATTTAAATTCATTAAAATTTCACAATTATATTTATTTAAAATAATTATTTAGCATTTGATTTGTTGTTCTTAAAGTGCATCACCACCAAGAGGCTTCTTAAAGTGCAATATTGATGCAGTCATTTTCCTTTCAAGCAAACAATTTAGTATGGGAGCTTGTATTAGAGATGAGAAGGGACACTTTGTATCAGCTACATCTCATTATATTGATGTTGTTATGTCACCAGCTGAGGGAGAAGCATGGGGACTCCAACAAGGAATTCTTTGGATGGCGATGTTTGGATACTACAAAGTGATCTTTGAGTTGGATTGCAAGATGGTGGTCGATGATGTGCACAATAATAAACCAAATGCATCGGAGTATGATTTACTTACTGATGATTGTAGAACTTTACTTTCTAATTATAGCGATTTTATAGTTACTTTTACTAGGTGTCAAGCAAACGGAAGCGCTCATGCTCTTGCACGGACAGCTCTATCCCATGCTTCTCGCCTTAAATTTGCTTTTGTAAAAAAAAAAAAATTATTATTTAGCACTTTGTCTATCAACAAAATTTTAATAAGACAACCATAATAATGGTTAGACTTAAGTGCACACTATGTATTCAACTGTGTATGTAATCTTGATTCTTCTCGAATAAGAGTATTTTCACTCATAATATCGAAGAAATGACATCAAATATATTGACTTTCAAGGAGTTTGAAAAATGAGCTGGTGTGAGAACACTTTGTTTTACCAAAATAATAATAGAGTTGGACATGTGATATGAATTAAATTGCCTTCTAGCCAAGGTTACAAAACCCAAAAAAATAAAAAATAAAATTGCCAAGAAAAAGATGCAATAAATAAAATCCTCAAGAAAATCTCATATATAGATAAAGAAGATATAGGAACATGTATGTATGTATCATTCATTCTATTTTATTCACTTTGCAAATAATAAAATGGAAGAAGATATAGTAATAAGTATGTATGATTCTTTCTGTTTTGCTCACTTTGCAAGTAGTAAAATGGAAGCTCTATTCCATTGTAGAAAATACAAACAAATACTATATAGTTTGTAGAAAGATGTGTACACAGATTGAGGCAGTGAAGTGCAATGAGGTTCTCCACATGTTTATAATTTAACCTGTTCTTGCAGTTGGTCCTGTAAAGAGAACCACAAAACGTGAAATATGCATTTAAAATTAAGCAACTTTTGATACAGAAAAAGTGGTAAGAACTGCAAATAGAAATAAGTTTTATGAAGTAACACAAACCTCAGTCACAAAGAAAGCATGGAAATCATATGGAACTCTTTGAGGCAATTCTACGACTGCAACAGGATCTGCTGACATTGTTTTCGCATCTATGACGTGAACGAATGATTTCCTGCAGTATTCAAGTTTATAACCGTGTTTAGTTTTATTCTATTAATTAAAACGTGATTAAAATTTCATATAATTTGTTGCTTGATGTGTTCAGAGGAAAGTGATACCCGATATTCTCATCATGTACAAATAAGATCAAGTATCCATCATCTTCTTCAGAATCAGTGCCAGGGATGTGTGGAACAAAAACAGCCTCCGAGCCAAACCTTCCTGGTCCCAAGTCATAGAGACCTTGAACATTTCCTCCAACTTCAAGCTTAGTTTTTCCCAAATCCGGTTTGGCGTGCAAATCAAATTTAATAACCCCAGTAACTTTAGCAATGCTGTCTAATGTGGTTCCATATACATATTGTTGTTTCCTGATGAAATGAAAATAGTAAGTATACGAGTTATTAATTATGGTAGACTTGCATAAACTTAATTACTTTTCTCTTAAAACACAATTAGGAAAGCACATATTGTAGCACTGTAACACTCATTTTCAAATATTGGACTATTTTTCTTGTATATGATCATGCATAATATTATTTAGCTTATGCTTCTCATAATATTTTCAAACATCTCATTCGACCTTTTCGGGTTTATGACTTGGTTCTCTTATAAAACTTTGACGCATTCAACATCTATGGTCAAGCGTGGGACAATATAATTCTAAACATTTCTAGGAGGTCGCCAATCCTAGTAATACGTTTTCTCAAGCACGTTTGAGTGCAGAGTTCTGATGTGATCTAGTGCATTAGTATTGGTAAAAACGCATCCATTGACTAATACTCATTACGTGTATACATGTGTTGTAGTAGGTATATAGACTAGAAAACCATGTTGGTTCAACCTTAATGATCAATTAGACTAATTTACAAGTTCAGTCATAATTTTCAACATGGAGATAATATGCTAACCTGCCAGTGTAGCTTTCATTCACCCTAGGGAAATCCACAGCAGATGCTGATAGTTTCTTTTGAGAAGCTTCACCGGTTTTGATGTTAAATCTCATTTCATACCTGGAAAGAGTTCAATAACTGTAAATATACAATAGCGGTCGATAAAATTTAATCCAAAATATTGCATAAAAGAACGAGTCTTTTACAGCTCATTTGAGAAATTATCAAGCTTTTTCTTGACAGGCCCGTTAATCATGTCCAAATCTGGATTCTCCAGGCGGCACGTGATCAAGACAATTTCATCCTCCTCTTCCCAAGCATTGGCTAGAGAAAGAAAAACGAGTCACGTATAAGATGAAAATGGGCATGTCCATTAGAAGTAAAGAATTTACAGCACAGATTGAAGCTTGTTTTTTTCCCTAACCTATAAGCATAATTCATTGCTCTTATTCTATCTTGCAGTGGTTTGCATGTTAGTAAAATGTGTTCAACTTTGTCGTTACTATGAATTGAAAATCAAAAGAATGGGGAATTAAGAAGAAACAAAAGCAAACAAACATACCATTGTGGAATATGAAGCAGTTTGGTAATTCAAACCATCTTATGAGCTTATCATCTTTAGCATAGCGAGGTAGGACACCAAAACGTGCTTTCTTGGTTGGATCAAAAGAGAATATCAATGTCTTATTCTTCACCATTTCCTGAAAAATGGATTTCAATCCACAATTCAAGATTCATATAATTTCAAACAAGTGATACATGTAACAAAAATAAACAAGATCAGTTTCAGAATTTCAAAACCAAACTTGGTATAGTTGAACGATATAATTAATAAAGTAATCTTTAGTCCGATCATATGAACAGAACACCTACAATACCTTTGGCCTAAAGTACAGAGGAAGATCCATAAATATCGAATAATTCTCTGTGATGGCAAAGTCATGCATCATGATTGGATCTGATACTGTTATGGGAACAGGATCATTCATAAAACCATCCTTTGAAATTACTTGGTATGTGATATATGGCGGTGTATGCGAATATCCAAATGTAAACATCTCCCCTGCAAATAGAAAAGTTATTTGTTGGATTGGAATTACTATATCATTGCATCACTTAACTTAATCAGTTATGTAAAGATGGATTTACCAGTAATTGGGTCAACTTTTGGATGAGCAGTAAAGTTATGGCCCAATCTCCTGTCATAATCTAGCAAGCCAAGTGTCTGCAAATCACCGTCTTCAAAAACTTTAATAGCATCTGCAAAATTTAAAACGCGCCTCTACTTCAGAACTGTAGAAGAAGAGGTGAATAAAATTATAGCTGGTCAAACACTGTGATACAACTATGAATTTACTGTTTTAAAAACGGACCGGAGATCAAACCAGTGAGACTTCAGGGTCATGGTTCAATTGATTCAGTTGGTTTTCAACCACAGTTGAACCGTGTGACAAATAAATAAAAATGCACTAAAAAGAAAGAAAATAAAAGTAAAAAATGAAAACTGGTTGGACCAACCGTGATTCAACTCCAGTCCAATCTAGTTCAATTAATCTGCAATGTAACCGGTATCAAACCAACCGGCGAACAGGCTGGTTTCGGGTTCGACCAGCTGATTCGGTCCAGTTTTCAAAACATTGCAATTAAGTCACTATTTAGACTGGAGTTTCTATATTCATGAGAGATGAGGAAAAAAATGTGTCGCTTAAGATCATAATGGCCGAATGATACACCTGAACATGATGAATCTTTTTAACCATTATGTTCTAATTTATTGACAGCATTTCAGGTATAACTAACAAGTATATATCTTTCCTATAAGTAAACAAAAAGGAAATGTACTCACAAGGTTTGTCTCCTTCTGAGAGAGCGAGAAGCTTCTGATGGTGATATACAAGAGCTGTGTTAGCTGTTGGGCATAAGAGTATGAGCACAAGTTAGTTTCATATCTTCAAGTCATAACGTGTATGAGCTTAGTATTCCCAGTTAAAAACTGAGAAAGGAATAAAAATCTTCTTTGTCGTATAGGACCCAGATTGTAAGTACAGAATGAAAGTCAAAACTTACTTAATAAAACACAAATGTAATCTTCAAATTGGACATGAATTACAAAACGTTATGAAATATACTTGAGTTGTACTGAACAAGTTGCTAAATATAAAATAAATAAATCCTAAGAGCTTGAATTTGACAAGAAATTACATAGCACAAGTTACCTGTTCCATGTCCATAAGAAAGGTCCACTACTTTCAATTTAGCTCGCAATATTTGCATGTTAACCATTAACAGTCCAAAGAGACCTTGAGATCTCCAATCTGAAAAAGGCATACAAGAAGACGCATTTATCTTGCAAGTATAAAACAAACATTTCTATTCACTAGTATATTCTTCAGTCTTCGCTAAGCTTCTATACTTTTAATTTCTTTATATACCTTCATAAATTTAGAGCCTCCAAAGAATTCTTCTTGTTTAAGACGAGATGTTTGCACAAAGCGGGAAACATATGAAGCTTTTCCATCTTTGATACGCAAACCATGAATCATTCTGCAATTAATTGATACATAGATCAACATTCAAATACTACACACCAAAATTATGAACTTGTTATAGTTACTGAAACACAATATCACGCACCCATCTCCGTCAAACCTGCAGAAACAGAGGGAAAAGCACCATGAGCATAAAACTTCAAATTCCGGATATAGAAAAATCGATATACTGATAAGCTACATGGATCACCGAGATATGTATTTTCCATCAAGATTGGTGAAAGATCGTATAATATACGGTTTAAAGCATACAAAAAAAGGGGGACAAACTTTACCAGTGATATCCAGCCACGGGAGCAAACTTCGGATTAGGTCCCACCCTAACAAACTCTCCGTTCAAGCAATCCTGCGATACACATAAAATGATAAGTGACGAGAAGCAAGACCTGATACTGCTCTAAAAGGGCTAGTCTCCCACAACATAGCAAATCACAGTTCAAATCCACACTGGAATAGGTGCTTCAATTTAGCACCCGACACCTCCTTAAATAGAATTGCATCAGGAAAGTTCACAAAAAAAAAAAACTATAATAATCAGAGAACTGACTGAAAGATAGAATGGCTGTAAGTTTTCTTATCTTTGTTATAGCTGGCTAGAATTCTTAATTTTGGCTTTCAGTTTTCAATATTTTTTTGTACATAAAAGTTTAGGTGAGTTGAGCTCCGGGGACTCACCAGGGTCAATACAGGCCTCAAGGGTCAACAAGCGCTAATAGAGGTACTTAAGGATCACCCGATATGAGTCCAACTACTTACCAACTGAACCAACCTTCATTGGCTTTCAATTTTCAATATGAATGAGCTTTTATTGCTTGAGATTAAGACTTACTTATATTCCTCGTCTTACAAAAATTATTAGAAAATTTCCAAGGCATAAAATCTTCAAACATTTGAACTAAATTTCCAATATTTCATCTTTGTTTGTTACAAGAACAAGAATACAGCTGCTTCAATATTCACATAGCATAGCTTAGTGATAATGAGCCTCATATAAGAATTACAAACTTGGTGCTTATCTTCAACAATCGAAAGTCAAATTTTTTAATTAATAATCATTTAAAGATCTGTTGTTAGTGTTCCAAATAGAAAGTCTGAGAACAATGCTTAATAAAACTAACTTAAAAGGTCAAACTTTTTAAATGATGAGTGAGTCTGTTAGTGAATCTTTAAAAGTCAAACTTAATAAGATCTATTAGTGTTCCAAATAGTAAGTCTAAGAACAATACTTAATTCATGCTTGTGTAAAAATATTCCAACTATGTATGTGCACGTTTGGATTCACTTTTAAGAGTGACAAAAGCGACTCTAAAAACTTAAAACTCATTTTGGTATGTTTGGAGATTTCAGATTATAATTGATTTTGCCTCTAGAATTGATTCTAACTTAAAGTCAGTATTTGTAGCTTTTATCTCCAAAAGTGAAACCTACACTAAATTTTTTTGTTCATATAACTTTCATGTCATCATGTGAACATATCCAAACATAAATCTATTTTATCAACCCCGGTGGCATAGACTTGAGACCTTGAAGTGTGCACCTCTCTAGGCCCGTGCATGTAGACTTTTGCTCTAACTTCAATAGGACCCTACTAATGGACGGTAGAATTGATCCTCCAGATTAGTCGGTCATTAGGCTATCAGTTTCAAAAGCTAAAAATCTATTTAATCTTAAACTCACTTTTAACTAAAATTAATCTAACTATATCAATTCAATCAAAAATCAATTTTCACTACCATAAAACCAAACAGACACTATAGATTATTAGAGTATCAAAATCAATTCTTTTTTCTCTAATCATCTAAATTCTGTTAATTCCTTATCAGGGTCTTCCACTTCAAACTCAATAGAAGTAAAAAAAAGAAGACAAAAACACCCCCAACAGATAAAAAAACACAAAACAACCAATTTCACTAACTAACCGGAAGATGCCCATTAACAGGAAGATCCTTAACAGGAGGTGTCTCATCTTTAACAGGTGCAAAATTACCAGCAAGCCAATGATGAGGAACTGAAGAATCATAAAACAACTTCACAATAATCTTCTCCAACAAATCAACAGCTTTTGAAGTAAAACCATTACTGGGTTTTGGTTCCACTTTCAAAATATCTCCTCCTACTTTCTCAGAACCCATTTTGTTTTAGTGATTTACGTAAATGGGATTGTGATAATTGTGCAATATATGGATTAAGAAATGCGTGAAGAAATGATCTTTGTTGTGTTTTTGTATGGCTTAACTTCCAAAATCCATTGTGGAGTTGCAACTGCCACGTGGTGGTTATGATAGTATGAAGATTCTAATGTGTGCTTTGAAATGTGCTCCTCTTTGTGCTTTTTTGTCGTTGTTTGAAAAAAACCACAAAGTTTGTTTTTTACTTCATTTTTATTGTAGTTTTATGTTCTAGAAAATTATCAGATTTTTTTAGATACATAGACAAATGATAAGTCCTTAAAAAACTCAAACATAAAGTAAAATGATCAGAGTTCGAACCTGATTATAGACGTTTATGAACTTCATTTTTGTTTTACATGTGTATAAAGAGAATCATAGAAAAAATTGTGTAATATTTCTGATGTACCAAAAATTAAAAAAATGCGTAAAATAAGTTCAAATTTTGATTTTTTAGATAATAATTTTTGGTATTTTTATCTTGAATTTTGCTGTTTAAAAAATATTTTATTGAATTTTTCTCATATTATAAAAATTAAATTTTAGTATATGAACTAAATATAATATTTTAAACATGTATGCATAAAATAACTCGTTGTTAATGCCGAAAGTAAATTGAAATTTGAGTAGAATTTATATTTGATCAAGATACAAAAAGCATTAAGAACAAATAATTCTCAATGACAACTAGAATCTTTATATAATATAAGCCAGGACGATTTACAATTCTCTCTCCTTACAATAGTCTTCTCTCATTCATTCTCCTCACAATACTCTCCTCTCATTCATTCTCTCTTGTGGTTCATTTGACAATTAATTTTTTTTTGTTGACTAAGACAATTAATTCATTTATTCATTTATCTCTCTATATCTATATATTCTATATATATAAATATATAAACATATTTTTTTATAAGCATAAATATATAATCTTTAATATTATAAGACACTCATCAAATTAAAATATCATGATGCATGGGTAATTCAACAATTCATAATTCCTTTATTACATATATAATATCAAATGAAAATCAATGTACTAAAAACAAAATTAACATTTGAATCCGGTCTATGTTTTTTTTATATCGATTCGGGTTCATGTTAGATGGTCAGGAAAAATAAATTAATTGATTCCCCTTTTGTAATTTTAATTTGATTAGCAACTTTAGATTTTATGCTCACCTAAAAAAACTTTGAATTTCCAATATTATATACTCCTAAATCAAAGACTAAGTAAAATGAAATTCAAAGAGAACGTTTGGACAGAAAATGTTTTTTTATTTTTATTTTTTAGATTAAGATGTATTAATACTAATACTTTACTAAAAGAAAAATAGTTTAATTTGTTGTTTTAAATATATCAGCGTCGTCGGCCACGACATGGATGCTAATTCATATGAGTATTTTATTATGTATTTTTTGTCACAATTAGAAACACTAAAACATTTGTCAAAAAAAAAACACTAAATCATTTTAGAAACAAAGAAAAATAAAAATAAATAACAAATTTTGCGAGTGAGATATTTTTAAGGAATGATATATATGAGGTTTGCTAAGCCTCCTCCCACATGTTTTACTTGCACATCTTCATTTTTATAATTTTCTTTTTATATGTGGGAGGAAGAGTTTTACAAATAAAGTAAAAGTTGTTTGATAATTTTCTTTTTATATTTTTTGGTCGAGACCGAGGTATCCACCGCCGAACGCAGTGACTAATCCCTCGCTAGATTGGAGGCACCTCGAATGGTGTGATAGTTGGCCCAAGGATTTAAAGCTGCTCTATACCCAAGGTGAGAATCGAACCTCGACCCTTGGTTAAGGGAGGATGAGCCCACTACCGCTCAACCACACCCCTTGGGTTAATTTTCTTTTTATATTTAAAAGCATTTTTTTTTATTTTAAACTAAAATATTTTGATATAGTTTGTAATTTGTACTTATATTATTTTTACATAGTGGATTTTGATTTTTTTTTTTTGTCGAGACAAATCTCTATATTTTTTTCATTAATATTAAGGAATTTTTTTAATAAGTGCTTCATAAAATATGCTTTTGTCACTACTTATGACTAAACGATAAATAAAGTTAAAACAAAGCTGGATCAAACTGATACAAAATATAACCTAAATTGTCAAAATTACAAATAATTAGAAACAAATATATATTTCTAAAACGATAAATAAAAAAGAAACAGAGAGAGTAGTTTTTTTTTGAAACAGGAGGGAGTAGTTTTTATTATATATAAGATTCTTAAGTTAATGAAATTTATTTTATTACAAGTATTTGTATTGTTTTTTTTACAGTAAAGTATTTGTATTGTTATTAATTTGTGTATTGTTATTAATCATCGTGCAATTGAAATTATGTCAAAATTGAGATTTTTAGTGGATAGTTTAAGACAAAATTAAAATTCTTGTGTTCAAAACTAAGATTTTTGTTTAAAATTGAAATTTTGTGCGGACTTCATAAATTTTCTCGCCCTCCACCTGCTAACCGATATATACGTCATGCTCACGGACATCTACTTAAATTCTTACTCTCACACCCATAATATTATTCTGGATCAAGATTGTGTGCAATAACTGATTAGTAAATGCATTGTATTCAGTCAAATTGAGATGACTCATAACAAGATTGGATAACTAAATTTAAAACTCAATTTTATATTTTAAAAAACTAAAATTTAAACTTAAAATTATGAACGGACTGTCTATATATATTTACCGACTACAGTGCAGTCAACTTACACCATATTTATTTTTTAATATTTTGAAATATTTATAAAAAGGTATATAATTCCCGTGCTTGACACGGGTGTACAAACTAGTTGTAATTACATTGGATCAAGTTTATACATTCACATGGTTCAAACAACTTGATACAAGTTCATCTCAGACCTAATCAATGAAAACTTACTACTCATTGCTATAGCACAAATAACTAGATTAAAAGAAAGAATCATTAGATAAGTTGTTAGGATCAACTATGAATTTTTTGCTTCAAAATCTTCTTTCTTTTCGAGACAAGGGGATGTTCTAACGTAAAAATTGTGTCACGATGACAAATATCGTGACACAATGCCAAATATCGTGACACGATGCTTCCTTCAATTCAACTTTCCAGGTTTGGCGCACACAAAATCGTGATAAGTTGTTGAAGTCGTGCCACAATTTGAAGTCAATAGCCAATGCTCAATCTGGACGAAAATTTGTGCCACAATGCTGAATTAACATAACCATTGATTTTTTTTTCAATTCTTCAGCTCCAAACTGTCTAAAACTGCTAAAACCTTTACTAAAAATCAAATCAAAATAAATATACAAAAACCAACACATGACAGCATGTCATGATGATTCATTCTGTTTTGTTCACTTTGCAAATAATAAAATGGAAACTCTATCCACATGTTTACAATTTAGCCTATTCTTGCAGTTGGTCCTGTAAAGAGAACAACAAAACATGAAATATGCATTTAAAATTAAGCAACTTTTAAAACAGAAAAAGTGGTAAGAACTGCAAGTAGAAATAAGCTTTGTGAAGTAACACAAACCTCTGTCACAAAAAAGGCATGGAAACCATATGGAACTCTTTGAGGCAATTCTACAACTGCAACCGGATCTGCTGACATTGTTTTTTTGCATCTATGACGTGCACGAATGATTTCCTGCAGTATTCAAGATAGAGAACTATCCCTGATGTGCACTGATCATAACAGGCATACTCATTGATTTCGAATATTAAAAGTCGTGCATAGAAAAATACTACTACAAGATTAAAAGATATGCACTGATATTCAATCACATCATATTATACAGTTTTGTAATTGTTTGTTATCTTGATTCTTGGCCAATTGTGATTGGTCATTAGTGTAAAATAATTTTACACTGATAGTGCATATCGTTTAATTTCATATAATTCATTGCTTGATGTGTTCAGAGGAAAGTGATACCCGATATTCTCATCATGTACAAAAAAGATCAAGTATCCATCATCTTCTTCAGACTCCGTGCCAGGGACGCATGAAACAAAAACAGCCTCCGAGCCAAACCTTCCCGGTCCCAAGTCATAGAGACCTTGAACATTTCCTCCAACTTCATGCTTAATTTTTCCCAAATCCGGTTTGGCTTGCAAGTCAAATTTAATAATCCCGGTAACTTTAGCGTTGCTGTCTAATGTGGTTCCATATACATATTGTTGTTTCCTGATGAAATGAAAATAGTAAATATACACGTTATTATGGTAGACATGCATAAACTTAATTACTTTTCTCTTAAACCATTTATAGGTCGCTAATCATAGTACTACATTTTTTCAAGCATGTTTGACTGCAGAGTTCTGATGTGATCTATTGTATTAGTACTGGTAAAAATGCATACATCGACTAGTTCATTACTTGTTTATATGCATTCTAGTAGTATATAAACTAAAAAACTATGTTGGCTTAACCTTAATAATTAAGTAGACTAGTTTACGAGTTTAGTATTTGGCCTACCCTAATTTTCAACATGGAGAGAATAAGCTAACCTGCCAGTGTAGCTATCATTCACCCTAGGGAAATCTACAACAGATGCTGATAGTTTTTTTTGAGAAGCTTCACCGGTTTTGATGTTAAATCTCATTTCATACCTGGAAAGTGTACAATAACTGTAAATAAAGAATAATTTTGTTAAAATTTGCTCCGAAAAATTGCATATAAGAACAAGTCTTTTTACAAATTATCAAGCTTTTCCTTGATGGGCATATTGACCATGTCCAAATCGGGATTCTCCAGGCGGCATGTGATCAAGACAATTTCATCCTCCTCCTCCCAAGCATTGGCTAGAGAAAGAAAAAAAAGAAAGAGCCATATAAACGATGAAAATGGGCATGTCCATCAGAATTAAAGAATTTACAGCACAAAGTGAAAGTGAAGCTTGTTTTTTCCCCTAACCCATAATCCTGACAAGATAAGTGAAGCTCTCTACTACTTCTTAAGTTCTCTATAACTTCAATTCTATTTCAAAGCATAATTCATTGCTCTTATTTTATCTTGCAGTGGTTTGTATGTTAGTAAAATGTATTCAACATAGACATTACTATGAATTGAAAATCAAAAGCAAACAAACACACCATTATGGAATATGAAGCAATTTGGTAATTCAAACCATCTAATGAGCTTGTCATCTTTAGCATAACGAGGTAGGACACCAAAACGTGATTTCTTCGTTGAATCAAAAGAGAATATCAATGTCTTGTTCTTCACCATTTCCTGAAAAATGGATTTTAATCCACAATTCAAGATTCATTTAATTTCCATCAAGTGATACAACTAACAAAAATAAACCAAGCTTGGTATAGTTAAACAATATAATTAATAAGCTAATCTTTAGTCGGATCATATGAACAGAACACCTACAATACCTTTGGCCTAAAGTACATAGGAAGATCCATAAATATCGAATAATTCTCTGTGATGGCAAAGTTGTGCATCATGATTGGATCTGATATTGTTATGGGAACAGGATCATGCATAAAACCATCCTTTGAAATTACTCGGTATGTGATATACGGTGGTGTATGTGAATATCCAAATGTAAACATCTCTCCTGCAAATAGAAAAGTTATTTGTTGGAATGGAATTACTATACCGTTATATCATAATATCACTCAACATAATCACTTATATAAAGATGGCATCACCAGTAATAGGGTCAACTTTCGGATGAGCGGTGAAGTTATGGCCCAATCTCTTGTCATAATCTAGCAAGCCAAGTGTCTGCAAATCACCATCTTCAAAAACTTTAATAGCATCTGCAAAATTTAAAATGGGACTACTTCAGTACCATAGTAAAAGAGGTAAATACAATTATAGCTAGTCGAACACTGTGATACAATTATGAATTAACTATGATTTAAAAACCGGACCGAAAGAAAAAGTACTCACAAGGTTTGTCTCCTTCTGAGAGTGCTAGAAGCTTCTGATGGTGATATACAAGAGCTGTATTAGCTGGTAGGCATAGGAGTATGAGAACAAGTTAGTTTCATATCCTAAGGGCTTGAATTTGACAAAAAATTACATAGCACAAATTACCTGTTCCATGTCCATAAGAAACGTCCAGTACTTTCAGTTTAGCTCGCAACATTTCCATGTTAACCATTAACAGTCCAAAGAGACCTTTGAGATCTCTAATCTAAAAATGGCATTCAAGACGGCACATTTATCTAGCAAGTATAAAACAAACATTTCTTTTCACAGGTATATTCTTCACTAAGCTTCTATACTCTTACTTTCTTTATATACCTTCATAAATTTAGAGCCTCGAAAGAATTCTTCTTGTTTAAAACGAGAAGTTTTCACAAAGCGAGAAACATATGTAGCTTTGCCATCTTTGATACGCAAACCATGAATCATTCTGCAATTAATTGATATATAGATCAACATTCAAAGACTACATACATACCAAAATTATGAAATTGTTATAGTTCTTGAAAACACAATATCACGCACCCATGTCCGTCAAACCTGCAAAAACATAGGGAAAGCACCGTATGAGCATAAAACTCGACATTATGAATACATTTTTTGTTCAGAAGCTAAAAAAGCTTCACATATATACCAAACCTTACAATAGAAATAAAATACGTATAAATAAATATTGATATACCGATAAACTATATGGATCGCCTAGATATGTATTTTCCACCGAGATTGGTAAAAGATCTCGTAATATACTTTTTAAAGCATACAAAAAATGGGCCAAACTTTACCAGTGATATCCAGCCACGGGAGCAAACCTCGAATTGGGTCCTACTCTAACAAATTCTCCATTCAAGCAATCCTGCAATACACATCAAATGGTATGTGATGACTAGCAAGACCTGATATTAAGACTTATATTTCTTGCCTTACAAAAAATATTATAAAATTTCCAAACCATGACATTTTCAAATATTTGAAGTAAATTTCCAATATTTCATCTTGTTTATTACAAGAATACAGCTGCTTTAATATTCACACAGCATAGAAAGGTCTCAATAAATAAGTTTGACAATAATACTTAACAAAAACAACTATAAAAAATCAAACTTTTTAAATGATGAGTGAAACATGAATTCATGCTTGTGTAATAAGCTTCAACTATGTGCATGTTTGGATTCACTTTTAAGAGTGACAAAAGTGACTCAAAAAGCTTAAAATTCTTTTGGTATGTTTGTAGATTTTATTTTATAATTGATTTTGTCTCTAGAATTGATTCTAACTTCAAGCCTGTATTTGGAAGAATCCTCTCAGTACCAATTTCCTGTGTTAGAACTAGTGGCTAGAAATTACACCCTTAAGGTGAATAAGTGGGGTGTCCGGAGTTTGAACCTCGGACTCTGCATATAAAGTGCCAACTCACGGGAACATCTTAAACACACACTAGATTAATGTATCAAAATTAATTCTTTTTTCTCTGATCATCTAAATTCTGTGAATTCCTTATCTGGGTCTTCCACTTCAAACTCATGAGTCATGACAAATACCAACAAATGAAACACTAATGTAACCATTTTCACTAACCGGAAGGTACCCTTTTACAGGAAGATCCTTAACAGGAGGTGTCTCATCTTTAACAGGAGCAAAATTACCAGCAAGCCAGTAATGAGGAAGTGAAGAATCATAAAACAACTTCACAATAAGCTTTTCAAACAAATCAACAGCTTTTGAAGTAAAACCATTACTGGGTTTTGGTTCTACTTTCAAAATATCTCCTCCTACTTTCTCAGAGCCCATTTTGTTTTAGTGATTTACGTAAATTGGTTTGTGGTAGTGGTGCAATATAAGGATTAAGAAATGCATGATGGAATGATCTTTGTTGTTTTTTCTATAGTTTGAATGAATATTCTAACGTGTGCTTGGAAAACTCCTCCTCTTTGTGCTTTCTTGTCATTGACTCATTGTTTGAGAGTAGCCACACAACAAATAAGTTTATTTTTATTACTTTGGTTTTTTGTTTTGTTATGATTTTGGTGGATAGTGACATTTTAGAGTTTTTACTCAATTTTCTTTTGATAGAAATGGAAGGATATATCGTAAAAAAAAAAAAGAAGGAAGAATATACCTTTGATGTTGTATAGTATGAAAAATTCTCTTTTATCGTCTTGTAATTGGTCATTTTTTGGACAATTACCGAAAATATAATTGTGTGGAAGAAAAATTCATTCAGAAAGATATTTGACACGATAAACATATCTCAGAAAAAGTTATTTCAAAGTTATCGGAGGTTGTGTCGGGGACAATGCTCACTTAGCCTAAATAGACCTGACATCATATTATTAATGATCCACATGTTGAAGATGATCAGGAGGAGGTGATATTACCAAGTATCGCTGCTGAAAAATGTGTAGGTCCGATAGAGATGCAAGTTACCAATTTGAATGATAACCAAGTTGAAAAACAAATAGAGGAACAACATAATGATACATATGACATATCATTATATGGAGTGATGCAGTGACACAGAAAAACCATGTTCAAAATTATTCGAAAGTTATTATTACTAATGATGAAATAAATCTCAATGTTGCTCGTGACTTGGAAATTTTAAAGAATGTTAGAGAAATTAAACAGAAAATACATACAAATGAGAAAGATACACCAACAGATATTAAAAATTCGTATAATCACGCTATTGCATATGGATGAACCGTTTATAGAAGTGATCCCTATAACAAAGAAAATAAAAATATGACGAAAGAACCTCGATACCCGCTCAAATCATAAAAAATAAATGTAATATCATGAGTTCAACATTTTCTTTTAATTTTTTCTTTTTAGAATTAAATTTATGTCGTCCAATTTTTTTATTTTTCTTTTCTATTCTTAAATAATTTTCTTTAAGGACTTAAAGAAAAAAAAAAAACAACTAAAATACCATTTTAATTTCTATTTATTTTCATCCCTTTCAGTTTCTCTCTTGATCCAAACAAATCATTTCTTTCACTTCATTTCTTCTCAAACTCACCCAAACATAACACCAAAACTAAACACTAAAACACCGTCGTTTTGAAATCAACGAAAATTTCCCGCTTTTTACAACTCAACTTAAATTAACTCACACAAATTTCAAACTTCAAATTCTCTCTCTCTCTCTCTCTCTCAGCAACACTCTCCTCAAACGTTCACCACCAAAACGCTGCCGTTTAGGGTTTCGATCTCCAAAACCCTTCCCCATCCATTTCCCCCAAACCAATTCTATTTCCACCATGTACATCAAGGAAATCTGCTTAGAAGGTTTCAAATCCTACGCTACTCGTACCGTTGTTCCTGGATTTGATCGTTTCTTTAACGCTATCACCGGTTTGAACGGTTCCGGTAAATCGAATATTCTCGATTCGATTTGTTTTGTGCTCGGAATCACTAACTTGCAACAGGTTCGTGCTTCGAATCTTCAGGAGCTTGTGTATAAGCAAGGTCAAGCGGGAATTACTAAGGCTACTGTTTCGATTGTGTTTGATAATTCTGAAAGGAGTCGTAGTCCTCTTGGATATGAAGGCCATTCTGAGATTACTGTCACTAGACAGGTTTTCTTTTATTTTTGAATTTAAAGTTTCCATTTTTATGTCATTTTGATAAAATTGAATTGCGGGTTTTGAGTTTAGTAGCTCCTATGAAGCACTGACACGGATAAAAATTTGAGAAAATGATATAATTCAATGTAATTGTAAGTGTAAGTGTCTGTGTTGGGGCCGCGTGTCTGACACTGAGACACACCTAGTCTGAGGAGTGTCTGTGCTTCATAGTTTCAATATAATAACTTCTGTTGGTGTTGACACTGACGCATGTTAGACACACACCTTCAATTAGAAGTGTAAGTGCTGTAGAGATAACCATATGTGTTGGTGTTGTGTGGTATTGGAGACTAAAATGAATCAAACATGTGTTAAACACTGGATACACCTTTCATATGAAGTGTTAGTGCGACGTAGATCATTGTCCAAGTGTTGTTTTTCAAGTGAGATTAAGTTTTGTGTTTGCAATTTTTTGTTTTAATTTTATTTATTATTTATAGATTTATAGATAGATTTAGGTTACTTTACTCCATTGAATAGTTACATAGTTTAAATAAAAATATAAAGTGTTATGGGTTTTAGGTTTAGTTTATGCTTGATTTGGTTTACTGTCTCATTTTTTTGTTTTATGTGACGTGATGGGGTGCATTGCAGATTATGGTTGGAGGGAGGAACAAATATTTGATAAATGGGAAACTTGCACAGCCTAGTCAAGTTCAAAACCTTTTCCATTCCGTGCAACTAAATGTTAACAATCCTCATTTCCTTATAATGCAAGGGAGGATTACTAAGGTTTTAAATATGAAACCGCCAGAGATATTGTCTATGCTTGAGGAAGCTGCTGGGACAAGAATGTACGAAACAAAGAAAGAGGCTGCTCTTAAAACTCTTGAGAAGAAGCAGAGTAAAGTTGATGAGATCAACAAGCTTCTTGATCAGGAGATACTTCCAGCTTTGGATAAGTTAAGGAAAGAAAGGACGCAGTACATGCAATGGGCTAATTGCAACGCCGAGTTGGATAGACTGAGAAGATTCTGTGTCGCTTTTGAGTATGTTCAAGCAGAGACTATTAAAGACAATGCTACTTCTGAGGTGGAACAAGTAAAAGCAAAGATAGCTGAGATTGACGACATTGCTAAGACTACTATGGTGGATGTAAAAGAAATGGAGACTAAGATAGCTCAGTTGACTGCTGAGAAAGAAGCAAGCATGGGTGGGGAAATGAAATCTCTGTCAGATAAGGTTGATGCACTTTCCCAGAGTCTTGTGAAAGAAACATCTGTACTAAATAATAAAGAAGACACTCTCAGGAGTGAAGAAGTCAACAAAGAAAAAGTATGTTAGCGATTGGATTCAATCTTTACTCAATTTCAAAAATATTGCTGTCTTTTACAAAAATGTATATGCTGCTTATGTTTAAATATTTTCCATTTCTGTGAACCTGATATTTGGATTTCAAACCTTGGTATTTTGAAGATTGTTAAAAATATTGAAGAATTGAAGCAATCTATACAAGAGAAGGCCTCTGCCATTAAAAAGGCCGAAGAAGGAGCTGCTGATTTAAAAAATAAAGTTGAGGAGCTCTCAAAGAGCCTGGAGGAGCATGAAAAGGAATACCAGGTAAAGGAAGCATGTGCTGGCTTGGATTAATGTTGTCTATCTGTGGGTCTCTATTATTTTATTGGGATGTTTTATTTATCCTACTACTGCTCAAAACTATTAATAGGGCGTTTTAGCTGGCAAGAGCGTGGTAACGAGGAGAAATGCTTAGAGGATCAACTAGGTGATGCAAAGATAGCAGTCGGGAGTGCTGAAACAGAATTAAAACAGCTGAAAACCAAAATTAGCCATTGTGAAAAGGAACTGAAAGAGAGAAAAAATCAATTAAGGTCAAAACAGGATGAAGCTACTTCTGTGGAAAATGAGCTCATAGCTAGAAGGAAGGATGTTGAAAATATCAAAACAGGATTGGAGTCTCTTTCTTATAAAGAGGGTGAGATGGAAGCTTTGCAAAAGGTTTGATTGGTTTCTCTTCTGTTAGATTCATTTCAATCTTTTAAGTAAACTTTTCATTAAAATTCTTTAAAAATAACTTCCAGGAGCGTGAATCTGAGAGGGATTGTGTGCAAAAGTTGAAGGACGAAATACGCAACATTTCAGCATACCTGGCTAATGTTGAATTTTCATACCGTGATCCCATCAAGAACTTCGATAGGTCAAAGGTGAAGGGTGTTGTTGCAAAACTCATCAAAGTGAAAGATAGTTCCACAGCGACTGCTTTAGAGGTTGACAGCGTATTAACTTATATCTGAATTTATATGTGAAAATTCTGAGACTAATGACTTGAATATGACCCTTTTCAGGTTGCAGCTGGTGGAAAGTTGTACAATGTTGTAGTTGACACGGAAAGTACCGGAAAACAGCTACTACAGAATGGCAATCTTAGAAGAAGAGTGACAATTATACCTTTGAACAAAATACAATCCAGGGTTGTTGACTCACAAGTTCAAAAAGCCGCTGCTAAATTGGTAGGTGACTGCAATTTTTTATCTGTATTTTATTTTATGTTACCTAATGTCTCAACTGCTTAATTAGCTTTACCAATCTTGGTTAATTTCACTGCAGGTGGGTAAGGAGAACGCCGAAATTGCACTTTCTTTGGTTGGTTATGAAGAAGAATTGAAGGTCTGCTTCTTTGAATTTCAATTAATATGTTACAATAAAAAATTTACTGCACATATTTAAAAAGTTTTTTATTTTTTATTTATTTTATTTTATGGTATCTACCGAAATTGCACCTTCTTTGGTTAGTTACAAAGAAGAATTGAAGGTTTGCTTCTTTGAATTACAATTTATATATTACAATAAAATTTACCTCACATATTTAAAAAGTTTTTTTTATCTTTTATTTGTTTTATGGTATCTGATGCTGACATGGTTACTGAAATCATTTTCCATGTCGTTTAATTTATTTTGAGTATCTTTTTCTCCAGTTTATTTTGTATATATATATATATATATATATATATATATATATATATATATATATATTGCTAGCTGTCTTGATCAGCAGTTTGGAAATTTTTTTATTCATTTTGATGTTTGTAGATTTATTTAATTTGATTTGAAATTAATTTTAATTTAATTTTTTCTGATTAAATATCCTGTTTGTTCTAGAAAGCAATGGAATATGTCTTTGGCTCAACCTTTGTTTGCAAAACTATCAATGCTGCAAAGGAGGTAACAAGCTACACCTGTTTTTCCTGCAGAGTTATATTTATCCGAAAATTTTCATTGAGGTGTAAACCCCTCATTAATGGTATCTGCGTGTTGCACTTTAGGTGCATTTCCTCATCATGTATTTATAATTTCTTTATCAGGGTCTAACAATACCTGAATAACTTAATTGCAAGATAAGGCCACCTACAATAGACCCTATAATAGGTTCAACACTTTACTAATTCTTGCCATGATATGAGTTTTATAATACTTGGTTGCCCTCTTTATGATCGGTTGTTTTTATGTAGAAGTATTTGATGACTGTTGGATAAATTGGATAAAAGAGTTGAGCAAAGGATAGTCAACGTAGTTAGGAATAAGGTTTAGTTAGGTTAGTTAGTTCAAGAGGGCCAAATGAATAAAAGAAAATAAAGCGTGGAATAGCATTCATATTTGAAGAAAGTGTAAAATGGCGTTCATCATGTCATGTCTTGTATTTTTCTTAGTGTATATATCGACCTAGTGCAGTACAATATGCTCTCTATTTCAAAATTGAATGTCATTTAAGGTTGCTACACACATATTAATAAATACTATATATTTTACAAAATTATCCTTTTTAACTATTGGTGTCTTTTATACTATCATAAATGCTAAGTAAAAGTAATGTTTTGTTTTGTTTCTACTGTGGCAGTACTCTTTTTTATTTTCTAATTTGGCATATGTTTGATTCTCACCCACCTATATAGATGCTCAATTTGGCTTGTCTTTTGCTGGATGTCTAATAGGTGGCATTTAGTAATATTCGCACCGCAAGTGTCACTCTTGAAGGAGATATTTTTCAGCCAAGTGGTCTTCTGACCGGGGGAAGCCGGAAGTATGCATATCTCTCTTACTCTCTGACCAATAGACTGTGACAAGAGATCACAGAGTATTTTGACAACCTATATTTTACTTTCCAGGCTCTATTCTCTACTAAATGTTTGATATCACCGTGTGTCACCATGATTTTCAGAAGCTACGCTTTGTAGCTTTGCAAAATCGCGGTGGCTCGCTGTGATTTTGGCAAAGTCTCTGTGATACCAAACATGCACCAAGTGATGCAGTCACTTGGTTATTGAATGTTTGTATCTAATGATATTATGTTGTATACACTTTTCGGTATGTTGTGATGGGCTTGTTGTAACAGGGGAAGTGGTGATCTATTGAGGCAACTTCATGCTGTGGCTGAAGCTGAGTCAAAACTTTCAGTGCATCAAAGTAGGTTGTCAAAGATTGAGGCAAAGGTAGTCCCTAAACACCTGTTTGTTAATAATGACATGGAAACTTACATTTAGAAAAGTTTGTAAGACGGGAAAACTTTTAGATAATCTCAATCTGATAAGTCTTTTTGGTCTTTGTATCTTCATTTACAGATCACAGAGCTTCTTCCTCTTCAGAAAAAATTTAAAGACCTCAAAGCACAGTTAGAACTTAAGTCATATGATCTTTCATTGTTTCAGAGCAGAGCTGAGCAAAACGAGCATCATAAGGTATTTACTCATTTCTTCACCTTGATTTTATGTAGCTGCAGTATTGTTTTTCTCCATGTTATTGTTATTTACCTCTCTTTACCCGCTCCCTTTTACCCCCATTTCATTTCTCTTTGTAGCTTGGAGAATTAGTTAAAAAGATTGAGCAAGAGCTTGAAGAAGCAAAATCTGCAGTCAAAGAAAAGAAACTTTTATATGAAAACTGTGTCAAGACTGTTTCATCACTTGAGAAATCAATCAAAGAACATGACAATAATCGAGAAAGTAGGCTAAAAGGTTTTGAGAAAAAGATAAATTTGATTAAATCCCAAATGCAGTCATCTTCAAAAGACCTAAAGGTATACTTGAATAGTAGAATTGATTTGTTACTATTTTTTGACATATCACAATTCATATGAACTTATTTATAAAATTATAACAGTTGAATATTTGCCAAATCTAACATGAGGATGTTCAGTGGTTTAGGCAATCCTGACCCAACCCACAACCCAAAACAAATTGTGGTGTTTGGTTGAGAATTGTATGCGATAGGGTCCAATCGGTAACAGACTTTGAATATCAAACATATGAACCTGACGTAAACTATTTAATTTTATTTATTCACATATTATTGAGTCTAAGTTTAGTAAATAACATTATATTTGGCATATTATAGAATTTTTCTGCTTATCTTATCATTTAATATTCTTTATAATGTTTTGGCATATTAAAGAATTGTTCTGCTTATATGACCCAATTGACCGACACGTTCTTCAATGATTGGTTTGGTTCAGTTTTAATATTTTTTTTCTTTCATAAACCCAATCCAAATCAATCCGAAGAATTTATATCGGTTTGCGTAATGTGATGATCAAGTAGTTGCACTAATGGTTGTCAAACTTGTGAGTTAACATGTAAACTTGTCCAGGTGTTTGTGTAAACTAGTATTAAAGATCGCTGATTTAGATTGGACAATCAAGTATTAACTATTAAGCAAAAAAATTCACGCTGTCCTAATATTAAGTCAAGATTAAGCGATGGTTTACAAGTTTTGTTGAATAACACTTTAAAAAAAAAAGTTTTGTTGAATAACAACGTGAAGGAAATTATATAATAATCTAAAGGAAATAAAGTTAACAGGCAAGTAAATAGTCACAGCATTCATTGCGATAATTAATTGGGTTGCTTGCTGGTTTAGGGACATGATAATGAAAAGGAGAGGCTTGTAATGGAAATGGAAGCTGTTATCCAGGAGCAAGCATCCTTGGAGAATCAATTAGCATCAATGAAAACACAGATCAGTAATCTTTCCTCAGAAGTAGAAGAACAAAAAGTCACAGTAAGCATAGTTAATTATTTTGATTTGATATCTTTCTCAAAAGAAAGAATTTTGTTCTCAAACCTCCATGATGTAGGTTGCTGCTGCAAGGAATAATCTTGATGAAGTTCAGTCAGAGCTGAATGCAGTTCGTCAGAAAATGAAGCAGTGTGACAAGGAAATCAGTGGCATTGTTAAAGAGCAGAAAAAACTTGAACATAAACTTAGTGAGAGTAATCTTGAAAGGAAGAGGATGGAAAACGAGGTAATAATTTAACTGCCATTGTCTATACAATACCCTTAGTACTAATGTGCCAAAGAGCAATATCCTCATTCTATTTTGTTCTAGGTAAAACGAATGGAGATGGAACAGAAAGACTGCTCTGTGAGGGTGGATAAATTGATAGAGAAGCATGCATGGATTGCTTCTGAAAAACAACTGTTTGGTAAAAGTGGGACTGATTATGATTTTACTTCTCGTGATCCTCGTAAAGCAAGGGAAGACCTAGAGAAGCTTCAGGCTGAACAATCTGGGTGTGCTGCCTTAATCATATAATTTATTTAGCGTTACCATTTTGTGTGCAACTATAATTACATATCCCCCTCATTTACTGCGGTGACACTTTTTTGTTTTTGTTTTCCACAATCAAGGCTTGAGAAAAGGGTGAACAAGAAAGTAATGGCAATGTTTGAGAAGGCAGAAGATGAGTACAATGACTTGTTGTCAAAGAAAAATATAATTGAGGTATTTTTAATCTATTTCAACATTTTCTACCTTTCTTGCTTAAATGCTTAATCTATTCTTCTTTTGTCTAGAATGACAAGTCTAAAATCAAGAAGGTTATTGAAGAGCTAGATGCGAAAAAGAAAGAGACACTAAATGTTACTTGGATCAAAGTGAATAGGTAAGTTTATGTTTTCATGTAATTTGGTCTCTTAATATATTTGCTAAGGTATTAAAACCATTCATAAAAAATCAACTAAATGTTTAAATTTTTTGGTAGTTGAATTGGTTCTTAGAGTACTATGAGAGCCTTTGTGACCAATTGATTAAGAGGCCGATTCTTGAATCAATCCCACCTTTTTTAAGTAAAAAATTGAATTTCAGTATAAGATATGTTGAACTTTGTGAAATATCCACACTTTCAGCTTAAAGGGTTCTTGCATGAAAGTACATATTATTTTAGATATAAAGCCATACATTCACCAGTTACCATCTAACAGTTTGAGCTTTTGGGAAATTGGTTCTTAACAATGTCAGTCAATTATTATTCTATTTTTTTAATACTTTCTATTGCACGATAGATGTGTATACTGTATAATGATTTTGTTCTGTTCCTTCAGTGACTTTGGATCAATAATTTCTACACTATTACCGGGCACAATGGCCAAGTTAGAACCAACAGAAGGAAAAAGCTTTCTTGATGGTCTTGAGGTTCGTGTGGCATTTGGAAGTGTGTGGAAACAGTCATTGTCTGAACTGAGTGGAGGTCAGCGATCTTTGCTTGCACTTTCTCTGATTCTGGCACTGCTTCTTTTTAAACCTGCTCCACTTTACATCCTGGATGAGGTAAATTTTGCATGATTTTCCTTGTAGTTTTTTTTTCTTCTTAGAATCTTAATTAACAGGAAAATGGTATTTTGATTAAATTGTTCTTTCTGTTAAGATTTGTATATTGCAGAAAATTTACTGGCGTATTCATTGTTTTTTTAATATCTAATCTAGTCTCATCTATTGGATTTGTATGGATCAATCATTGGCTCTTCACCCACTAGTTTTTTGTGCACTTCTAGCAGTTACACACTTACACCTATTGGATTTGTGTATACAATTAATGCACAGGGCATAAATTATTTTTATAAATAATTGTTACATGCTTATATATGATTCGCAATATGACATTATAATTACACTTCATTCAATTTATGTAGCTGATCACATTTAGTGGAAAAGTGTTATTACTACTACTCCCTCCGTCTTAAAATAAGTGTCCTACTTGCCAAAATTGTTTGTCCCAAAATAAGTGTCATATACTATTTATAACATTGATTTTTACTATTTTATCCCTTAAAGCAATTATTAGGTGAGAAAAAAAGTACATTTAAAGATCTACTTTTTAGGATTCCAATGTCTATTACCAATAAAAAGAGAGGGTATCTTAGTAAAAGACAGATTCTCTCTCTTTCATTTACACACTTTTCTTAAAGTGTGTGATTCGGTCAACTGTGACACTTAAAATGGGACGGAGGGAGTACTTTTGAAGCAATGAGTATCACTTTAGCTAAATGTTAACTGTTATTATTATCTGTTGCAGGTTGATGCAGCTCTTGATTTGAGCCACACACAAAACATAGGGAAGATGATAAAAAATCATTTTCCACACTCCCAGGTAAGAGGATATTTTATTTGTAATTTGGCATGATATCCTTTATTTCATGCAAATCTTATGATTTTTCAATTCCAAAAAAAAACCCTCCATTATACTCCCTCCATTCTTATATGTAAGCAAAAATAAAAAAAGCTCACAGTTTAAGAAAGTGGATAAAAGATACTTAATGATTAGAAAAAAGAACTTCATTTCCAATTTTATCCCTACTTTTTGTCTTGGAAACCGTTACAAATATGAAAATGTGAAAAAGTAAGGGTATATTTGGAAAAGTGATATTGAATGTAATGATTAGATATCACTTTTGCTTATATTTGAGACTTTAAATTTTTTTTGTTTTGTTGCTTATATATGAGACCGGAGTAGTACTTGAGTTTGTATGATATCAACAAGATACAAAAATGTTTTGTTTGACACATTATTTCGAGTTTAGATTTTTTCTTTTTGGTTTTAAAAGTATTTTTAAATCAATTTTCTTTTACTATTTAAATTTTTGTGCAAAGTCACCCACCAAAAGTTCCATACCCAAGAAGTTGAATAACCTCATTTCTTTTGGTTCTTTTAATTTGCAGTTTATTGTGGTGTCACTAAAGGAAGGCATGTTCAACAATGCAAATGTTCTTTTCCGGACAAAATTTGTAGACGGTGTTTCAACCGTTCAACGAACTGTAGCTAAGCAAAACAAGTGATATATTGTTCTTATTTCTGCATATGTTAGAAGTCTTAGAAACATGTTCATCTTCTGGGAAAATAGATATGAAGATGGTGACTGCAACTGAGTGCTCCTGTATTTTGCTTATTTGCTTATTTACAGTAGTATGAACATCGTAATTTCTCCTAACGTAACGTATGACTTTTTGAAATAACATTACTTGCTTGTAGGTTATTTGTATTTATAATTTAGTGTGGTGTATATTTGTACGGATTATTTGTATGATGTTATGTGCAATTTTAAACTATGTTGAATGATCCTATTTATAGTGAAAAGAAAGGATGCTATTTTCATCTTTATTCCTCATTTGACCTTACTCTTCTTACTTGAAATTAACTATCACAAACAGATGCATAACTTAGTTGGTAGAAATATTATATTTTATGTTTGGTGATAAAATTTGAGGCTGAAATTAACCATCCAAGACTATAGTCTATAGCTGACTAGTTCTGAGTATTTGCTTTGAATTTGAGAATTGTAACTTGCTTGTATTAGTGTTAAGGGAGGATAATTTTCATCAAGTCAATTTATAAAATGAAATTTGTTATTCAAAAGCAAAACAAAATAGTATAATAAAGAATATTAATTTAATTAAATAGAAAGATGCATTAAATTAAGTAATTTAATTAATTGATGTTTGGGTGATCTCTTAAACATTTGATCAAATGTTTGACTCCTATCATCTATACAAATTTTGTATCTATGATTTGATCAAATATATATTGATAGATTAATATCTACAATTATATATGCGAATACATTTGTTTATCATACAAGAAAATTAGATTGAAAAGGAAAGACGTACTAGAAAAATCATGGATCAAAATCATATGAAGTTTCAAAATTGTATACTGCGTTGCGATAGATATCTTGAATATTTCTGTTAAATTTGAAGAGTTTAGTTTTTGAGATTGATTTTGAATTAAGTCATGTTAAAATATTAAGGATTTTCAAAGGGAAAAAATTGTGTTAAAAAACATATTTTTGAACTTTTAATAGGGATTTAAATTGAGTGTAATCACAAGTCAACAACTATGCAAACCCAAGGGGTGTGGTTGAGCGGTTGAGGCTCATCCTACTTTAATCAAGGGTCGAAAGTTCGATCCTCACCTTGGGTATGGAGCAGCTTTAAATCCTTGGGCCAACTATTCCATCCATCGAAGTGCCTCCAATCTAGCGAGGAAATAGTCACTGCGTTTGGCGGTGGATACCCCGGTCTCGACCAAAAAAAGTCAACAACTATGCAACTCAGGGTGTGGCATGGCAAAGCGGTTGATGATCACTCTTCCTTAATCAAGTGTCGAGTGTTCAATCTTCAATTTAAGTACGGAAAATTTTTTAAATTTTTAGACCAACTACTCAACTTTTTGAAGTGTCTCCGATATAGTGAGAAGAATAATCACTGTATTCAACGATTATACCTGATTAA
Organism: Trifolium dubium; assembly: GCA_951804385.1. NCBI lineage: Eukaryota > Viridiplantae > Streptophyta > Magnoliopsida > Fabales > Fabaceae > Trifolium > Trifolium dubium. The sequence goes on along the minus strand of OX638063.1, from coordinate 9,002,823 downwards.
TAAATCAACAAATTAAATGAAGGAAAAAAAAAGAGTGAAATACCAAAAACCCCCCTTGAAATTTCAACTTTAGTCAAATACACCCTTGAAATTGGAAATAGGCAAATACCCCCCTGAAATTGAAAGACGTTAGCAAATACACCCCTGGTCCGTTAACTTCGTCAATGACAATTTTAATAGTCAAATACCCCATTGAAATTTGCAACTTATTGTCAAATACCCTGATGAGAGACGGAAAAATTATATTGTGAACAAAAGAAAAAAAAGGAGGAAATTAAGAAAGGGACGCCACACTCTCCAATCCAAGAGAAGTGATAAGTCAATGGAATGAAGATCACCACAAGAAAATGATTTTTTGATAAGATCAAAGCATGGTCCAATCCAAGACCAAAAATGAAAAAAGCTCACACACACAAGTGTAATATTTTTAATCAAAATTCAACCTCCCATTTCATAAAAAAAGTTTACAATATATTGAACTATCGCTCCTTGTGACTCAAGGGTCACTAATTGAAATAAAATCCTAATTAAAAAGCAAATAAATAAATGACATACATATTATTCTTTTATTTTATTTTGTTAAATAAAGTTGAATCCTAATGTCACGACCAAGTCAATTCCATGCATAGAATTTGATTAGTTGGTTTCATCAAATCATTTTACTTGAGGTGCTTCGGTTACTCGGCTAATTAAACATTGCTTTATTACCAAAATTAAATCACATTTTGATCATGAAGGTCCACCAAAAGCTTCAACCCCAATTTGTAACTGAAATATGATGATCCAAAGTCTTCTAAATGAATCAATAATAGCAAGTCATGAATTTCCACATTCATCATAAAGCATAACGTGAATTTGAGCATGAGATGTTTAAATATATTTTTTATCACGTCATCAATTTATCACTGATTTTCTGCCATGAAATATTCCGAACCAGCTCTTTAGTTCAACAGATTAGTTGTAGAAAATTCAGTAAGCTTTCTAACGCATCTGAGATCACTTCAATCAGACACATAAAACTCAAGATATGACTAAAATAAGACAGACGTATCATCACACAAGAAAATATCATTTTGAACTAGAATTAATTTAGTTCATTTTATTGCATGGTTGAAATATTCCTCTTGTTAAAGAGAGATAATATTAGGATCACATCATACTCTTCCTCTTCAAGAGATTCGACCTCGAATTTATAGCAATAGTACCTCCTGGATCAAAAATAAATATAAAGAATTCATGACATGTAACCACTTCCCTTTTAGAAAACTTTTCATTTTGATAGAAATAATTTGTGTGATTTGAAAAACTTCGTGAATGATGCTCATAATCATATTTCCAAAATTCATAATTTCTATCTTTTTGCTGATAAAAGTTTCCATTGTTTACTTTATTTCTGTTGGGGAAAAATGAACTGTGAGAAACTTATTATTGAAAAAGTATATTGAAAAGTGATTGTATTTTTAATGATCACAAAACACCTATTTATAGGTAAAGTGAATGTAACCAATTCCTAAAATCTAAGCAACTAATTAATTCTATCTACTTTCTAAAATCTAGATAAATAACATATATTCTATCTACTTCCTAAAATCTAGGTAACTAACAATCTTAAAAGAAACAAATAAAATAAACTAGAAAAAACAAAAAAACGCACTAGCGTCAAATACAACAGCTTGAATTATACATTATAATCCAATACTCCTCCTTAATTCAAGCTGTCAAAGTTTGCAACTCTCAGCTCCCTTCTGAGCTTGAGCAACTGATCCCTCTTCATAGAACCATAAGTGCTTCTTCTATCAGTCTTGGTTCCACCCCAATCAGCATCAGAAAACCTCAATAATTATGCATACTCATACCTCATACCAGTAGGAAACAATAAGTCTAACTTCATAGAGCCTTTGTCATACCTGAGTATCTTCTTAGCACATTCCTGTGAGACTTTCTAGGATCATTCTTATCTATGAACTGCAATTTCGCTTTCATAGCTTGTTCTGAGCTTACTGGCTCAAGTTCAACTAACATAGTTGGTTGAATTATTTCACCCTCGTCAATCATTGCATCCATCCACACTTTGCTCTTTAGTGCATTGCCAACATCTAAAGGCTTAGTGTCTGCAAGCATAACATAGTGAACAACTTCACCTTCATTATTCACTACATTGTTTGAGACTATCTCACATTCTTCCAATCTTCTTGGCATTTGTATTGTTCTCTGAGATCTAGGTCTCAACTGTGGTTGTGGCTCTTCATCTGAACTTTCATCATTTGCTTGATTATCAGTGCGCTGAACTGGATTAACAAATGTCATAGTCTCATTGTTATCCAAATCATCATCTAAATCAACTTCACAAGTGTTTTTAGATATGAATTTTTGCTTCCAGTCCCAGTTCTCATTCTCTAAGAACTTCACATCTCTACTAATCTCTATTTTATCTGACATAGGATTATAGAGTCTATAAGCATCAATTCTATGATAACCAACAAATATCATAGGCTCACTCTTGTCATCTAATTTCTTTCTTCTAGCATCAGGAATGTGTTTATAACACAATGAGCCAAACACCTTCAAATGAGCCACACTTGGCTTGTTTCCTGTCCATACCTCATAAGGAACTTTATCCTTTATCTTCTTGGTTGGACATCTATTCAGGATGTATACAGCTGTAGACACAGCTTCACCCAAGAACATGTGAGGCAACTGCTTCTGCTTCACCATGCTTCTAGCCATATCTAGAATGCTTCTGTTACTTCTTTCTGCAATGTCATTATGTTGAGGAGTGCATGGTGCAGTAACTTCATGAATTATACCTTCATTCTTGTAATAATTAATAGATTATTGGCAAGTGCACCAATTATCGCAAGTAGTAAAAAATATCGAATCCACAGGGATTGTGATTAATCTAAACGAAAACAACTAAACACATACTTAGGAGAAAATAAAAGAACAATTTGGGGGTTTGCATAGCAATTGGTTTGACAAATTTAAAGAAAAGAGAATTAGTTTTTCAACAAGATATAAGAACGATTGGATTTCGCATGATTCCCTAGCATGTCACTATGATGTTAGTGATTAATCTCCTAGCATGATTCATTCAATTACCACGACGATTTAACACATCCGTTATACCCACTCTCATGGTCATATAACTCACTATGTTACACTCCAATCCCCTAATCTCTTAGTTCAATTGCAAGTTAACATAGGCATACAAGTTTGTTAAATCATGAGTCACAACCCCTAATTTCCTATCTCTAGGCAAATTACAAGATTCAACCATTAATCTAAGTCCAATTCATAAATCTAATCTCTTAGGAAGCATGAATTTAAAATCATCACAAACATTCGTCAACATTCATGAAGTATAAGCACAAGATTAATGGAATAGTAAATTGAATCAATCATGAGAGAATTAATACAAAACTAACATTTATTCCATAGATTCATACTAGTTCATCATACAAAATCCAACCTAAAGAGTTTAGCAACTCATTATTACAAGAAGTGCAAAAGGGTTAGAAATGAAATACATGAAGAAACTAGTGGAATTAGGACTTCAATCTTGAAACCAAGCTTCAATCCATGTTTCCCAAGCTCCAATCCATGTTCTTCAAGCTCAAACCATGGTATTTTGACCCTTTTTCCTCTCAAAATTCGTAACTGACCCTACCCAACACAAGAAAAATGCTTTTCTATTTATAAGTTGTGAACCAGATCTGAACCGCGCTGAGCGCGGTGTTCCTGCGCTGAGCGCGGTGTTCCTGCGCTGAGCGCATCACAAAATGAAGCAGAGCTGCGCTGAGCGCGGATGAGGCTGCGCTGAGCGCATCTGGCAGTGGCAAACTATCCCGAAATGCAAAAGAATTGCGCTGAGCGCGGATAGGCTGCGCTGAGCGCAGCTGGCAGTGTCAAACCTACAAAATTCATCTTTTCTTCAATATCAAGCTAACTCCTTTACTAGGTAAATTCTCTTGTTTTGAGTCATAAAATGAATACAAAAACACCTCTAAAACACCATTGAAGTGACCTTAAAATGAAGTAATGACAAGAGTGATCAATAATTCTCAAACTCTTTTGATGTATACTCACATCCACCATCTGTTCTCAACACCTTCAGTGACTTTCCACTTTGCTTCTCAACTAAGGCTTTGAATTTTTCGAACACTTCAAAAACTTCACTTTTTGCCTTAATATGATATAACCATATCATTCTTGAGAGTTCATCAACAAAAGTGATGAAATATTTGTTTCCACCAGTTTATAACACATCAATTGGTCCACAAATATCTGTATGTACCACATCTAATGCACTAATTCCTCTCTTAGGCATTTCAGAGACAAATGGTACTCTAATTTGTTTGCTCTTCACACAAACTTACTTCTCTTCCTGGATTCATCTTTGGTAAGCCATATACTAAATCTTTAGAGTTCAATTCACTCAGACTTCTAAAATTTAGATGACCATACCTCATGTGCCATAATGCATCAGCATCTTGACTGACATCAGCAAACATGCACATTAGCTTTTCATCTGAAAAACTACACTTGTAGGTTCTGTTCTTCGTCAAAGTGGATTTGATCATCAAATTCTTCACTTTATCGAACAGTTTCAAGGATTCTCCATCCATAGTGACTGAGAAACCCTTTTGTATCAGATGACCAATACTCAGCATATTACAACATATGTCTGGAACATACAGCACATCATGAATTATGACTCTCTTGTCATCATTCTGTTTGATAACTATGTTACCAATACCTTCAGCTGTAAGGCTTCTACCATCTGCAAGTTTAATACTAGTTCGCTTACTAGGATCAACACTTGTTAGCCATTCTTTATGACTTGTCATATAGTTAGAACATCCAGAGTCCAAATACCATTCCATTGAATCAGATGCTTCATCAGCTATTGTCACCATAAAACTCACATCTTCATCTGAGCTTGAGTGATCTTCTACAACATTTGCTTCTTCACTGATTTTATCTTTCTTCTTCTTTGGATTCTTGCATTCATTTGCATAGTGACCATACTTGTCACAGTTGTAACATTGAATAGTGCTCTTGTCAACCAAATTTTTCTTTCCACTTTTCTGTTTCCCTCCTCCTCCATTTGAGGATTCAGACTCGTCTTCACTTTTCTCACTAGCTTTCTTGAAACCATTCTTTTTCTGCCACTTCTTGAATTTTGCAAAGAGAGCTTGCTCATCTTCTTTGATATGATCTTTCTCTGTGTGCTTTAGTTCATGTGCTTCAAGAGTGCTCTGCAGATCTTCAATTCTGATTTCACTCAGATCTTTAGGTTCTTCAATGGTCACCACAATGTGTTTGAAACTTGTGGTTAAAGTTCTGAGTACTTTTTCAACTTGTTCTTGTTCATCAATTGTTCCCCCACAACTCTTCATTTGATTAGTGAGTGTCACTAATCTTGTGAAGTAGTCTACAATCTTCTCACCGTCCTTCATCTGAAGGAGTTCATATTTTCTCTTCAACCCTTGCAGCTTCACCTTCTTGACCTTTGCATCACCACCATAAATCTTCTGTAGTGTATCCCATGCTCTTTTTGCAGTTTCTTCATCTGCAATCTTCTCTAACACTATTGGATTCACACACTGATGTATGAGGAATAGGCCTTTGGCGTCGTTCTTCTTTGCAAGTTTAAACGTTGTTCTTTGTTCTTCATTCGGATTTGCTGGTAATGGAGCAACCGCAGTTGTGACTTGATCATACACCTCATGAACATTGAATACAACCTTCATTTGCTTTACCCATATGTCCCAGTTCTTGGATCCTTCAAGAACTGGCAAATTCGCATGGAAATTGTTAGTACGAGCCACGGTTGAGTCACTGCAACCACAAAGATTCTTTCTTGGATTCAAGAAAGATCAAGAATTGATCCCTTGGATCGTATAAGCTCTAGATACCACTTTGTTGGGGAAAACTCTTCAACAAAGAACAACAAACAAATAATAAAAAGAGAATGAACTTTGAGAAAATAAATTGAATGAACTTATTATTGAAAAAGTATATTGAAAAGTGATTGTATTTACAATGATCACAAAACACCTATTTATAGGTAAAGTGAATGTAACCAATTCCTAAAATCTAGTCAACTAATTAATTCTATCTACTTCCTAAAATCTAGGTAAATAACATATATTCTATCTACTTCCTAAAATTTAGGTAACTAACAATCTTAAAAGAAACAAATAAAATAAACTAGAAAAAACAAAAAAACGCACTAGCGTCGAATACAACAGCTTGAATTATACATCATAATCCAATAATTTCCTTCATGACCTAAAGAAGAAATGTTAGAGAATGAAATATTATAAGAATTCCAACATTTTACCACACAAACCAACTTAGAAGAAGGTATTAGTGTAGTTGTATGAGGTGACTTGTTAAGACATTCCTCTTTCTCCCTCTCATAGATTTCAATCTCCTCTTTATTTTTGTTCTCCTCAACTTCATGTATTTCTTTCTCTTCTCTTTCTTTTTCTTTTTCATTCTTTTCTTTCTCAAATTTTTCTTTCATTTTCTTTTGATCTTCTCTCACCTCATTAGGACTCAAAGGTGCAAGAACAATCTTTTGACCATGATGTACAAAAGAATATTTGTTGGAATATCCTTCATGACTAACCTTATTATCAAATTGCCAAGGTCTCCCTAACAACAAATGACAAGCCTCCATAGGTACTACATCACACAAAACAACATCTTCATACTTTCCAATTTTAAAACAAACTTCTGCTTGTTTATCAACAAGAATTTCTATATTTTCACTAAACCATTGAAGTTTGTATGGCCTAGGGTGAGATTTTGTTTCAAATTCCAATTTAGACACCAAACGCGTACTAGCGAAATTAGTAAATCAACCTCCATCAACAATTAAAGAGCATACCTTTCCTTGAACAAGATATCTTGTGTGGAAAAGATTTTCTCTTTGATTTGATTCGTCGTCTTTAGCTTGGTTTTCCAACACCCTCCTAAACATGAAGAATTTTAGTGATAACAATGAAAAATAAAGAATATTTCAAAATTGAAACACAAATTGGTCCGAACGGAACCGTGCTCTGAATACCACTTGATGAGAGACGGAAAAATTATAAAGAACAATTTTGTGAACAAAAGAAAAAAATGGAGGAAATTAAGAAAGGGATGCCACACTCTCCAATTCAAGAGAAGTGATAAGTCAATGGAATGAGAATCGTCACAAGAAAATGATTTATTGATAAGATCAAAGCATAGTCCAATCCAAGACAAAAAATGAGCAAAGCTCACACACACAAGTGTAATATTTTTAATCAAAATTCAACCTCTCATTTCATAAAAGAAAATTACAATATATAGAACTATTGCTCCTTGTGACTCAAGGGTCACTAATTGAAATAAAATCCTAATTAAAAAGCAAATAAATAAATGACATACATATTATTCTTTTATTTTATTTTGTTAAAGAAAGTTGAATCCTAATGTCACGACCAAGTCAATTCCATGCATAGAATTTGATTAGTTGGTTTCATCAAATCCTTTTACTTGAAGTGTTTCGGTTACTTGGCTAATTAAACATTGATTTATTACCAAAATTAAATCACATTTTGATCATGAAGGTCCACCAAAAGCTTCAACCCCAATTTGTAACTGAAATATGATGATCCAAAGTCTTCTAAATGAATCAATAATAACAAGTCATGAATTTCCACATTCATCATAAAGCATAACGTGAATTTGAGCATGAGATGTTCAAATATATTTTTTATCATGTCATCAATTTATCACTGATTTTCTGCCATGAAATATTCCGAACCAGCTCTTCAGTTCAACAGATTAGTTGTAGAAAATTCAGTAAGTTTTCTAACGCATCTGAGATCACTTCAATCGGACACATAAAACTCAAGATATGACCAAAATAAGACAGACGTATCATTACACACGAAAATATCATTTTGAACTAGAATTAATTTAGTTCATTTTATTGCATGGTTGAAATATTCCTCTTGTTAAAGAGAGATAATATTAGGATCACATCATACCCCAAAAATTTATATTTTAAATGTCAATCCCCCCTAAAATTAGAAAGAAAAAAAAGAAAGCCAAAATGCCCTTTCTAAAATGCATAATTTTCACTTATAATGGAACTAAAGCATCATCTATACTTAAACACAAAGTAGAAATATAATTGTGAATGTTGAAAACAAAGACAATTGAAATTTTTTCTAACATTGTTGCAAGAAGACTTATGTGATTATCCACAACATAGTTGAAATTTCATATGAGATATGTAAAATATAAACTTGAATGGTCACCTATATTCATGAAAATGTATTCAGTAGTTTCATTTGGTTTAAGTTATATGCTACAACTATTCATATCTATAAATTATGCGATTCAGTAACGATTGAAGAACACTTACATTACTACGTTATGTTTAAATATAGATGATGCTTTGTTTCCATTATAAGTGAAAATCATGCGCTTTAGAAAGAGGATTTTGCATTTAAGTTATAAATTGTTGGGGGTATTTGACAATAATTTACAAATTTTAAGGGGGTATTTGACTATTAAAATTGTCATTAACGGAGTTAACAGACCAGAGATGTATTTGCTAACGTCATTCAATTTCAAGAGGATATTCAAGAATGTATTTGACTAAAGTTGAAATTTCAGAAGAGTTTTTGACATTTCACTCGAAAAAAAATTCACAGGTCCCATTTCCAATTTTTTTTTCTTCCATTTTCCGAATAATATATTACTATTATTCAATTTAATTAATTTTCCCACGATTTCTTCACCGATCACCACTTTGTATAGTCTCCATATAACTTCCAACTCTCTCTGGAGATTCTGCTCCGACCACCACTCTCCGATGAACGCTTCTTAATACAACACCACCATGGCGGAGGACCACCACACCGCCCCCGTCAACCACGACGCCGAACAAAAACATCACCACAAAATCAAAGAAGATACTAACAAGATTTCAGATCCAGACCTATTCTGCTGTCTACTTCAACCTCTCACCCCTGACGCTGATCCTAACTACATCGGCATTCGTCGCCTCCTCCTTCATCGGAAGGCTGAGGCCGGAATTCTCCGCCGTAGCGTATGTTTTATATCAAACATTCAAGTTATCACTATTTTACGAATTTCGTCATTTCAATACCAAAATTCAGATCGTTTCCATTTCCATGCTCCTTGCTATATTCCGTTGTGATCTCGTTCTTCTCTATCGCATGATTTTTTGTTTTGTTTTTGAATATGCATTTTTTTGTGGATTTTGTTTCCAACTTTCTATGGTGTATTTTTCAGATTAATCAATCAAGCAATGATATTAAAGTAATTAAACAATATTAATATCTTATTTAATTATATTAAGTGGTGGTAATGTTTTTAAAATATATTATAATCTTATATATATAAAGGGAAGCTCTTATTTGCTTATGTGGCAACCTAATAAAGCTTCTCATATTTTTCTTTTTTCTTAGCTTTAGTTGGTGCTTATGTGGCATGTTTTAGATAAATTTCTCTATCTATTTAAATATCTTCAAATTGTATTCATTCATTTCTAAACTATTGAAATTCCATCATAAAGGAATGATAAATCAAAGTATAAAAAATAATAACACTTCACATTCAACCAATAAAAGAAGATTAATTTTAAAAAAAGTTTAGTAAAAACAATTACAAAAGAAAGAATAGATGCATGATCAATAACTTCAAAAGGAAGAATAGAACGAGACATGAAAAGGTAAGAAAAAAAAAGAAATTACAGAAAGGATAAGTCGCACATATCGTGCAACAAAATATAAATTTATTTATGAATCTTTTGCTATGGTATTTTTTTTAATTAAGCATATTATTTTATAATATTTTTTAGGTGTAATTGAGTCATGGTTGAAAAAAAAATTTGATATTTAAAGATTGATGCATTCAACATATATAGTGTGATGGATCATATGTCTACATAATATACTTTTTTCATTAGACTTACAATTAGAAAGAGTTTTTGTTATAAGTAGCAAAGTCATGCTAACAAGTCTAATATTTAATATGGTTGACAATAATTATCATTCACAAGGTGGGTAGTAGTTAAAGTATAAATATTTAGTTGAAAAGTATATCACAAATAAAATAAATAAAATGACCAGTTAAAATATTTTAAATAGAGTGAAACAAATAATTATACTTCCAAAAATATTTATAAAAAAACAAGATGAAAGGTTAATAACTTTAGAATGTATATTAGATAGTGTTAACTGTTGATTCATAAATTAATAGTAGATATTATATGTACATCGTAAAATATCATGAGAATCATCAAAGTTGTTAAAATCACAATCTTTTATTTTTTCACAATACACTTTATTCACTTTAGAAGATCCAAATCCAATTTTTTAATAGTTTTGAAATATTTTAAAATCATTTTTAAGAGATTTAAAAATAAATAAATAAATAACTTCGGAGATATAATTTTGAGAAGCAAATATTTTTAACTAACAAAACATTTTAAGCAAAAAAATTAAATAAAACTTATAAAATTATTTGAAGATTTTATTTTATAAGTTTATTTGAAGATTAAAATAAAATTATTGTATAATATCATATTTTAATCAAAATAGTGCAAGTTATCATTATTCATTCATTCATTTTAGATTAAAATATATTTTTTATTATAAATTGATGAACTATATTTATTATAAATTGATGAACTATATATATTTTTAAATTATACAGAGGATTAAAGTAAATAGTTATGTTATTCTATGACACAATTTTTCAACAAATATCAAAAGTTGAAAAAGAAAAAACTAAAGTGAAAATTTTATTTAAATTAATTCCATCACTTTTTTTTTCATAAACCAAAGATAAAAGTTTATTAAAAATGAAAAGATATGAAAGGTTACTTCCAATTCCTTTACTCTACTATTATCTAAAAGATAAACTTATATATAAGAGAAGTTATATAATACAAGAGATGCACATTTTTGTTACATTAACAAACTTACAATTCATGCATGTTTTAGGATCCGACTCCTCCAAATTGAATGATTCACTTTACTGTGTAAAGCGGATAATATTAAACGTTGATTCATAAATTAATGATAGATATTATATGTACATCGTAAAAAATATCACGAAAATCATGAGACGTGTTACGATCACAATCTTGGATTTCCTTGCTTTAGAGATCCATATCTATTTTTTAAATATTTTAAAGATTTTATGAAATCTTTTTTTTTTAAATATAAAAAATAAATAAATAATTTCGCAAATATAATTTTGACAAGTAAATCTTTTTTATTTGTATCCACTTCACAATGGAAAAAAATTAAATTAACTAAATATTGTACTCTTTAAATATTTAAAATGAACTATGTTTTTAACGTAACAAATATTCATTACATCTGTCAAATTTAAATAAATTAAATATATTGTATTCTTTAATTCAAGAAAAAAAATATAAATAAACTGAATATTACATACTTTACATATTTTTAAAATTTCTCCTAAGCAAATATCCAACATTATTTTGGTTAAAATAAAATATCAAACATTTTTAATAATCACATTTTAAAAAGAATAAATGAAAATATTTTTGATTTAGCGATTTGTTTATACTTATCACAATTATTATTTTTAATTTATAAAAATATTTTAATTATATAATTTAATCAAAACCGCGCAACGCGCGGGTTTATCTCTAGTTAGTGTATAATAAGAGAAAGTAGGACGTGCGTGCATAAAATAATTTTACAGTGGCATCCAATTCATCGCACTACACCGCTCTTTAATTATATGACGTAAAAGAATGCTTGATTTCTATTGGATGTCGGTGTAAAGAGCATACTGGTTAAACTCATAGAATAATAGTGTCACATAATGTTTCGTGAATTTGTTGCTTTTCGACTTTTGGAGTAAGGTTCGAAGTATTTTGAGTTTTTGACATTCCAATTAAGATAAAATAAGACGTGCACTGGCAATATAAAATAATTTTACAGTGGCATCGAATTCATCGCACTACACTGCACTTTAATTATATGACATAAATGAATTCTTGATTAATGCTTGATTTCTATTGAATGTTGGTGTAAAGAGCATATCCGTTAAACTCGTAGAATAATAGTGTCGCATTATGTTTCGTGAACTGTACTGTTGCTTTTCGACTTATGGAGTAAGGTTTGAAGTATTTTGACATTCGAATGATTGTGATGAAGGATTGGAGATGCAATGGGAAAACTTATGTGGCATACCGGAATTACATATGCAGGCCTAGGAATTGGGATAGTCAACGAGTTCCAAGTCTTCAAAGTACTCCAGGAAACAGGTTGCTGAATTTTTTACTTGAAGTGATGACCAAATGCATGTTAAATTTTGTATCAATTCATTTTATAATGGTTACTCACTTATCAATAAATATTTAAAAGCATCTCTAGTTGGACTTGAGAGCTTTGAAGTGATTTCAATGTGTTGTTTGTTATGCTTAAAACTAAATTTTCACCGACAGAAATTTTTTGGAAGACAGATGTTCATATGCATTTAATTACACTTATGGTTTTTCTGTCTCAAACAATTTTACACGATGATTATTATTTATTTACGTTTGAATGCAAATTTCTTTTACTGCTTACCAAGACATCAGGAGGTTCTTTTGACTTTTGAGCAGATGTTTTAGTTTAAGGGGGATATTGTGTTATATTCTCTAACATGTGTACTGTGTTAACTTCGAATAACATCTTATTATGAAAATGACTTTAGTTTCTAGATATTTTTATCACTTCAATTGCTATAATTATGTCTTTAAATCTGAATTCATGTGCTTCTTTGGGATTAGCTCTTTAATTTCAGTTACTGTTTGTAACTATAGCCGTATTTTATGCTGACACAGCTTTCTTATTTATGGTCCTAGTTTAAATTTATGTTTCCATACAATTCTGACATCAGGATAATTTACTGGTTGATTCATCAGTGGCCGATGGCTTACATCTCCAAGTCCACTCCCCCGTTGGTCTGAGGTGGACAGCTGGGGTTCTGGGAGGGTGAGTAACTCCTTGTGGATTTGTTGTAATATTTTTCTAATTATTCTTGCATTGTTTGGAATATAATACATTATTCTTAAATGAGTAGTAATTCCAGTAGGGATATGTTTCATTAAACAGATTGACAGGTTCTTTAGTGGGATTTATACCTCTTAAATCAAGCACAATTTGTGCTATCAGAGTGTACCATAAAACTGATACGAAAACCAGCCATTCGATTCAACAGGAATAACTTAAGCACACGGCTCTATATGCTATGGCAGGCACCCAGATTCGGGCATTTAGGATGCTTAAGCTTATTTATTTGTTTTATTTTTGGAATGAAGGGTCTTTAGAAGTGCTAAACAATGAACTCAGTAAGTGAATTAGGTATAACCACTTAAGTCAAGGATAAGAGGTTAGTTTGTCCAAAAGAATAAATCGAAATCACGGAATGTGATAATCAGTGGCAAACTTAGTTAAACTGACAAATGACAATGCATCTCTCCATTAAACTCTTTGATAAGTATGCAATTTTTTAAATAAAAATAAAATTAAAGAATATGGAGATATGCTGCCGGGTTCTTCACTAGTAATTGACTGTGTCAAATAAACCTGTCTTTGCTATGTAATTGGATATAACTAAGTTGTGTTCAGTGTTTCTCTTTTTTGAAACTGCAATTGCAAAAGTTCATGTTTCATTCAGAGTAAACGTACTTAAAGTGTTTTACTGCTAAGGAATGTAGTTATGCAATTATAGTTTGGAGTTTTGTTTAATTGCTTTTGCAATTGTGCATGTTTGCGTGAGAATATTATTTTTCTGTTCAAGTATTAATTAGTTCAGTTTTAGATATAGTTCATTTTCTTCATCATTTACTTTTTTGATATCATATATGAAAGTCGTGTTCATATCATCATAGGATGTCCAAGTTGCAAATTCAGTATCCAATCACAGATCAAGTTTTGGCTCTGGCTCAACTACAAGTGATCCTGATCGTCCACGGCATCGTGGGGTTGAGCATGCCTATTCCTTTGTAGGAATGCATTGCATCTTTGACCAGTGCAAAGCCTCTGGTAGTATCTAAAGTCCAAACTAGATTTGTCTTGCCATATTTTGCTAACTTATCTCTGGTATGCTTGGTTTTCTTAGTGAACTAATTCTGAAATGCTTGATGTAGTTACGGTGTTAAAGTTTGGGCACAAGAGTTCTGACCTACTTGCTTATGGGGCATCAGATGGAACCTTAACTGTGTGCAGTGTTTCGGAGAAACCTTCAGTCATCAAACAATTAAATGGCCATTCCAAAGATGTCACAGGTTGGATATACTGGCATTAGTCCCTTTGTCATGCATGCACAAAAGCAATATTATCTGATATACTAGTTTTTTTGGGGATTTCACATCAATACATCTTTGGGTTCATATTTCCAATTTCTATTTCTTTTAACAATACACCATATGAGATTTGATTTGCACTATATTGATTGTCTGGACTTGTCCTCCTCTCTTTTTTCCCAATCTGGGGATTTTAATCCTGTTTACAATATGAAAGTCAAACTAAGTTTCACGTCAACTATGACTATAGGAACTTAGAAGTTTGACAAATATAAATCCGCTATGATTCTTCAAACAGTTCATTCATACATGGCTTTTAGCCCACAATTATTATATTTATAGGCTTAGTTGTACTTTTAGATCCTCTTCTACACCTAATGTGTGACTTTGGTTCCTCAATAATTTTTCAACCTGTCATATATTTCAAACTCTCACATTATCCACTCTCTAATATAAGAACAGAATAAACTGCTTCTATGAGCATGCCACGTTGGATTTTGCTCAGTCGCTGAGAAGCTTACAAGTGTCCCATTTCAAAAGTTCAGCAGCTGCTTCGCACGTGAGATAGAGAGTAAGTGTTGTGTCTTGGTTCCTTCTATGCAAAGTTTGCATTCTCACATGCAAAGCTACCTGCTCTGCTATAGTCACATCAGTGTAAATCTTCTCTTTAGATTTTCCTTCTTCCGAACTACTGTAATAGTTTCTTCTTCATCGGTAAAGACATTTCATCGTTTTGTTATTAGTTTCATGTTTTACAGTGACAAAGTGTTCTTTTATTTGTTGCAGATCTGTTGATTTTCTACGTTACTTATATGGTACTGTTTATATTCTTTAAGTTGTTTTTGGTTTTTATCTTTTTTAGATTGTTCTTCCTCCGAACTAATAGTTTCTTCTTCATCGGTAAATGCATTTCATCGTTTTGTTATTTAGTTTTATGTTTTACAGTGAGAAAGTGTTCTTTTATTTGTTGTAGATCTGTTGATTTTCTACGTTACTTATAAGGTACTGTTTATAAGCTTGAAGTAGTTTATGTATTTGATCTTTGTTAGATTTTTCTTCATCCGAACTAATAGTTTCTTCTTCATCGGTAAAGGCATTTCATCGTTTTGTTCATTAGTTTATGTTTTACACTGATAAAGTTCTCTTTTATTTGTTACAGATCTGTTGATTTATCTACGTGACTTATAAGGTACAGTTTACCAGCTTCAAGTAGTGTTGGTTATTGATAGTTTTACTACCTTTGATCTACTTTATTGTTGTTGGTTCATGTTATGTTTAGGTTGCATGTTAGGTTTATGTGTTTATTTATTTGATTTGATGATAAAGATTTAATTTTTTTCAACCATATTGAGTATATTTACTCATTGTCTGTAGAAATTATCACTTTTACGTTAAGTTTAAAAAGTCTGGTTTTTTATCGAATATAAAATACTTTAATATATAAAGTTCCCTTTATATAGGTCGTATAACAATATTTTTAATATTAATTTATTTTTTATTGTTGAAATGTAGGAATCATGTCAAGGAGACCTATTGAGAAGTTGAAGAATCTGAATGATTCGAAAGGTTTATGGAGGATTGCAGTTCGTGTTAAGGATGCTTGGGTTGTTACAAATTCAAAGAAAAAGGAACATTTGGAATTGGTTGTATGTGACGATCAGGTGAAGAGCTTTTCATACAATTATATTTTGTTTTTTTACAAATAGTAACAAATCTATTTGGTACTGAAAATTAAATAAACAGGGTGATGAGATACAAGTTATTGTGACCGGTGAAGTACCAGAGAAGTACAAAAAGGAACTTATTGAGAACAATACATTTACTCTTACGAATTTTGAAGTTGAGAAGAATGACAATTCCATCAAACCGTGTTGTCATCCTTTCAAAATCATTTTCAACAGTGCAACTGTGCTAGATGAAGTTAATGTCCATAAAATCCCTCATCCTGGCTTTAAATTTAAGGATTTTGTTGGTATCAATAGTGGGAGCTATCGCACTGATGTTCTGTGTGGTTAGTTTAATTTTAGAATTTGTTTGATGATTTTGCTTATGTATCAATTTATTACGTATTAACTATCATATGTAGATGTTTATATTTCTATTACAAATTCATTTTTCAGATATTATTGGAGTTTTCCATGAAATTGGATATTGTCAGCCTATATCAGGTGGAGCTAGGAAAGTACAAGCCAACTTTATATTGAAAGATGTTGAGTATGTTATTTTTTGTTGAAAATAATATACAATTTGCAAATATAATATTAAATATCATTATCATTTACTAAGTTTGGTTTTTTGATCCACATTTATAGAGGAGAAGTTCTCAATTGTACTCTGTGGGATCAATTTGCTGAGCAATTTTTTAAGTTTAATGAGGATCGCACGGAAACCGGACCTGTTATAGTTTTAATGCGAAATGCAAAAATTAAAGAGCCATCAGGTGGAGACATTTTTGTACCATCGTTATTTACTATAATGATAAACACTTAACTGGTAGATCTTATATGATTTTGTAGATAAATATGGTCTGGGTGTATCAAATGCTTGGAATTCTACAAAGTTGTTTATTAATGCTGATTTGCCTGAAATACATGAATTCAAGAAAAGGTTGTAATAATAAACATTCAATTAGTATCCTTTAAATGAATAAAATAAAAAGATAATATTTTAACAATTTTATACTACTGTCTCTGTTGGATCCAGGTTACCAGCTGATGATGCTTCTTTTTCTCAAAGTTTACAACTTACTTCTTCTTCACAACTTTTAAGTCAAGCTAGCTCATTCACCCAGAGTTCTTCTCAGGATAATTTCCTTAACAATGCTCTTGTACTTCCATTGGAAAAAATACTGCAATTAAGTCAGGTGAAAAGTTATATACAAGATTATTACTAATATTGATGGTTATATAATTGTTGTTTAAGCTTAGTGATTGATTTATTGTTATTTTATCTGATAGGATGAAGTTTGTGTCACTGTTGTTAACACTGTCAAAATAATACCAAATCCGAAAGGCTGGTCTTTCATGCAATGTGCTGGATGTAACCGAGCTGCTAGAGGTTCTACTTTGCCTCTGAAATGTGAAAAAAATCATTTCACTCATGCAATTAACCACAGGTATGTCTTACATTATGTTAATCTTAATTTTCAATTAACCTTAACTTATTGCCTTCCCTTTGAAATGCAGATACAAATTAGATATTGATGTTGAATATAATGGAGTTACGAAACAATTTGTTTTCTGGGATCGTGATTGTAATCAACTTATAGGACATACTGCTGCAGACCTTCACAGAATGATGGCCGAGGTATAGTAAACGTGCAATGAAGTTGTTGTTTATTATCATTATTATTCTTATTAAAGAAATCATATAACTTTTACAGTTTTAATTTTAGGATGGTGTCACTAATCCTGTTGAGTACCCTCTTCAAATTGACAAAATGGTTGGGAGAAGAATAGCTTGCAGGGTGAAGTGGCAACCAGGGTGGCCGAAAACTATTTCAGTTCAAGGGTTTATGGAAGATGAAACCATGATTACCAATATTATTGATCAGTTTCCCAAAGATGAGGTAACTATTTGTTTGTATTTTAGTATTTTTATTGTTGTTTGTACTGATAGTATGATACATATTATAATTATGGATTGACTTAGAATGGAATTATTTTATATTGTTACAGGAAACTTCTAAATTGTGTCTTACTGGAATTGATAATGCTGCTGTTTCTGCTGTTGATGCTGATGTTTCTCATGATAATCAGGTTTGACATACGTTTGTTTAAGTTTAAGGTTAATGAGCAATTATAAATATTATAATTATTTCAGTTATCTCTAAAATACTGTAAAAATATATAATAGATTAATCAGATCAAGATAATTGAGCCAAAAGTAGAGAAAAAATGTGACGATGAAGGCGTTTCAAAAATCAAGATACCAAATGATGTAGTCATGTTTGAAACGGTAATTGTTTTTGAAGAAATTTATGTTCATAGTTATCACAGTTTTAAAAAACTAACAATGAACATTTGATTTATTTTGTTCTTTTCTAAAATGTAGCAAGATTTGTCTGCCACTTCTGAATTTGATCCTGAACATCCTTCTCCTATAACACCAGCCAAAAGAACATTTGTTGAAAAAAAGTCTGCAAAGGATTTGTCTGCCTCTTCTGAGGTTGATCCTGACCAACATTCTCCTATAACACCAGCCAAAAGAACTTTTGTTGATAAAAAGCTTGCTAATGAAAAACCACGTGAGAGTCCTCCGCCTCAGCTTTCTTCTACGAGATTGAGAAAGAATTCGAAGACGGACAAGCAATCTTGAATGAATTCCACCAACTTAGATTTCAAATGTTGCTTTCCTAACTTTTGGATATTCAGCTATGTTTGAAGCTTTGCTGTTTTGTGTTTATTTTTGGATCATGTAATGATGAACAACCACTATCTATTTAGTACTATAATCCTTTCCAAACTTATTGCTCTGGCTGAAACAATATATTTATATAACGAAGTTATGTTGTTTAGAAATTATGAGCAGTTAGAATCAAATGATCGAAAAATACTTTGAATCTTTTACATTTTGAAATATAATATAATAATTGCATGAATCTAAAAAATGTATTTAAAACATCGTCCAAATATCTTATTGATCAGAAGTAAAGTTTTAGTAGCATGTGAACAATAACAATTATGAATATAACTGGAAAACTAGATTAAGAATATGGTTGATACGTAAAGAAATTGATAGGATCATTATGTGAAAACCTATACTGTCATATTAATTTTCTACCTTGCCATTTCTAATTGAAATTGAAATATAATAATCCTAATAAAAATTAAATAAATAACAAAACTATCCCTCAAAAGTAGTCAATGTAAGAACTAAATTAACAACCAAGCATAACTAAGTTACACTTGCTTTAGTTACAAGAAAAGTAGCCATCATTACATCTATAGGTTTCATATAGTCAAATCAGTCACTAGGTTCATCACATGCAAGACTAAGATCTACACTTAAACAATATTATAAAAGGACATTCAGATTTTTATATTCATATTAGTTAATTAGTTTATAATTTTTTATATGTTAATGTTCTTTCAATATTTCGTACCAAATTTTAAAATTTCGGAGGGAAACCAAATTTCCAATTTTGGAGCTTAAATTCAAATTTGTTTTCCTAAAGAGGTGATTATACTTATAGTGTTATATTATACTTAATGAAAACATTGTCCATAAATCTATATGGTAAAATGAGTTCTTCAACTAACCCAAATGAAGCTTCATTCAATGCAAGGGAGAAAAGAAAATTGATAAGGCAACAAAAAACTGACGTTTGTAAACCACCAAAGAGGGTGAAATCTACTATCCAAGTATCTCAGAGTACAAGTCATCCACTTCAGGAAATCTCAAATACTATTAATTGTTCTACTACAACAATCACATCACAATTTCCCTCATACTTACAATGGTGTAAACAAAACTCTTATCAAAGTTAAGTTCATCCAACTTTATATGTTTTATGAGTTAAGATTTATAGTGTCGTCCTAATTTTACAATTTGTTTCGTATCAGGTACCGATGAAAATTCACCTTATAAATCTTCTTCGTTTCTAAAGAACTTTGTTAAAAATAGTGCTGCCTTAGCAAGAAAGAAGAGGACAAGAATCATGCAGCAAAGACGACAGTTGATGCAACAAGCAAATATTAACAACATGAGCAATGAAGTTACTCCTGTATCTCTCCAACTAAATAATAATATTTCAACACCACTTAATAATAATAGTAACAGAACTACTAATCAAACACCAATAGAAACAGTACAAGCTTCTCACTGTTCTCAATATACTGAACGTCGAAGTTCACAATCTAACAAGGGAGAATATGTAAAAGAACTTCCTCGGAATGTCAGATCAAATATTAATTTGTACAAAAAAATTTCTGAAACACTTATTGATGTACCATCCTCTTCTACTGCACAACAAAATACCAATGTCTTTCCTGGTGTTGAGGATATAGTTGATGAACATGAAAGCGAAGATGATAGTGACGGAGATGTGAATCTTGAAGAAAATGATGGGTCAGATTCTGATTCTGATTGTGATGCATATGATATATCTAACTTGAAGCGAAACACCTATACTGGAAGTGCTTATTTGCAAGGTTATGATGCTTTTTTTGGTCTATTATTAGCTCAAAAGTATTCAATTTTAATTAAATTAGATAGTGGTTTAAAAAATGTTATACTATTCTAACCTTCTCATTTTTATTGACAGCATATGATGATATTGGAGACAGATCTTTTATATGCAAACACTGTAAAGCTAATATGTGGTACGGAGAAAGAAAAAACAAAGGGTCACAAACTACCTCTCCTCAATTTCAAATGTGTTGTGGTAATGACAAAGTTCAGTTACCAATGCTTAAGCATCCTCCTGCATTACTACACCATCTTCTTTTTGATTCTGAAGCAAGCGATAGCAAACATTTTCAAAATAACATTAGGTTATACAATTCAATGTTTTCATTCACATCTGCTGGAATGAAATTAGATTCTGGTATCATGAGAGGTGGAGGTCCACCTACACTTAGAATACAAGGACAAACTTGCCACAGGATTGGAAGCATGTTGCCTGTAGCAGGTGCACCTCCAAGATATGCTCAGCTTTATATATATGATACAGATAATGAAGTTCAAAATAGAATAAATAGTTTCAGGTAATTATTAAGAAATCTTATAAAAGTTATGATATAGATTTTGATATGTATCATTGATTTATAAGTTCAATATCGTATAAAATAACATCAATAACACTAATTATATGTTTTTGTGGAAAATCAGGAACAACAAAGAGATATCTAAGGATATTGTACTCCAACTAATGAAAATGTTAGATGAACACAATGTACATGCAAAAGTATTTCGAATGGCAAGAGATATTTTGAAAAGTGGACAGGTTCAAAACTTTAAGTTGAAACTTATTTCTGAGAGAACCACGGATGGGAGGATTTATAATCAGCCCACAGTATCTGAAGTTGCAGCTTTAATAGTTGGTGACGTTGATACTGCTGAAAAAAGAGATATCATCGTGCATGAAAGGTCTGGTGAACTAATAAGAATTGATGAATTTCATCCGGCTTATCTCAGTTATCAGTATCCTTTGATATTTCCCTTTGGTGAAGATGGTTTTAGGGCTGGCATATTAAAGAAATATGAGCATGAAATTATAGTAACAAAGCAAAACAGATTGACCATAAGAGATTTTATGGCATATAGGCTTCAGAGCAGAGATGGCGATCCCAAAACTTTATTTGTGGCCAGAAGATTGTTTCAACAGTTTGTAGTTGATGCCTATGCTATGTTGGAGGCTGAGAGATTGAATTACTTGAGGAAGAATCAATCGAAATT
Organism: Trifolium dubium; assembly: GCA_951804385.1. NCBI lineage: Eukaryota > Viridiplantae > Streptophyta > Magnoliopsida > Fabales > Fabaceae > Trifolium > Trifolium dubium. The sequence continues at coordinate 8,981,078 of OX638063.1, read as the reverse complement.
GAGGGTTGGTAAATATCATAAATTAAATGAAGGAATTTCTAACCCTGAAACAAGTTCTTTGAACAAAACAGGCAAGAGGATTGTTTTGCCATCAACATTTGTTGGTAGCAGAAGGTATCTGGATCAATTATATTTTGATGGAATGTCTATCTCAAGTCATGTTGGTTTTCCAGATATTTTCATAACCTTCACGTGCAATCCTCAGTGGCCTGAGATTGAGAGAGAGCTATTGAAGGACAAGTTGAAATCACAGGATAGACCGGACATTGTAGCGAGGATTTTCAAGATGAAGTTTGATTCTTTAATGAAAGATTTAACTAAGAAACACCTTCTTGGCAAAGTTGTGGCATGTGAGTATAATATATTTATTTTGTTTTATCATGAACAATTTTTTGAAAGGTTTTCATAATTTGTTTTCTTCTGTAGATTTATATACCATTGAATTCCAGAAAAGAGGTTTGCCACATGCTCATATTCTACTTTTCCTGCATCCTTCCAGCAAATATCCAGATCCTGTTGATATAAACCGTATTATATCAGCTGAACTACCACATCCTGAAACTCAGAAAGAACTTTATAAATTAGTAACAACTCATATGATGCATGGACCATGTGGATTAGCTAAACCAAAATCTCCTTGCATGAAGAATAGTAGATGTTCAAAGTTTTATCCCAAGAACTATGTTGAACAAACTATTGTTGATAAAGAAGGATTCCCAGTTTATAGGAGGAGGTCTAATGGTCGTATGGTTGTCAAAAGTGGAATTGAGTTAGATAACAGACATGTTGTGCCATACAATCCAATTTTGTTACTCAAGTACAGAGCTCACATCAATATGGAGTGGTGCAATCAACGTACATCCATCAAATACTTATTCAAGTATATACATAAGGGTTATGATAGAATCACAGCATCAGTGACATCAAATAATGTTGTTGTGGATGAGATAAAGCAATATCTTGATTGCAGGTATATTTCTCCGTGTGAAGCATGTTGGAGAATATTTTCATTTCCAATTCATGGCAGAAAACCTGCAGTTGAAAGAATGTTTTTCCATTTGGTTGGGGAAAATTCTATTGTTTATCCTGATTCACAGAGAATTGAAGATGTGCTGGAGAAACCAAGTGTTACAGAATCTATGTTCACATCTTGGTTGGTAGCCAATGAAAAATACTCAAGTGCAAGGCAGTTAACATATGGTGAATTTGTTACAAATTTTGTATATAATAGAAAGCAAAGAAGGTGGACACCAAGAAAGAGAGGTTTTACTATAGGCAAGCTTATATGGGTTCCTCCATGCACCGGTGAATTGTACTACCTTAGAATGATGCTTACAGTAGTTAAAGGTCCAACTTGCTATGAACATATTAGAAAGGTTGCAGGTGTTCAGTTGGATACATTTAGAGACGCGTGTTTTGCATTGGGATTTCTAGGAGATGACAAAGAATTTATTGAAGCCATTAAACAGTGTAAGGATTGGGGAACAGGTAATCAGCTTAGACTTTTGTTTGTTACTTTGTTGCTGTGTTCTATAATGGATAGACCAAGACATGTATGGGACAAAACAAAAGAATGGCTATCTGACGGTATTCTTTATGCTCAACGGAGAATTGCACGTAATCCAGGTAAAATGTATTATTTGCATTCACTTATAATAAATTTTTATATAATATTTACCTAATTATATAATTACAGTTAATTATCTGTATTGCACATCAATATTACAATTTAACAGATCTGCAGTTGAGTGAGGAACAAGTTACAAATTTAACTTTACTTGACATTGAGAGAATGTTAGAAAGGAATAGAAGATCACTCAAAGAATTTCCAACCATGCCTTATCCCAAAGATTATATAAGTGCTGATTTAGGGAACAGACTTATTTACGATGAACATAATTACGACACTGAGAGTCTGAAAGTTGAATTTCAAAAATTGTACAATGCTCTTACAGGTTAAGTGCAATATATTTCATTTCATTTCACTTCATAGTAACCAGTTATTGGTATAATTATTTGTTACATACGTTTATACAATGTTTTTTGTTCACTTATATCAGATGAACAGAGAGAAATCTATCACAAAATTATGAAGGCTGTAAGAGAGCAAAAAGGAGGAGTGTTTTTTCTTAATGGATATGGTGGAACAGGAAAGACATTCATGTGGAATACACTTGCAAGTTCGTTGAGATCACAAAACAAGATTGTGTTAACAGTTGCTTCAAGTGGCATAGCATCATTACTATTGCCTGGAGGTAGAACTGCACATTCAAAGTTTAAAATTCCAGTTCCCACAGATGATAATTCAACATGTAATATTGAATATGGTGATGAACATGCTCAACTACTAAAACAAACTCAATTGATTATATGGGATGAAGCTCCTATGGCTCATCGGCATTGTTTTGAAGCGCTTGATGCGACAATGAAGGATATTATGTGTAGAAACGGTGACTCAAAGATAATTTTTGGTGGGAAAGTGGTTGTTTTTGGTGGAGATTTCCGACAGATATTACCCGTTGTACCAAGAGGAACCAGATCAGATATTGTTCATGCATCATTAAATTCATCAATAATTTGGGATCATGTTCAAGTGTTAACTTTAACACAAAACATGCGCCTGCAATGTGGAGAATCAGATATTGAGAAAGCAGAATTGAAAGAGTTTTCTGATTGGATATTGAAAGTCGGAGAAGGCAAGATTAATGAACCTAATGATGGAATTGTTGAAATTGAAATCCCAGAAGATCTGTTAATAACCAAATTTGATGATCCAATTTTAGCAATTGTGGAAAGTACATATCCTAATCTACTACATAATTATCTTAATTCAAAATATTTGAGTTCCAGAGCTATATTAGCATCTACTGTTGAAGTTGTTGAACAAATCAATGAATATGTTCTTAAATTGCTTCCAGGTATATGTTCAAATACTATACTATAATATCTGTAGCAACTAAAATATTTACATTCTTAATTACTAATATAGTTCAACCAACTGAATGTAGGTGAAGAACATGAATTTCTAAGTGCAGATTCAATTGATAGAAGTACAGTGAATGATAATGATTTTTGTGATGTAATCACACCAGAATTTTTGAACTCTCTTCGAACATCTGGACTCCCGAATCACAGAATCAGGCTGAAAATTGGCACTCCAGTAATGTTGATGAGAAATATTGATTTAGGCTTGGGATTGTGCAACGGAACTCGACTAATAGTCACAAATGTTGCTCCCTATGTTATATCAGCTAAAGTTATATGTGGAACTAATATAGGAAGTCAGATATATATCCCAAGAATGGAATTGTCACCATCTCAATCACCATGGCCATTTAAAATGATTAGAAGGCAGTTTCCTATTATTGTGTCTTATGCAATGACTATAAATAAATCACAAGGTCAATCATTGGACAGTGTTGGATTATATTTGCCAAAGCCTGTATTTAGTCATGGTCAATTATATGTTGCTATATCTAGGGTTAAATCAAAAAAAGGCTTGAAAATCCTCATTCATGACAAAGACAACAATCCTGGAAATACAACCACTAATGTTGTATTCAAAGAAGTATTTCAGAATCTTTGAGAGGTACAGCAATATCACCTAATGCTTGTGTTACCATATATTTGCTCTTAAATATTAATACCTACGAATATAGGTAACATGTTATATCTAATTTTGTAGGATGGAGCTATCAAAAGAGAAGACCATGATTACTTAATGAATAAGTCAAATTATATTGAGAAGTAATATGTCATCAGTTTGATGACCTTTTGTGCTATATATCAATTTGGGCATATTTTGTATGTTTAGACTAATTGAAAAGTATGATTGTATTTATGTATCTAACTATAAAATATAATTTTATTTATAGGAATTTTATTTGTATCTTATAATGAACAACTTTAAGGAACCATGTATTGAATTTTTTATTTTTTAGGACAGAATATTCCAATGTTATTAAGGTTGTGAAAAAAAATTGATAAGTCGCTATAATTATTGTCTATTTTGTTGAAATGTAATGAATCTAATTTGGATGGTCTATTTAGTTACATATTAATCAATGAAGTTGTTGTCACTATTATTAAATAAATAACTTTTCTAAGATAAAATTTCAGAGTGCACATTATTATTGTTCTGTGACTAATCACTTATCATAATGATTCATACATGACCATAACTGAAAAAATATATTGAAAATCTAAGAAACATGGGGCTCATCATATCCATTATCCAAAAAGGGATGTATAGGGGGTGACATTTGATGTACATCATGCATCATCAAAATAAGATTCTATGATTATATAACTACAAATATGAATCATTAAGGTAGTTACAATTAGCAAACAATCTTCTTTAGAAACGGTTTTATTTTCAAGGAGACATCTATGGCTTTCACTACGGAAACTCTACATGCAACTAACAAAGGAGGTTTTTTAACTGCTCACATTCTTGGTGAGGTAAATATAAAATTAGTATACCAGTATAACATCTTACATTGTTTTGATTTCATCATTAATTTCCTATGATTTCTCAGTAAGTATTCATTTATAATATCAATTTTTTATTCTGCATTCTTAATGTGGTATAACCCTATGATAATTGTAGCCTTATGGTGAGATAGATCCAAGATTTGTTCAGGAACATTCTGCAGAACTAAGGCAAGTGTGGATATTGGTAGATAGACAAAATCGTAGATTAAAAGTTAAGATAAACAACTCTCTTCAACATCCACTTATAACCGTTGGATGGACAAAAATGAGGCGAGTTTTTGGAATCAATGGTAATAAAGCATTACTAATGACATACAAGGGTAACAACTACTTTGTCATAGATGTTGTACAACAAGAACTTGACACTTCTTCCTTACCAACATATCACTCATATAAATGTTTTCATGAAGATCCAATTTCATTTGATGTCACATTAAGCAACTATACGGCCACCAAATATCAATTAGTAAGTTATTGTAATTAATATTCATAACCCTATTATTAAGCATTTGATAATACATTAAGTATATAACATTTGTTTAAATGCAGACTCTGAATAAAGATTTTGGTGCATACGTTAGAAGTAGTAGATTGAATGAAGTAAATTTATATGGACCACAAGGTGATGAATGGAAATGCAAAATCTTGAAAAGGAAATCTGGAAATCATCATAAAACAAAATTCGGAACTGATTGGGCATCATTTGTGTTTGCCAACAAATTTGCTGCAGGAGATGTTCTGAATTTCAAATTTGTGGACAAACAATACTTCAATGTGGTTAAAGTGATAAAGAAGAATTGAGTTCCAAAGATAACTACTAACAAATATTTGGTTTAATGTTTGTTATTTATTATTAGTAAATGTAATTTTATTAAGTTTAATGGTACTGTTTTAGGTTAGTTATTATTATTTGATCCTAATGTTATATTTATGTGTCTCTTTTGCTAATATTAGAACTCTATGATTTATAAATGTTAATTGTGTTAAATTATTTATAAATTATTTCGTTGCTTATGTAGTATATAAACCCACAGTTATTATAAGTTATAAATTTACACACATTTAAAATAGTTATATAAATGTATAATAATAATATCCTATATTTTTATATATAATCATTCATTTACAATAACAGTTTGTAGATTCATTTTGGACGCATGATTTTATTTATCTATTACCTTAGTACATTTGGAATCCTATATTTCAACAAATATAAAACAGTTTTTATATATTGCACAAACTGTCAAATTTTCAAGTTCAATGCAACATATGTAAACCACCTTATCTCACAAAAAAGATTCTTCTATATAATATAACAAATTTTTTAGAATATTATATTTGTTGTCAATTTAGAAAATTACAAGAACAATGCATACATCCAGAAAGTTGAAACAAATCAAAAATTTTAACAATAGAGGCTTTTTAACTGCACATATAATTGGAGAGGTATGTATGTAAATTTCTTATTATCAATATAATTATTAATTAGTATCTGATATTTTATTCTTGATTGTATAATTGATATAACTCTTTTAATTGCAAATTGATTTATAAATATCAAATATTGTATGAAGTATATATCTTCGTCATCTAACATCTTATGTAAATTGGTTATATCTATGAAATTAGCCTTATGGTGAGATGGATCCATTTGTTGTACAAGAAATTCAAGAAGAACTAGATTTAGATTTAAATATTGTCAACAAAAAAGATCAATCTATGACAGTTACTTACAATGGATCAATTCAGCATCCTCTTATTATTGATGGTTGGAGAGATATCAGAGATTTTTTTGGGATAAGGGAAAACAAACTTATTGTTATGAGTTATGTTGGCAAAAACACGTTTGTTATTGATATTATAAATAAAAAATTTGACCCCAAATACTTGCCAGATTATCACTCTTACAAATATACAATTCAAAATCCCATATCACTTGATGTCAAGTTCAACCAAAATCATATATCAAAATCAGAAATAGTAAGTTATTAATTGATCTTTTTTATTTCTATATAATAAATATGTATATATTTTATCAAAATGTAATATGTAGATTAATCAAATTAAATTAAATATGCAGATTTTAGTAAAGAAATTTGCTGATCATATTCCAGTTTCTTATTATAATAATTTGAGGATATATGGTCCCCAAGGTGACGAGACACCTTGCAAATTGATGAAGAAAAAATGTGGGAAGGGATTCTGCACCAAAATTGTTGAAGGATGGAATGTATTTCAAGATGTAAATGAATTTATTCCAGGAGATGTTATAAAATTTCAGATAGTGAACAAGGATGATTCAATCATTGTTAAAGTAGTCAAGAAATATTAATAATATCATATAGGAGTATATTTATTTTTATATGTATTTAGATTGTATGTTTTGTAATGTATATTTATTATATTTTTAATATTATTCATACATTTTAGTGAAGGAAATAAAAGATTTAGATTTAATTTAATAAAATTCATTATTTTTGCAATACAACGTCAAGTTCATACAAAATATAACATAATTTAAAATGTTACACCATAATCAAATATACATACATGATTTTTCTACCAAACAAAGCAAAAAATATAACAAATGACATAAAATTAAAACATTACATCCTGTCTATATCATAAAGATCATTTAGTTATTTTGTACAAATGACATTTATCAGTTGGACCAAATTTAAAACGAACAATCTCACCTGGGTTCAAACCATGGTACTCAGCAAAATTTTTCCAGCTATCAGATAGATAAGTCCTATAATTTGTTTTCAACAACACCTTAAGAGGATAACAGCCACCATCATCGGTATAGACATCTACGTATTTGAATTGTTTTCCCCTTACAAACACAACAAAGTCACCTTCAATACACTGCATTTTTTTAATTGTAATTTGAAGTTAGGATTTAACTACATATATGTCGCAAATAGTTATTTAATACAAATTATGAAAATTAAAATAAGATTAAAACTTACTAATTTATTCTTATACATGTTTAAGTGATCCAAGGTAACATCAAAATAATAAGTTTCGCATGGACGAGTACTTCTACTATGAAAAGAAGGAATATCAGCACAACAAGTAATATATTTTACATCTGATATTGCAAAGCAACTATTGCCATAATAAGAGAGCACCACTTCTACATTATCAGGCAACTCATTAAAAGTTGCTAATGAATCCCATCCTTCAGTGATAACTGGATTCATTATTGAGCCTTTAGTTTTTAGCTTATGATAGCATGAAAATTCTGACAAAACATACCAAGTATCCTTAATATCAGCACTATATAGTTGAGTAAATTTGTTATCAACTTCGACGTAATCCTGAATAAATTTTTTACAGCAGATATATTATTAATACAAAGGTCAAATGAATATATATTTAATATAACAATATTGTTATTTATATTTAATTAAGTATTATAAATCATATACGTTAACTTAAAATAATAAGATATTGCACCTGAAATTTCGTCTGAACTACAGAAAATGAAGATTTGGGTTCACAACTTAATAAAGATCTCATGGCTAGAACTAGAACTTCTTCCATTGATAGTGAAAATGTCCAAAATGTGTGTTGTACCAAAATAAAGGAAATATATGTGGTATAACCTGCAAAGTTCCTTTTAATGCACAGAAAAGTACAATGTACTATAAAAATACCACAACTAAAACTATTATTGATATAAGTTGTTAAAACTATACTTACCACGTAAAATAACTATAGTTTCTTTAATGAATACTTACCATGTTGTATTAAATTAATTTACTTTTGTAGTAAAACTTTTTGTTAATTTTTTTTTCAGACGGAAGTAGGATATTCATGTATAATGGAATCAATATAATTGGTTTTAACTATTAAATAAATTAATTTGGGATATATATTAATAACTGTGGGATTAACCAATCATATTTTAAAATTAAGAGAAAAATATTACATTATTAATTCAGAATTTGTGGTATCAAGAAATAATGATAAAACTCATTCTTATGTACTTTCCCTTTCTAATATAGTTTTTTTAATTACAAAAGTTCTTTGTATAATTTTGTACCTTTATTCATATTATTTAAGTCTGAAAAGTATAAAATTAAATCTGGATTTTTTTTATTTTTATAACATTTCATTTTAATATTTTAGTATAATGAAATAATCATGTACGACCAGAATTATTGACCAATATGTATGTTAAACTATTTGGGGAGAAAGCTGTGTGGTCAAAATATGTTAAACAAATATTCTAACTGTATGCAACAATCCTTTACTGTATTGCAAGTCATAAAGCTGCTAAGAATCTATCAAATATAAATGTATCTTTTCTTTATTTATCAGCTTCGGCAGGTATATGTGTACAAAGCAAATGCAGGTAGTACATTAGTAATCAGATATCACGTGAATATCTTGGAAAGTACAGCCTATGTCTATCAGTGTGGTAAACACAGTTAATGAAAAGACAAGTCTATGAAATCTTTTGCAAGCGTTAATTTGGGTAATAACTATAGATAGGTCACTTCCACTTTCACATACAACAAAGTTATGATTTCAAACAACAAAATACTAAATAACAACATAATAATATTAACAAATTAGAACATTATATTAATATATAAATCAGATAACATTAAATTACATAAAGTTATCAATATGCTTAAAAAATATAGTAACCCATTAAGCACAAATTATAATATTAAATTAAAACTTAATAAAGCAATTTTAATAACATTTTTATCTCAAAGCAATCCCAAAGTTTTGCTAACCTAATTTTTTGACATGATTAATTCAACTTTTACCAAATTGGATGAACGTAACCCATTGGGACTAAATCTGACTTCATCTCCAAATTGTAATCCATTAACCATAAAAAATGATTTCCATGAATCATCAAGGATAATTGAGTTATTATTTTTGTTAGCAGGAACCACTTTGCAAATTTGGGTTATGCCTTTTGGACCTAAAACCAATAATTCTTTATGATTAAATTGTCTAATACACTCCATTATCTTTTCGGGAATTTCCTACAGTCAAATAAAATTAGAATTAGAAAAACATAAAGATTATAAAAATAAATGCTTATAATATCAATAAAATAATTTTAATCTTACCACTTCAAGTGTTTGAAGGTTCATAGAGGGTAAAATAACATCAAATTTAATTTTATCGTCATTTATTCCATATAAACTATGGTATTTTGGAATCACAGATGAGTTTAAAAAAGGATATTTAAACACATATATTCCAAAACGTACTCCTCCGTAATAACCCAAATATACAGGTTGATGATCTTCTTCCATATTATAATATTTTCTTATTGCATTCCAACCCGTTGTTAAACGAGGAGTCTCAAGATTCATATTATAGAAGACTATATTTTCTTCATTTGTAACCATATCCACAAGTTTCCAACATGGTTTTAGTTCACCAGCATATTTTGCAGCAAATAAAGGATCTACTTCTCCTTCAGACTATATAAAATAGGAAAAAATTGTTACCATTAATATTAAATTATCATAATACTACTTTAAATAATAAACAAAGGATAAAAATATATCTTACCATATCCTTTGAAACTACAGTAATAAAGCCATATTTCAATGATTTCATTACATTTTGCAAATAATTTGGTAAATCTTCCATAATGCAGATGTGGTAAATGACAAATTCTTTGTTTATGTCAATAAGTAATGATAAAGGTTTTGGGACTTATCACGAACAAAGCTATTATATATACCTATCACTATGACCATGTGCAGTTAATATTAAAATAAAGCTATAAGACTTATTTTTATATTTTATAAGCAGCTTTAATATATTTATGTAATACATGTTCTGATAAAAAAACTAAACAATTGAAAGTAATTGACATAACCTGCTTTTTCTTTAATTTGATTAGACAGTACAATTTATTTTGTTTATAGAAATTTTGGGCTTAAGTGAACAATAGTATGTCATGTACCTTAATATTACTTATACTGAACGTAAGTAACAATAAATTCAATAAGATATTTATATTATCATAAGTATTACTAATTGAAATGTATTTTAAATTTAAAAAATAAAAACAGTAAAACTAATATAGATATCAACATTATATAATCAAAATCAAAAAGAAATGCTTAATTAAGTCCAATAATTCAAACTGCAATTACACATAAAATATAATTAATTAGCGGATTTAAATACATGACATCTATCATGAATATCTCCTTCATCAAATTTGAAGCAAATTGTATCACTACCCTGACATCTATCATGAATATCTAATATCAACTTATTATTTATTTTATTTATAATTATATATAAATAATAATTTAATTGCGGTTTATAAACTGCCATTAACTACCAATTATTTAAAAATAATAACTGTATATAATAATAGAATTTGTTGTTAATTCAGAATACAAGAGTAATAATCTCAATCAAAATGTCTATAGCAAAATCATCTTCTTTCATGACGGCACATATTATTGGAGAGGTAATTAGTAAACTACATATGTTCTTTTGAAATACTTTAATATATATATATATATTCCAGCATGTTAAGATTTATATATAGATTTAATTATTATTTTATTTCAAATTATATTGATTTTCATCTTTTTCACTTATAGAATTATGGCGAATTATGCACAAAATTTGTTCATAATTATTATGAAGAATTAGGAAGATATTTAACTCTGACAGATCGATACAATAACAGAATTGTTGTAACTTTTAATCAAAGTTATGATCATCCTATGATAATTCATGGTTGGATGGAAGTTAGGCAAGTTTTTAATATCGATGGCAACAAGTTATTATATTTCACAATTATTGGAATCAATCAATTCTTTGTTCAAATTTCTGGTAAACCTATGGATCCAAATAAATTGCCATTATATCATACTTATCGTCAGGGTTTAACAGATGAATATTACTACTATGTAACATTATTGAAGTACACATCAAAGAGTTCCAACTTAGTAAGTATATTTCAAGTTATATATATTAATATTATATTAATATATTTTTATAGTACTTATTATTTAATTTGTTTTTGGATGTGCAGTATCTCAGTCAAGATTTTGCTACGTATATGCGTGATTCTGGATACAAAACAATTAAGTTATATAGTCATACAGGAATGGAAATATGTTGTGATTTACTAATAAGAAATAATCAACATCACAATAATGAAAAAATATCAATTGGAAGAGGATGGAAGATGTTCTGCACGATCAACAAATTTAAATGTGGGGACATTTTGAAGTTTAAATTTGTGAATTTAAACCTATCTAATGTTATGAAAGTTATTAAGTTAGAAATTTAATATTTATGTATGCTGATATGAGTTAATATTATATATACATCAATTCCTCCTATCCTGCCAAAATACTATTAGATTTGTATTTAGAACTTTAATTGTAAATGTTCATATTTAATAATAATACTGTTAGTTTCACATTAATATATATGTTTGTTAATTTATTAAATATCGAAAAATTATTAATTGAATTTTGTTAATTTATAACGGCCATTATAATGTATTTTTAAATGTTGCTACAAATATAGGTAACTATCATATAAGATGCTTATATATAGGTCAGTAACAATCACCAAGTCCAAATATGAATTCATAATAGTCAGTAACAAAAAGTAACAAAAGATTATAATAAGATTCTCATCAATAAACTGACTAATAATTAGTTATTTCAATAGAACGATAATCAATTGATCTACAATTATCTGACACATAAACAGTCAGTTACAAAATATTATAATAAGATTCTCATCATGAAACTGACACATAAATAAATAATCATTTACAGAAATATTATATAAGATCCTCATTCTATTTAAGATTATTAATTTTGAACTTTATACAAAAATATCATCTTATTATTATACTATTATATAATAAATCATTATTGTAACCTACATTTTGCACAGTTACTTTTGATCTTTAATGAAACTCATTTATTGGGCTTACAAAGAATGGCAAATATTTGTTTGAATAAAGCAAGCCCACAATAATGAGGAGACTATACAATTTTAGTTATAAAAATAAACTACTTATTTCTACGAACAAACACAACAAAATACTTTTCCCTTTCTTATATCACTGGGAATTAATTTATGATTTATATAAGAAAATTTTATAGTAAATTGCTTGCAACAAAATTAGAGTTACATATGGAATAATAGATTACAAGTTTTGAGAAGCAACAAGATATATAATAGACACCCGTAAAATTGTTGTCTACAAATTAAAACATTCATCTTATTGTCATATCTGATATTCATGTACATGAAATCTCCTCAGATTAGACTATGTATGCTTTTGGTCTGATCAAAATAGGTATTACTTATATTACAAGTAACTTTTATCATTACATACTTAAATAATTTGCACTATCAACTATACATGTAATCATTTGAAATATTAACCAAATATTGACTAAGTAACAGCACCAGTGCACCACTGCCACAAAGATTCATATAATCAGGAATCTTTATTTGGATACATAAAAAATATAAAAACATCTTTTCAATGACTACATTTATTAATGTCTAATTTTTATTAAATTAAAAGAGAGTAATTGATCCTATATATATATATATATATATATATATATATATCATAATACTGAGTATTTGAAGATTAGTGCAACTCATTAACTATATCAACTAATTTAAAGTTTCAACAATGTCTTCTACTAACACTAATGATTTTGAGGAGTATGATATTCATGAAGGAGGTTTTATAACTGCTCATATTATGAGTGAGGTAATAATAAGTATATAAATAATCAAATGTTTATTTTTAAGTTATGGCAATATTTATTTGTGAATTTATAAAAGTAAAACTATATTTAAACAAACATTGATTCATATTTTTTTTTCCAGCCTTATGGAGAAATGGAGCCTATCTTTGTCAATGAAAATTTTGATCAACTTGGTGAAGTTTTGACTATCATGGACAAGGAAAATCATACAGTAACTGCTAAGTGGAACAGATCAAGAGCTAATCCTCTTATTGTTGATGGTTGGCTAGGAATCAGGATAGCTTTTGGTATTACTGGGAATCGAATGATGTTACTAACATATGTGGGTAACAATACGTTTATTGCTGATGTTTTTCCCGATGAGTTATATTTTGGTGATTTACCAAGATATCATTCATACTACTCTTGGAATGATGATCCACAATCCTTTAATGTCATTTTAACACATTATATGGCTAATCAGTCTCAATTAGTAAGTTAATAATTTATTAATTCAGTATTTGCTATAAATAATCATAAAAATCTGTTACACGTTCTTCATAAAATTGTGATTTGCTTGCATGTAGACTTTGAAGAAAGAATTTGCTAACTACATAAGGGAATCTCAATACCACAAGGTTGTGCTTTATGGACCCTCTGGAGATTTTTATGATTGCAAGATCATCAAAACAAAAATTGGAAGTTATGTCAGAACCAAGTTTGGTACCAAATGGAGTAGTTTTGTTTCTTCAAACAACTTTCAATCTGGGGATTTATTGAATTTCAAATTTGTCAACAAGAACCAGTCAAATATTATGAAGGTGGTGAAAATAGAGATGTAAGTAACTAACTGAATCTACTAAGTATGAAATAATTGTATTATGTTAAGGAGCTTTGATGGTATTTAGTAGTGTTTAAATGAATGAGAAGTTGTATAAGTTGTTAGTACTTCGTATGTGAGTGAAGTATGAATGTTGCTTTAATAGATCTTAAGTTTTTATATATATATGATGTACTTTCTTTAATCGAAATTTATGATAATGTATTATATAATTTGAAATAGTCGTGAAACAAATATTGGCGTAAATGAGGACATGAATTCGCAGAATACATCTTCCTTATCAAGTTAAACACAATGTCATAAACACATAAATATTAGATATAAAGTGAACAACAGGTAGTGTTTGCTAACATTACAATTAGTACACAATATTTTAAATCACACAAAGAAGTTAAACATTACAAGATTTAAAGATGATCTATTGATCAATTAGCAATTTTGAATAGATGACACTTATCACCCGGACCAAATTTAAAACGTAGAACATCACCTGGATTGAAACCATGATACCCAGTAAAATGTGACCAATTATCAGATATATAAGCCCTGTAATTTCCCTTCAACAAAACATTGAGAGTATAGCATTCACCATCATCAGTAAATACTTCTATGCAATCAAATTGTTTCTGTCTTACAAAATCAGCAAACTCCCCTTCAATCCTCTGCAATATTATAAATACAAAAAAAATTGGTTCATAATTAATTAATAGCATAATTAATATTTAAAATGTAAGTATAAATCTTAATTTTGATGATCACTTAAGCTTTACCAATTTGTTTTTGTAAACTGCTAGATGAGTACATGTGACATCAAAAGAAGTAGTTTCTCTGGACCAAATGCTTCTACTATGAAACGTAGGTACTTGAGCAGCACAAGTTATTTCTTTAATATCCGTAATCCCAAAGCAAGAATGGCCATAGTAAGAAAAAACTAATTCAAATGTTTCAGGCAAACCATGAAAAGTTTTTAATGACTCCCAACCCTCCTTAATAAGAGGATTTAAATAACTCTCATTATAAATCAACTTATGATAAGATCCTTGGTTGTTCAAAACATACCAGGTATCTCCAAGTTCACTATGATATTGCTGAGTAAATGAGTTCTCTACTTCAATGTATTCCTGAATAATAAGCACAATAGAAAACATTAGTGTATTGTAAATTGCAGAATACTTAAGAGATTAATAAACATTAGTGTGATTGAGAAGCTAATTTCTTATAATACCTGATCTCCCAACTTAACAATTGAAAATTGAGCTTTTGGATGAGATTCTAGAACCACTCTCATAGCTAAAACAGCAATTTCTTCCATAGTACTATTGTAAAAGCAAATAATGTGTCTTACTGACCAGTCAAAGAATGTAATAGGCTTTTCTAATAAGACAAAAAATATAAAATAAATATTATAGTATATTACATATAAATCCTTATAACTTACTACTATTTTTAATTAATTAATTTATTTTTATTAGTTTGTTGAATGTGTATAAATTACTATTTTCAATTGTGATGGTTTTTAAATTATGACATGTAATTTATATATTGGTTGTTTATATATGTTATTACTCTATAACCAATAAAAAGAGATTGACAGAGATATTGTAACCAACAATATTTTGCATACAAATTTAACGTTAAAAATATTGAATATTAATTTTATTATACTATATCAACATTTTATTGCTACCTTAAATTAGGAAAATTTACTTACAAATAGCAGTTATAAATTGCTTACTCGAATTCTTTTTCTGCCAACATATAAATCTACATAGTAATAATTCTTAAACTTGATTCATCATAACTGTTCTCAAATAATCATGTCTAATTCATCAAACAGGTATATACATTTTTTAACTGTTGCTTAAGGAATTATTATATGTATTAGATTACTATTACTTTTATTAGTAATCTTTTCTCAAATTACTAAAGTTTAAGAATTCAATTATACCATTTGATTTATAATAAACTGTTAACTATTTTATAGTGATGACATCTATAGTGATTGGGCAATAGACATGGAAGCTGATGACAACAATGAAGAAAATGAAGATTATGAGGTCAACAATGTGAACATGAACCCCTACTACTACAATCCTTATGATGAAATTGATCCAGATTATGCTTATTTTTTACAAAATTATGATTCTGAAGCTTCATTTGATAATGATGATGATGATGCTGATGATGATGATCAAGATGATAATGATTTGGGAGAAGAAATAGATAATGGTTCAGGTGATATTACTGATAATGAAGAAGCTACAACAAATTTGATTGGAAACGCAGCAAATGTTTTTGAGTTTACCCTAACAGGACAATATTCTCCTTCTCTGAAACAAATGGTAACTAGCTATCATATTTGAATCAAGATGATTAATTATGTTATAAATCCATTAATTGAAATATGTTTGTTTTTTTAGACACTTCCAAAAGGATTCAGTGATTATGTAAAGCAGTTCAAATTTGAACAACTACAACTGGAAGTAGCAGGTCAGGTTACTACTAATGTTATAATAAAGTATCCAAGAAATCCTTCAATAAACTGCAAGTTAACCAATGGATGGACCAATTTCTGCAATTCAAACCAATTTAAGTTTGGAGACCAAATTCGTTTTTCTTTTCCAGTTTATGGTGTTAATGTTTGTAAGGTCACCAAGTATAATATTTAGATCTTTAAGTTCTATTGATTCGTCGCTTTAAAGTTTATCAATCTGAACGATGCTTTTATTCAATTTCCAGTTTTCAAACAATATTGTAATTTTTATTTATGTATTATCGTTTTATTTAAAAATTAGTGAGCTGTTCAGATAATATTTTCAGTTTATTATATTTACTTTTATAAGTATAAAATTAGTTAGAAATAATACATTATAAAAAGTTAAAACTATTTGCAAAATTAAAATTATAAATACTTATATATGTTGCATGATTAGATAGTTGTAACTTTATGGCAGAAGTACGGTTGAGAAAAGATGGAAGCTATGTAAGGATGAGTTGTAACAAGATTTTGAATGTAGTTGATAAAGATAGAGAAATATTGCTCTAAACCCTAATCAATAAGAAAGAGATAAAAATATTTAAATGATAAAGTAATATAAAGGAAAATGTTTTACATTAATTTAGCTTATAAGGTATAAATTATTAAACATACATTGAGAATATTTTAAATAATTACTAATTATGTAAACATTAGCTACTAAAACGAACTTAACTCAATCATGTTAAGATGATATTTTAAATACATGGCACCTATCATGGACATCATTTTCATCATATTTGAAACATATAGTATACTCAGAACTAAATTATTTAACCAGTACAACATATTCCAATCATCTCCAAGCTTAACCTCTTAATCACCATCAATATTGACCATTACTATAAAATAAGTACATAATCCATCATCAGTGAATTTTTTAACAAAATTTCTTAGGCTTTAGACAACCAAATTATGTCAAAAGAAATATATATCAATTAATGTAATTCTAACCACCATACTGGAGTAATTAATAAAAAAGGTTATGTGTCCTTTGGATAATTTTAATGCTACTACAACAACCATTACAGTAACACACATATCTAATATTATAAATATTGAATAATTTTTCTAACGTTACTGCATAAAATTATGGAACATAACTTAGAAGTGTTTAGTCATCCACCTAAAGGTGGATTTACTACCATTATCATGCAGAATCAGGTTCGATTTTAGATATACACTATTAGTAAATGTATTTATTCCAGTATTTCAAAATCTTATTTTATTGACTATTTGTTGTTTTTTTACCAGTGGTATTGTGAGGTACCTTCGAAGTTTATATATGATTTTCAGAAAATCCTACCAAATCAATGGAACTTATGGGATGAAAGTAACGTGAAATTTACTGTGACTTTTACAAATGACCACATTGTACCACATTTAACTAATGGTTGGTATGCCCTTGTGAGTTCGCTTCAAATTATGCAACCAACTGAATGTCGATTTGTTTATTATGGAGGTGATACATTCAAGATTAGACTTAAAAGGACTTTAACACACACTTCACAATATCCCAGTTTTCATAGTTTATCGACTAAACCTAATCACACTAAGTTCTTTGACAAAGTCCTTACAGAAACTGATGCAACAACAAATCTGGTATCAACATTTTCTTCATAATTATTATATTAATGTTATTTTTTTATACTATTACTAATGATTAATTATTATATTTTGTTGACAGATTATACCCAATGATTTTGCTCATTATTTAAGGTGCAAAAATTTTCATACTGTTCTTCTATGTAATGATCATATGGATGTGGTTCAAGTTCAAATTATTTGGTGTGTTATGGGGATTAATCCAATTAAACTAGGTAATGGTTGGATAACATTTGCTCAGCTTATGAGTTATCAGCCTGGTCACATTCTGAGGTTTAAAATAAAAGCACCACATGCCTCAAATTTGATCCATGTAACTGATATTAATCCTTAATCAACTTAGGATTAGACTGAATTAAGTATGTTAATGTTCCATGTATTTTGTAATATATGTACTTTAATTTAATTGCATTGTTCTATTGTTTCTAAATGCTATGAACTAAAATATTGTAATGTTATATTCCATGCAAATTAATGTTATATTTTATATATTTTAATATTGCTTTCAATTGTTTAGTAACTATTTATAATAACCGAAATGTTTATCCAACAATCAATTATTTCAATAATCTTATAAAGAGTTTATTATAGAATACTAATATAAATAATAGAAATCTAATAGATTACTAGGTCATGGTGTTCTGTAATAAAGAATAGTAATACTAATATAAGTAATTAGTTATTATATATATTAGATTACTAGGTCATGGTGTTCTGTATACACTACTTACATCAAGAATATTATATTATGAACCTGACAAAAGTAATAAAAGATTTTCAATTCCGTGTATACATATACAACACTTTACTCCATTGTCATATCAAATCAAACATACTCACCCATCAAAATCTTTTTATCGAAAGATTCAAATAAATTGTATATACTATAATCAAATATAAAATTAATTAGTCAATATTATTCATAGGAGATAACATATTAATATTATATTCTTTTTTGTTAATATTCATAGGGAATCAACACATCAGTACATGACAATTTTCCACCATATTTAATAATATTTTATATATTTATTCAGTTAACACCTACTAATAAAATTACACATACTTCACGTAATGAAGTTGTAACTTTAATTATACATTAAAAATAAATAAATATACAACACATATTTTAATTTTAAAGACAATATCATTAACACTATATATACAGTCATTCAATGTATATATTTGTTACAACAAAACATAAGTGTTTTCTTTACAATACCATGAATTTCCAATGGCCTACTAATTTAAGAGAAAGTCCAAAGGCATGCTTTACAACTGTCCATATGAGTAATCAGGTTAAGAAATAACGATAGTATTAATTTTGGGTTTATCATATGTTTTTTTTAACTAATACTTAACACTCATAATATATTTTGCAGAATGATGCAGAATTGGATCCTTTTTTTGTAGGCAAATATTTTCATGAATTAGGGGAAGAATGGAATCTGTATGATGGGCATAAACCTCCTCATAAACTTCAGTTTAATTTGTCAGTGACCAAACCACGCTTAATCAATAGCTGGAATACACTAAAACAATTCTATAACTGGACTGAAACAACAATAGTAATAGTTTTGTTTTATTGTGGTAATAACTCATTTGTAATGCTAAATTCAAAAAATGAAGGAGATAATTCAACATATTTTTTTCCAGAATATCATAGTTTATGTACTAAATTTGATAAATACAACACTTTTGAGCAATTGATTTCTGCTCATCATCTTAGATCATCATATTTGGTTAGTCAAAATAATTTAGTAGATTCAATTTTAATTTCGAATTTTATAATTCTCTCAATATTCGTATGATACTATCGAATTATAATATTGAATTAATTTTTTTACAGGAGCTTTCTCACAATATGAGCTATTATCTATTTCCAAACATTAATGAAGAAGTTATATTATGCGGACCTTTAGATCATATCGTTAAGTGCAAATTGGTAATAGATATTACAAATGGAGTTTCTGTCAAATTTGGAGAAGGCTGGTCGTCCTTTTGTCAACTTAACAATATAGTTGAAGGAAATACTTTACAATTTTGGAGTGATGGACGAAAGGAAAATAACGTCCTTATTGTGAAGTTATTGCAATATTAGTTATCTATTTTATGTCCTATGTAACACTGTCTTATATATTTTCTATGTAGTTATGAATTGTAATGTTTTTTTCAGATTTTTTTATCATATTGTATTAAATATCTAAAGTTTTAATTGGTAATCCGAACTTCAATTATGATATAGAATATAAATAATTTTATGTTAATTTCTGTGATATTGTCTAATCTATTAAGTATCAAATTAGGTGGAATAATTTATTTGATTCACTTAATTATATTAAATCAATATTACGATCCCTTTTTTTAAACAACTTTGATATATATCATAATAATATAACATATTACATAAATAAAATAACAAAAAAAGATGTTCTTAAACACTAAGGACAAAGACACGAACAACATTACATGCATGATAAGCAAGAGAAAACTTAAAACATAGAGTATCTCCAGCAACAAAATCATTATCTTCACAAAATTGACTCCAACCAATCCCTATTGCAGTAGTTTTAAAAGGGAAATCTGTCCTTGCAATGTGAAATAAAGTTTTACTCCCATTGTCACAGCATGCCAAAATTGTAGTACAGTTACAAGCTCTTACAATTTCTTCAAATTTGGACCATATATTCTGCATATATAAAAATAGAGAACATAAATTTAGTTTAACATTTAGTTGAAAATAAAATGAAATTGAGTAACATAGTAAATTCAGTTAATTTACAAGATATGGTTTAATCACTGATTCTTCTGATAGTTCAACATAACAAGGTATACATGTCTCAGGCTTTAAGCAGCGACTGTGAAATATTGGAATTTGTTCATCAGAAGTTAATAATTCATTATTAATAAATCTGAATTCGTTACCACCAATATAACATATAGTTAAAATTTGATTATGTCTAAACCCAAAGCATGAAGATATTTCACTCCACCCATTTGTGAGAAGTGGATGTGTAAGATCATGGTTATAGGTGACTTCGTGCTCTAAATTGTATATAGTACACCTGATCTTCCAAATATGGGGCAAGGTGTCTCCTAATTTCATGGCAAATGCTGGATCAACTTCACCATATTGCTGTAGCATTAAAAGAATAATCACAAAGTAAATAAATTAACGAAATTAAATAGATTAACATAAATTTTGAAACTAAATTTTAAACAATCAAATATAAATTTAAGTCAACCTGATTCATAAAATACACCAGTTTCAACGTCTCACATATTTTATCTTCCATAGCTGCCGAGGCTAATTATGTGATAAACCTTCAAAAACATTTATAGGTATATTACATTACATGGTTCTTTTAATTTGAATTATATTTAAATAAGTAAGAACAACTTACAATAATATATCGATGAAATAAAAAGCAGTGTCACACAACCTGATAAAATGTATTTAATTTAATACATAAAGAATCCAATGTCAGATAGAGGGTGTTTTGTTGTTTTTAATAAAAATCCTATCAATTTATTCAAGAATAGCCATATTAGATTGACAAAACAACTCATTTCATGCACGCCACTAGCAAACAAACCTGTTCAGGATCATGAAAATTGTACCAAACCCATATGTGCCACTATTTATGTACAACCACTATTAAGAATTATTTATAACAAAGTGATCAAATCAGTCAAAAGAAAAGTAGTAAGAATCTTATTACTGTTCTTCTGAGAGTAATGTGACAGAATCAAATATTGAATTGTCTAATCAATGCATGTGATAAGTAGTCATTCACAATATAAATTAATTAATATTAAATAAAATACAATTTATTTGAATCTATATAAACAGTTTATTATATTACAAGATTTCAGGATAGGATTTGAATAATTTGATTAGTTTTATATTACATTGGAGTATTAATTTCATAGAATGGCCGCTGCTGTTAGCAATGAAGCAAAATCATGTCAAGCTGTATTTTATACAGTGATTTCAAGAGATGTGGTATAATTTAATTGTTTTTACTTAAATAATAATTATCTAAATTATTTTATTTACTTATTATATTGCATAAAATTTATTACATTTTGTAGGCTGAAGGCGAATTGGATCCAAGTTTTGCCAAACAATTTGAAAATGAATTGATACCATGTGTAAAGTTTGTTGATCCAGATAATAATATAACGCACAATGTAGGTTACAATATGAACACAAATATACCCAGGTTCACTACCGGTTGGGCTGATTTAAGGAGGTTTTATAATTTTTCGGAAGAACATCATCCGATTAGGTTGCTTTACTACGGTGACGGTTATTTTGAATTTAATATTGTACCATTTCCTAAACTCTATGGATCATTAATACCTGAGTATCATACTTTGTATGGTATACATGATGATTCAATTCAATTTGATGTTGTCATACCTAATTTGACATTGAACAATACAAGTTTGGTAAGTAAATATTATTTTGTTACTAATGAATCAAATAATTTATTTTCACTTAAACCCTATTTTAAACACTATAAAAATATTAAATTATTTACTTTTTTTTTTTGTGTAGAAAATGAATGTGGCTTTCATGAACTCCATAAGGAAGTATGGCCATAATTATATTAGAGTTATTGGTGATAAAGGATGGATTATGTCATGCAATGTAACGGAACATAATAGCTCTTCATATTCAATCAGCGTTGACAATTCGTGGATAAGTATGTTTGTCAAAAATGAATTTGTTGAAGGTGATATAATCAGGTTTTATCCTAGAGGTTTAAGTAGTTGTAATCTTGTGAGAGTTGAGAAGAAGACAAGAGAAGAATGTATATTGGGTGATGATTCTGATTTAATTTATCATCCTTCTTTACGTGAATGTCGTGAATGGTTTATCCGTATTTAATTTGTATGTTATAAATATTATTGCAATCTATTTAATATTGTAATCAGCTCTACTTCATTTCAATTAATTATATTAATGTTTAATTTGTATGCTTAAACCTGTAATACTATTTTTTTATACAATAGTTCATTTTGTATAATCAAGACCATGAATACTATATAAACATTAAATTCAAAAATATAGCACTTAACAGTAATATTAACTAACATAATATCCAATCGCTATTTTACTTGGTGCATCAATTTAATGTTACTTAATGCATGCATGGTTATAAATTATTAATTTAAGGATGAACTAAATAAAGGTTAATTATACTCACATTTTTTTCTTTGACGGTAGGAAATTATACTCACATAGAATCATAAACTACTGTCAAGGAAAATTAGAGTAAAATATGAAAGACAACAAAATACTTCCCATACCACCTTTGCACAATACAACTAGACCAATACTATTATGCATGCCTGCCACTACAAGACAAGAGTTGTCCCAAGACTCATTATTTTATTTAGTATAAGTTTATCGAAATAATTATGTACAACTATATATCCCTCATACACATACTATAAATATGCACTACAACATCTACTACATTCACATATGGTTTCATGAAAAGTTCATAATCATCATTTTACTATATATTATTTCAAAATCAAAATAGAGCGATAAACTTCAACAACTTTAATATAGGTGATATGGGAACAGTATGTTTAGCCAAAAAAACATCTTTAGATACACAATAAGTTTTCTTATTTATTGTGAATTCTTGTGAGAAAATGTTTAACTATGGTTGAAAAATAATTCTCAATCCACATCTAAAGAAGTTATAATATCTACTATTTAGTTGGTTTAATAATAATTTTTATTACTATTAAGCTAATGGGTATAGTAGATTTACAGCTCCAACAAATGACAAGGTTCAAATTTACTTATTTGAACAACATCAACATCAAATTGATTCTATGCCACTGAAGTTCAAGTACTTAAATTGAGATCTTTGGTTTGAAACTGGTAATAGTCATTGTATTATAAAATTATTCCATAGACATTTAACATTGTCTTAAATGAAAATGTATTATCAATATTGTAATAATTTTTTATTATTCCTATAAATCAGCAAATATTTTTTAATTATATTATTCTATCTATATCTCTCATGGTAGGTCTTTTTTTGAGATCGGTTAGTTCTAATGATATTCATTGAAATCTACCACAATTACCAAATTTTTTGCTTTAAACTTTCTATGGTATAGTTTACCATCTCAAATAGCATTTAAAATAAATTGCAATATTAAGTCAAATTATACAATTAAGTACATCATGTATATAATTATGAAGTCACATTAAAACTATTCAACCTTCTTGGGCCAGTAATGAACAATTAGGTTTAATAATATTATTTTAAATTAATTAAGCTGTGCATGTTACAATTTGCATAAAACTTCTATGTGGCAGGAGGAATCAATACTATTTGCATCCAATAGTCAAACATATATGACATTATTATATGGATAATAACACATTTGAAAAAATCTACCTCACTAATATCAAACGTAGAAATATATATTATTTTATTTTTGTTTTACCCCTAATATAGGCTATTAAATTTCACTACGCATAATTCAATTTATATCAATTTGCAAAATACCCCTAATATAGGCTATTATAATGAGGTTGATCTAAGTGTTGTCAAAATAAGATGCAAAATACTACTTTTACAATTAAATAAATTAAGTTCCAGAGTACAATTAAACATTAAAACATTCACTTGATAAGACAACATAATTATAATAAAACTACTTAATTTTAATTACGTGACACCTATTATCAGAATCAAACTTAAAGCGAATAATATTGCCTGCCTTGAAATAGTTTTCTGAACAAAAGTAATCCCAATTGTCTCCAAGCAAAGCATAAATTGAATGGTCTTTCCAGTAGACATTGAAAGCTTGCGCATAACCATTAATATTGCAGCAGTATATTTCATATATGCCTTTTTCTTTAACAAATTCCGAAAAATCATCATTGATCCTCTGAAACAAAAACATAAATATATATATATATTAGCACATTATAATTTACAAAATAAATTAACTAAATTATAAATAAATATTTAGTCAATTTACTTAACTAATACGCTATCAATAGTATCTTCATAAGTTAATGCAACATCAAAAGATATGGTTTCTTTAGGAAAGGTGCTAAGGCTGTGATAACTAAATATTTCATCAGAGCAGCATATTTCCTTGAAGTGAACTAATCCAAAACAATTAGAACCATAATATGCAAAGTGCACTTCAACATTATCAGGCAATGAAAACAACTTTTTCAAATCTGTCCAGCCATCTTTGATATGTGAATAAGGACGATGCATCTCAAAATGTAATTTATGTTGTTGCCCTTTTTCAGTCAGAATAAACCAAGTGCTTTGCAATTCAAGTTTATGATCATCAACAAATTTTGGATCAACCTCAGCAATTTCCTACAAATCATAAAATATTCACACATATTATTAATCCAACATGTTTTCTAAAATTACAAGTCATAGAAAAAAATATAGTATTCGAACTATTATTTTACCTGCATAGCTAGACCAGTAACGCTGAAGAAAGCTATTGGTAAAGAATCTAAATTAACCTTCATATCCTGACATGTAATTTCTTCCATCAAAAAGTTTAAACCAATGCTGTTTCTTACAAATGGAACAGATGTAAGTGTAATATTTACTATATTTCTAAATTGAATGAAGTATAATAGCATCTAATAACTCAATGCTATTAAATAAAAACTAAAATTAAAATATAATAAACATTGAGTCATCAGAAAAAGTAGATTCCTATACCAAAAAAAAATCAGTGTATTGTCACTTCAAATTTATCTATATTATATTACTATAAAAAACAGATTTGTAAGTAAGACTGTAAGAGTACATTGAAAATTTCGTAAAAAGTTATTTATTCTAATTTACAAAACTGTATAATATTAATAGCTATTAACTATTAATGTAATTAACAACTAAATAAATGTAGTTTCATAATTTTCATTGTCAAGTTATATTATTTAAATAATAACTGTACCTATTTCAAATAGAGATAAATTAATATTAGATTAAAAAGTGTTGTACCTATTTAAATAATAATTGTACCTATAATGGTGTATCAATAATAGAAAACTGAAGATGTGCGAATGTTAATTTTGCAACAGAGTGACAAAATATATAATATTTAATAATATTTCATATATAGCATAAATTAATAAAATGTAACAATAATAATTTATAACATAGACAAAGATAGAATCACTAACAAACATATATTAAGCGACATACTCCAGATTCAAAATACAATTCACTAACTATGCAAGTTTGAAAACATGACCTTTATAATCAGACCCAAATTTGAAACACATAATATCACCATTACAAAATTTGTTTCTATGACATAGCTTTTTCCAAGTACTTCCAAATCTTAATGTATTAGTAGAGTTCTTCTTCCAACCAATGGTGACTAAATCAACCTCCCCAATATCAGTACATAACTTTATTGATGATGAATAATCAAGACAGTCCTTAATATAATCAGCAAACTCGGTATCAATAACCTATGAAAACAAATAAATAATTAATTAATATACAAAATTTAATACTAATTGTGATCGAATAAAAAATTAAAATAACGAACAATAACTATATAAAAAATGTACTTAACTAATTCACTACAATTGATGGTTGCTTCATTGAACATTACTATAAATCTTTTAGTTTGTAATGGAAATTCACTTCTACTGTGAAAGGGTAATAACCATTCAAAAGAACAAACTTCTTTAAATCCCAATATTCCAAAACAAGAAAAACCATAGAAAGAAAATAAAACTTCAACATTATCAGGAAAGCCATAATATTCTTTCAGAGATTGCCACCCATCAATAATTAAAGGAAATGAAGTTTTTCCATTAAAATGTAACTTATGAACACCTCCATCCCTGTTCAAAACTCTCCAATTCTTTTTATAATTACGATGATATTTTCGACAAAAGACAGGATCAACTTCTGAATATTCCTATATACAGAAAAAATAGGTGATTAATAATAAAAATGATTACTATATAAATTATAATAAATAGTAAATAAAAAAAAATTATCTACCTGAAAACCTAGACGAATAACATGAAACTTTGTTTTTGGTTCTATTGATAGAATTTCAATAATATGATTTTTATCACTATCGCTAATCAAATCATCCTTAAGTGGTGTAATATTATTTTCTCCCATATTAAAACCTGCTACAAAATAAATTACAATAAGAAATATCAACAATACACATATTTATAAACGAATATATTATTATTATAAATAAGAAGTAATTAAGACTACAACAACTACTACCAATAAATTAAAATATTAAATATAAAAGGACAGGTTATTATGAAGGTTCTCCAACTACTAATTGAAAATAAATAATATCATCAATTTACAATATATAAGAAAGTATAGAAACAATTAATAATACAAATTAATATCATACCTTTATGTGTATATTATAGTACATTAACTTATCACTTATAATAATAATATTCACATATACAAAATAAATAAATAAAAACATTTATTATTAAAAAATAATAAAATTATTGATATTGATTATGTAGGATTTAATAGACAAATAGAAAATTAATTTAAGGTTATTGGGTTTTTCTTTATATTTGCAAGGAAGATAACAATTATAAAATTATTCATATATTTATCGGCAAGAAGGATATAAATATTTATAACTTTTACAGTTTAATAATCATAAAGGATATAAAATTATACAGGAGTATTTAGCGAAAATTAATTGTGGAGATCAAATATTATGCTACTCTACTGATTTTTATATTCCTGTAGGATTAGACCTAACATTTTGATAAAAGACAAATATTATGTACAGCTGGATGGCACTACGATTTAGTAACTATAGCATCACTAAGTGGAAAGGCTATAAATACATGGAAGAGACTTAGTATAGAATTGTAACATATATGAAAAATAAATTTGTATTTTTTCTTTTCCATCATTCATTTATCCTATTTATAGTTAGAGTAAACACTAATTTATATTGAGAATTGTCCCAATATTTATTGTTGGCTAATCATACTGCTCCTATATTTATAATGATTTATAATACTTGTAGGAACAGTATGTTATTCAACAATAGATTATGTGGCCAGATTATCAATAATTTCTGTTGCACTAATATTGTTTAAAATTGAAACATCTAAATTTAGTTATGTTTTTTGTTAATTTGTTTGAAGTTCTATTTTACTTGTGAGACATATCTAAATTAAGGTACATGAAACTCAAATTATTGTCTTATTGTTTATAGTTGATTGCACGGATTGTTCATTAATTAATTAATTAATATTTTTTTACAATGAACAGTCTTGTAATCAACGATAGATTATATAGACATATTAGGAGCAATATGTTTAGCCAATTTCTCAGCTTTAACATTGATAAATTCTGAATAAGAAATTTGTCAATTGTGGTTGCATGTCCTCATATATAATATGAGATAAGGTAGTGAAGAAAAAATCTGAAGATTTAACCCTGAAGGGAAGCTGATAATAGTTTATATTTTTTTTAGCCAATTTGAGATTTAATATATAAGTTCAATAAATGATTATTTAGGAACAGTATGTTTAGCCAATTATTTCTCTTCATGTTGCAAGAGAAATGTTTTTAGATATGTAATTTGTGTGAAGATGTTAATCAATTTCACTTTTTTTTTTAATCTGTATTGTTATTACCATTATTAATATTGAAATATATACATTGCCAGCAATGTAATTGGTTACAACAAATAATTGGGTCTTAATAATTTTAACCGCACTGGTTCTATACTGAGAATGCATCGCCAAAAATGTATATGAGTACCAATTATTATAGAAGTCTATAGAAACTTATATTGTTAATATATTGACAACTGCTTTTTGAGTAAAAGTAGTTTGTTAAGATATAATAGTTCCAATTATACATTGTAAATTTATTGTGGTGCATAGATAATTCCAACAAACCTCTGAAATAACATTTAAAATAATATATTTTAAAAAAGAATTACTTTTATGATTTAGAAATTATAAATCAATATTAAATTAAAAAAAATCCATTACCAACAATATAATGTATTAATTACAATTATATATTTATTATTATATTTATATAACAAAAAAATAGTAAAAAAGTAATATAAGGTAAATAGCACTGATAACATGCATACTGCTCATACTGTCTTCTCCTTTAGCTTTATAGGCGTGCACACATAAACCAAAAAATGATTAATATCAGTTTGCAGATTGCTTGATGAATTGTAGATTTTAACAGAACATTATTCATACATCAACTATATCAGCAGCATACAAGCACAGGAAAGTAGGAAGGAGGAATCTTTATTCGCAATAGTAAAAGTATAGTAGAATCAGTCAAATTTGCTGTACCATTTACATTACCTTATACATTTATAAATGTAACATATACAACTTTGTTCAACTTATATATAAATGGTAATAATCAACAAAATATAATTTATAAAGAAGAATTGTTATTAATATTATACAAATTGAAATATAATTGATATAGCTTTAATACTTAAGTTACAATTTAAACTTATGTAATAAAAATAAGTATAACATAATCACTTAATGATATTGTACTAATAAATAAATCCAAAAAATATTGTTACTATTATTATTTTTTTACAGGAAATCTTAATGTTGTTGAAAAAATAGTGTTACTTATTAAATAAATATATATTGAATTAGTTAAACGGTAATTTTAAAATTAATAATATGATAAAAAAGAATAATTATAAACAATTAAATAGATAAATCAATTACATAATATAGATTTTGCAAAATAATCTAACTACCATTTGTCCATCAGTTACATGCAAACATATCATAAAGCAACAATCTATAATATCATTCAGAATTCCCTATATATATGTACAAGTGTACAACCAATATGCCCAATACATTTTCCACTCTTTCATTCTCTACAATTTGAAATTTACTCTTTAGCTTAAACATCATTCTTCTAACTACAAAGTCATTGAATTCATCGTCGGCTATACATAACATTCTTATACCATCTTATTTTTTTGGTTTATTTAAGAATGTTATTATAATCGACGAAGAACATATGTGACAAAATTAAGAATGTTATGTATAGCCGATACAAAATTTTCAATTTGGTAATTTTCACTTAAAAATATTATAAATAATTGTATAGAAATAAATAGGTAAATAATATTATGTTATTTGTGACATTTTACTCAATAAATTTATATTACAAGTAAGCAAAAAAAATCCATAATAGATGTTTACTAATTTAGTTGTTTGATAATCATCTTTTTTCATAATTATGTATCATGTAATGATGTATTGATGATTCTATTTATTCAAATTATCTATCATTATTAAAAGTAGATGATAAATGTGTTTATTTGTTGTATACAAATTAGTCTTACGTTTGTAATCTATAAAATATTAATCATGATATTAATTGTACATTATATGAATAACAATAAATAATTGATATACCAATAAGTAACCAATGTATTGAACCCAAACCAATAACAAATAAAGTGAATTCTAACTTTACACTTAAAAATAATTAATCAATATTATTATCATTAATATACAATTAAAAAATATGCTAAGGGTAATTATTTAATTGCTATTACAGAATTCTTCATATTACTTTAATTGCAACTATATATAAGGAAATAGTTTGATTATCACATCAATAAGGTGAGCCGTATCATAACAAGATTTCATCGACCTATCATAACAAGATTTCATCGACCTGCATAAGGAGATAAGAAAACCATTACAGAAACACTATTGAAATTGTTAACATAAAATAATAAATTAAATAAAAATATAAATTTATAAAAAAAGTAAAAGAAAATTACAATAGTGTTCAAATCATATTATCGACTATTATATTACATTAATTGAATTAAATTTTGAATTATTTATAACTCTCTGTTGATTTTTCTTTATTTGACAGTTAAATTTTAGTTACCACGTCAAAAAAATGGAAATAGATGATAAATAAAAGGTCACAGCTTGAATACACCTTTAAGATTTAATAGTACTTACCCTCAACTATGATAAATAATTTTAACCGAAAAATTTCATAATAAAAAAATAATGAAATATTAAAATATAAATAACTTTATATCAGATATCAAATACTATGTAGAGTTGTAGGCAATATTTGAGGGATAACAGGTCCAGTAGTCTCAAAAATAGCCAAAGCAAGTTTATGCATTACTTAACTGATCCAATATAGTACTTTAAGCCCAATATTATCAACCCAGTCCAATAGCGAATAATACAACTCTCATCTTATAAACAATATTAAATAAAAACTTAAAATATTTGTTTTCCTTTTTCATAACCGTTCAAATACTTTGACTGGAAAGAGAAGTTTATATTTCCAATCCTTTGTGAATAGTACCAAATTTGCAGAGAAACCTACCAACATTTCATCTTCCTCCACAAATTGACCGTTCACAACCAACACATACGCTAAAAATCAATGGAGTCATCTTTGACAAGGTTAGGTTTTTATATAAAATAATAATTTCTGATTCCAACAACTTAATTTATAAGTTAGAATTCTGATTAGTTACATTAATCCGTAGATGCTAAATTCATAATTTGTAACAGTTGATTATAGATTCGTAGAAAGTAAAGTCGATTGTTAATCAAAATTTAGTTTAAGGTTATGATTTTATTTTACATGCAACTTACAGATCAGTTTAAACATTCCTATTTTATGTGGATAGACAATAAATATATTAGTTTTATGTTATGACAACTATAGTGATAGCTATTGTTTTATATATTTTCAGGAATAAAAAGTTTCAAACCATCATCAGCCCCAATTTGGTAGTAATTATTTCGCATTATTGATATAGTCTAATTGTTCTACTTACTTTAATAATTAGTTAATAAGTAATATAATTATAAAATTATGTGTGCTGTAGGAAAGGATATACTTGCAGAAAATTTTTTGTGAGGAATGGAAATCTGAACTTCTTAAGTATGATAATGCTTGGCTAAAGAATGATCGTGGTGAACAGGCTGTACAATTGCACTTAACACCTAGGATAAATTACATGACTTCTGCAAATATTGTCTCCAAGTATTTTGGCTTTACAAAATCAACTTATGTAGAGTTAGAGTACCTGATACTAAATAATCAATTCAAAATGAATGTTTTAGAAGAAGAAGCAGCAATACAGAATGGGATAGCATCAATTAATGTAGGGAATCAAGAACCAGAGGTATAATTAGTTTGTCCTAAAGAAGTATCAATTTATAACATATAATATCTCTCATTACTTTACAATATGATATCTTCTTATAAAAAACTATATATTGTACATTTTAGGGTAACACTAATGCTGTTGAAGAAATTCAAGAGAAAAAGCTACAAACTCAAAGGTAAATAATTCACTCAGGTATTTCAACCTTGATATATATTATTACAATATTATAAAAGTATTTACGTTAATAACCTATATCTCAATGTTAAATTCTTTGAAAAAAATTGTCTGAAATTCAACAATTGATAATTTTACATATTATACCATACTATGATATTGCAGGAACATGATAACCCCTGCTGCTGAATTTTTTTTCAAGCCAAACAATGTAGTCAAACTAAAAAACAAAAAGGTACATTTTTTTCATATTCAGAAATCTATTAGGATAAGTCTATCCACCACAATCAATTAGATAACATACTATATAAAGGTTAACTTCATATAATTGAAAACGTATTCAATAAATAGTATTTGTAAACAAACATTATTATTATATTTCATTTTTATAAATTATCAATAAAAATGTAGGACCAAGAAGGTAATGTAAAGATCATGGCAAAACAAAATGAAAAGGATAAAACAACTTCTACGTCACAAATAACTGTCAAGAGAAGTAAATCAATGGTATGACCTTTAACTCTTGGCCTACTTAAATATTACTATTTCAACTTATTTATGACAATATATGAATTTGTTGTATATCAATCTATAATGTAATATAACATTATGATTTGTCATTATAATAAGTATGATTTATTACAGGAAAAAAAAAGAATTCCTAAGCCACAAGCAAAAGCTCTTAACTGGACAAAGACAGTTACAAAATCAATGGCAAATTTGAAAAAAAAACAAGTTCTGGTAAGAAATGAGCTATAGCACTATATATATAATATTGATATGCTTATATCTCGATGTATTGACTAATAATTGTTAATTTTTGTTTTATAAATTTCAGCATATTCCAAACAACATTTCTAGAGAAGCATTGTTGGATGTCAATCATATTACGTTAGTTTCAATAACTAAAAATTGGAATTTTAATTCTGAACTTAGAACATCAAAAAGAAGTGCTATGAAAGGCGGCTATGAGAAAGATATCGGAGATGGATGGTCCTGTTATCTCATGAGTCATGAACCAAAAGAAGGAGATATACTTGAGTTCTCAATTTCAAAAACAAGAGAATTTATGTATATTCAATTATATCAAAAATAAGTTGTTGGATGAACTATGATGTAATATATTAATAACTACTACTTCAACTATCTGACTTTATCTTTTAATAAACAATTACTTATTATGTATTTTAATTATATAAATACATATCACTCTTAGTTATAATATTAAGTTATGGTACCAATTAATAGAAAATAAATAATATTATAAGGATAAGTTATGTATCAATTAATTTGTAGGATAATTGTTACATTAAACTTACCTTAATATGATACAACTGATTAGCTTAAACCAATTTAGATATTTTCATTGAATAACTACGATTCCTACAATGTACCCTATAATGATAAAATAATACAAATAAACAACATAAATATAAAATCTCTGCAACAATAGTTTTTAACCACCATCATATATGGATATTTCAATCATACACTTAAAAACATAGCTACAAAATAAGAATTATATTTAAACTCCAAAAGAACATAATTCTTCATTACAACATAACTACATTCACTGTAAAAGTAAAACTAACGAACTAATTTAGAGACTATAGCTAAATTAACTCCAAAGTTGGGAAATTCAAATTTCAATCTATCTCCAATATTAATATTATTATCATAACAAAAGTTTTTCCATCCTCTTACAATACTACAGTTTTTAGTAGGATCACTTGGGAATGATAAAAATACCTTTGAAGAATTACTCTTTGGTACTTCCAGAACCAAATAATTATATTCAAGAGCTGTCAAATAATTATGGAACCCTCTAGGCAATTCCTACAAAATATTATAAACAATTTACAAAATAATTGATAATTATAATTGTTCTAAAAACCTCAAATTAATAAATGAGCAAAACTTACAATTTGAGTAGAACGTGGTGCCCTACTTGCATTCACAGTAAATTCGAACACATAATTATAATTTTTTCTATGACCCCATATTGTAAGAGGAGAGTTAATGTAATGAACATCAGGGTCATCTTCAAAATCATCATTAGTTCCTAATTCTTCTTCCATGTGATTTTCTCTTGATTTTCCACTATAAAAAAAATTTAAATCATCAAATACACTATATAATTATAATGGTCATGAGATAATTGGTTTGAGTATTGTAATCAGAAACAAAATCTGGATAATACTTATAAATCTGTTCAGAATCTATTGAATAATAATTACATCCATTGAATATAAAGGATCTACAATACATAATTATGTACAAAAACAAATTGCATACATCGATAAATTAGTTAACAATTACAAATCTATAGTTAAATCAATACAAACTTATAATACAGAACATGATGATGAATTTACAACTAATATTAAAAGATAATTCAAATGTTATCATGCCTATATAATACATAGATCTATACGAATAAGACCAATCCTTTCTATTTATGATTAAATAAAAACAAAACAACTTTACATGTTTCTTTTAAGTAGTTAAACATGTTACCTTGATGAGTTTCCTATCATGGTAAAGGTAGTATGCTGCAGCAAGAGCTGAGTTTAGCCCAAATTCAATTTTATATTACAAAATTATCTATATAGACTTAACCATTTTTTTAACTTCAATTATATTTTTTTTTATTTTGACAATCAATTAAATTATATTTATTTTGTCTACAATAATACAACGACTATTAATTTATCTAATATAACAATCGTGTTTATTTCTTTTTAAATCGATTTTCCAAATTAAAAATATTAACTTATCTCAAATGAAAACAATCTTAAACAGTCTAGCATTAATCTATAATAGAAACATCAATATCAAAAGAAATACTTGCATAAATTATTATATATTAATATAAATTACAACAATAACTATATATATCATCAAATGTTACTACCAAAATAACTTATACAAAATTAAATCACCTTGATTCTGTATAATTGTTATCAACAATTTTTGGATCAACTTCAGCATAACCCTGAATAAGAACATTGCCATAACTTAATATGACGTAATATTTGGTCACTATCAGTATACTCCTAGAATGACGTAATATTTATTAACAATTAACTTTTATATAATCCCTTTTATTTTATTGTATATAACTTTTAAAAAAATTGACTATAATTTTTTTTAAATTAATACACTTAACTTCTATAAACTATCTGGTCTTTTTAAAAAATAACTTCTATGAAAACTGTAAATTTTAATCTATAAATATCAGGAAATTCATGTATATATAATGGCCATAAGCATTTTATATTTTAGAGTTGATACAAATAAATCTTATTACAAGATACAAATAAACAAATTATGTAACACCATGTCATTATCAAGATCATCTTCATTCATGTATGCACATATAATTGGAGAGATAATTTATATACTACTCATATTTTATTTCAATATTCATAATTACAATTAGATTATTCAATCCTTAATGAATACTAATAATTTTTTCTGTCTTATATATATAATTTTATATCAATTCTATGTTCAAATTTCTGCTAAACCTATGAACCCTTATAAATTGCAATTATATCAAGCGTTTCGTCAAAGGTTAAATTATTTCTATTTTTTTTATGTAGTATCTTAGTGCATATTTTGATTCGTATCTTCATGCGTCTGGATACAAAAATAATCAAATTATATAGCCATACATGAATGGAAAAAGTTTGTGATTTATTAATAAGAAATGCTCATCATCATAAGAAAATTTCAATTGGAATAGGATGGAAAATGTTCTGCACGATCAACAACTTTAAATGTGGTGACATTTTGAACTTTAAATTTGATAACACTAATAGATCAAATGTTTTGAAAGTCATAAAATTATTTATTTAATTTTCCTATTGTTATTATGAATTCACACCAAGTTTTTATATATTTGATTCATTAACAAATGATTTTTAATTTCTACGAACATTTATCTCAAAGTAACCAACACAATTAAATATAGGACCTACAACAAATAAATATTAATGTATTTGAAAACTGTTAAAATAATATATAATTTCAAAATTGAGTTTAAATGTGTCGTTAAACCAATATGACACATTGGTTAAGAACATAATCAAAAGACACCTTTGTTTATATGAAGAGTTGAGGTGGTGCTTATATAAAGGTAACCATACGTGGATAAAGTTATTCAAGTTTATTTCATACACATATTGCTACAATTTTGTTTGTTAATAATGGTTTCATTCTCACAAAGGTAATTTCTTCTTACATTCTGCATTGCGAATTTTTATAGTAAATAGGTTCTATACCAGTATACTTATTGTTAGGAATTTATAAATGGTGAAGTTTTGACAAATAATTTCCTATTTTTATAGTTCTATAGGTTCTAATCATCCTCAGTTTGTTGATGACTATAATGGAAATACTTATCTTGGTGGTGAGATTGATAATATGGATGTTGATGCTATTTATGATGCCAAATATGGTTGTAGTCGAATTTTTAATTTAAAGATTACAAAATCAATGGCTAAAGGAAAAACTGTGTTGGTAAGTCATATATATATATATAATTGTTGTCCTACTACTATATTTATCGAAGTACAATTTTATTTACTTGCAATAATATTTTGCTAACAGTTTTATATCATATCCAATTACAGCATTTTCCTAAAGCTATTTCCAAGAGCCATTTGTTTGTGAATCCAATTGTCATGGATGTGATTGATTTGGAGAATGATAATATTTTTAAGTGTAATCTTTATCGCGCTAAGAGGGATATTCATGAGAAGTATCTTGGTCGTGGATGGTATGATTTTGTGAAATCAAAACAAGTCAAATGTGGTGATGTGTTTGTAATTGAAGTTAGCAAGCCGGCTAAATCCATGGGGGTTAGTATCATTCGCAAACAAAGAAACAAGCGTAACGCTTAGAAGTTGTATCATCAAAGAAAATAGTGTATCAAATGTAAAAATAGTTCTTAAAGCAACTAATATTTATTGTTTATATTCAATCTCAAAAATGATTTACATATGACAACATTTGTGTAGTCAAAATGATACTGACAAAAGTACTAAAATATAAATAAATTTTAATTTCTTTAATCAAATAGGATATATTAAAGTTGAAACTATTTCACTAAAATTAATAATGAATATTTTTTTAATATTTTATTAATTTAATACTGATTAAGATATACTAATTAAACAATGACCAATCACCAAATATTGTTTGATGGTGTTAAATATAATTATTTGGGCCTACTGCTGTCATATAGTGGTGGTACTTTGCTATATCAGGCCCACATGAATCCTAGGACTTACCCAAAAAAGAACAATTACATCATGATATCAAATACAAACTAAAACAAAAACTACTTTACCTTTCTCGGCGCCACTGTTCATCTTCTTCGACTGTAATTCCACCATGCCTCCTTCTAGCACCAGGTAAGCAGATTTCAATAATTTTATCAATACGACATTATGTTAAGTATCAACATTAATATTAACCGTTAAATGTTAATTGTTTTTGAAGATTAAAACAATTAGTTTTTGAAGATTAAAACATTAGGGTTATTGTATATTCTGTTGTTGACGTGTTTATTGTGTAAACTAACAGATCAACAAGATTAGAAGCTCAAAGACTTGAGACTAAATGTTTTGAAACAGTTCTTTATCCAAAAAAGGTACATTCTGTCAAATAGCCTTAATAATTTTAGTTTCTATATATATATATATACCATAGGATAGTTTAATTTCAAATTATTTAGGATATTAACTGATAACAAGTATATTTGTCTCTATATCTACATTTAGGAAAAAATAGAATTGCCAAAACCATTTGTCAAAGCTTGGTTTCCTAAATTAAGAAAAAGATGTTATGGACATTTATTGCATCCTAAAGGAAAAAAGTTCAAAGTTATGTTGCATCACTCTATTTCTGATTGTCAAATGTCCTCTGGAAAAATCATTTGTCGAAAATTCAAGTTGGATAAACCAACCAGAGTTAAAATGGAATATTTGATTCAGAGGAATCACTTCAAGGTTACAATTCTAAAAACTGTAGAGGAAACCTGTGTTGAAACTGCAAATTCATCCAATACCACCAACAGCTTCAAAATTCAAACATATAACTCTATGAGCAGTTCCATCAGGGTTATAGATCAAACAATATCAACAAGTGAATTAAGTGATGCTAATTTTAATGCCTTAAATTTAGATGGTATATATAGTTGGCAAATCCAGGTCACGGAAGCGATGACAAATCCAAAAAAGAGTCAAGTTATGGTAAAACTACTACACTACATTTCCTGTTTTAAACGTTTTGCTATTCAAAGTTTGTTTTCTTTAGTGAAAAAATAACGATGTTCATTTTTTTTTAGCATCTATCAAGACTTGCTGCAGTAGGACCACTTATGAACAGAAAAAATATTGCTGTGCAATCAGCAGAGACTAAGTTTGTATTCAACTGCAATATAACAACAGCGACAAGGAATCGTAAAAAATCTGAGGCAGAGAAGTACTTAACAACAGGATGGTATAACTATCTTAGGCAAAACAATGTAAAGGCTGGTGATTCTTTGGTATTCCATCTATCGAATACAGCTGAGTTGTTGCGCATTCATGTTATACGCTGCGGAATAGATGTGTACAAGCTGCTTATAAATACAACATAATTGTGGTATTAGTATCATTGGTATTATTATCATAATGTCTTTAAACTCTTTTTATTGTGACCCTATATTAAGTATGGAACATTGTAGTAATTAATACTAAACTTATTTTATAATATGATATGACTGTGCGTTTATTGTATTTTGGCAGGAAAATGTATTGTTGATTTTAACTTTATATTATAAGTAATCGTTGTTTGTTATAGATTATTATTATTCTTAAGTAACATATTTGGAAAATATAAATATATAATTTTTATAATGTATCAATACATTATGCAATTTTTTTCTCTTTCATTATTATATATTAATCCTATTCATATAATAATCTTCTACTTATAGTGCTATTTCATCATATATAATACAAATTGAGTTTTTATCATCATTGACGTCCAGATGGTTTAAATTATAACCCAGTGACATATGCTTATAAATGTATAAAATTGATGTGAATTATATCATAATAGACTACTTTTAATATGCGTATGAACAATATTATTATTCTTAATATCATATTATTACTATTAATATGCGTATGATTATAATTTATAGTTATTTATTCTAATAATTAGCAAATACTATTTTAATTCTATTCAATTTTTTACCTTATCATATTTCATACTAATATTAATTTGGAATTCAATTGGGCTTTAATTTGGAATTCAATTGGGCTTTAACTGTTTTTTATCTTTGCAGCCCAAAAAATAAGCCCGCTACAAAACAAACAAATCTTAATCGATTTGTCTCCTTGCATGTGACTTTTCGTCAAATTAGTCACAAGCTTCAGTCAACAACATCACAAACCTTTCCCTTTCACAACATCAGTTACAGGCCACCTCCAGAACTGCAAACAATGCCTCAATCTTCGAGCAGGTTCTACTTTTATTCGATTTTTTGTATACCATATGCAGATTTACAATCATATATTATATCTTAAAACAAATTTGCATATCCCATTAATTATTCAGATTGATTATTTAGTATGTGGTTAGGTTTCTATTGATGTTACGAATTGAAATATTGTTATACATGTTATCTCTTATTGTATGTTTCCTTAATTGCATGTTTTGAATTTTTATATGATCTTACTCTGATAAATAATACAATAAACATTAACAACATAAGATGAATAAGTAACATGTATTAATAGAGATAACAAGGTTGATGGTTATACAATTGTTCAAATCTATGAACATAAAATATATTCTGCAGTTTTTCAAACCTATGAACAGTTATATTTCAATTCTATGAACATAAAAATATATTGATGCAAAAATACATTTCAAACCTTCTATCCTACTCATATTGAATCTAATTACTTAATTTTATAATGATTTATACATTATTGTAGGAATTTTTTTATAAATTCATGAACATCTATTTATATAAAATACTAATTGATACATTCTTACATTCAAATTACTATTTACATAAATTTCTTACTGACAGGAACACAAGATTACAAGTTCAAAGGAAACTAACCAAGTGTTTTCAGACTATTGTTAAGCCTGATAAGGTATCAACATTTATCATATTACTTCTCAATCATAATTTTAAGAATCTTTTATTATCACTATCGATTCATAAAACTTTTCTTATAGATGTACTGATCCTAAAATTTTATGTTATTATAGAGAAAGATAAAATTTCCCAAAACATTTGTAAAAGCTTGGATATCTGAACTGAAAGCAAACAAAACTGCATATCTACAAATTGGTGATGCAAGAAATTACCTCATTGGATTAAGGCACTCAAAATCAAACTGCTGGATGGTATCAGGGAAAAAATTATGTGCACATTTTAAATTACTTCAGCCAACCAAAGTGATTATGGATTATGAAGCTGAGAATCAACTTTTCAAACTAACCATTATCAAAAATGAAGAAGTTCTTCATAACCATGCAGCTGAAAACAGTCTCAATATAACTCAGAATCAAGTTGTTCTACCTATGGTAGATGACAATTTTGATCCACATATTTCCAAATCAGATATTAGTGGAATTACTTTTCCTATTATAACTTTAGATGGTATATATAGTTGGAAAAGGAAGGTGACAAAAGCTATTGCAAATCAAAAGAAGAATCAAGTTATGGTAATAATTCTACAATATTAAAAGTCCTTTACTCTAACCAATTCAAAATTACATTTTACAATTAAAAAACTAATACATAATTTTTATTTTGTAGCATCTCTCAAGACAGGCTGCAAAAGGACCTTTGCTACAACAAAAATCTATTGTGCTGAAATCTATAGATTCTGATGAGTTATACAAATGCAAAATCAATACTGCAATTAGAAATGGTGAATTAGCTGAAGCTGAGAAATACTTAACAATAGGTTGGTATGAATTTGCTAAGCAACACAATATCAAATTTCGACAAACATTGATATTTCATCTATCAATACCACCGAAGGTCATGACG
The DNA here is from genome assembly GCA_951804385.1 of Trifolium dubium. Classification (NCBI taxonomy): domain Eukaryota; kingdom Viridiplantae; phylum Streptophyta; class Magnoliopsida; order Fabales; family Fabaceae; genus Trifolium; species Trifolium dubium. The sequence goes on along the minus strand of OX638063.1, from coordinate 8,939,406 downwards.
GTTCAAATTATTCGTTAATTCACATCATCAAATTGCAGCTTCTATGTAATCTATTATTGTTATATTTTGCTTTCAAGTATCACAATCTTAACACTAATCGTTAACAAAAAATATTGTAGTCCCCATAACATCAATATATTTTGGCAACTAATATTTTACTTCATCTATAATCTTTTTTTATTTCAATTTAAATCATAATATTTTACTTCATCTATTATTGTATTTGAACAATATATTATAGTTTAAGCAATATATATCCTTTGCAATTATATCCTGTGGCCTAATTAAGTAATAAGTAAATATAAAGGACAATTGTGCAACGGAGAGTAATTACATTAAGTAATACATTTATTATTGAATATTACACCACAGAGCTTCTATTTTTCTTATAACTCATTATTCCTATATCAAAAGACAAAATTGACAAGTAACATCAATCTGAAAATTGATACTAATGCAGGAATCAAATTTTTTGAAAACAAACATATTCACATGCATATCTTCAAGAAGACTAAGGACCAATGACTAAATTAATTATTTTCAAAATCTTTTTTACGTATTCCCAACTATAAATATTGCCCATGCCTATATGGTCACATAACAAGTTTCAAAGAGTTTTAGTAAACACCTTAATTATACAAGAATGGCATCACCTAATGGAGAAGTAGAAAAAATTTACAAAGGAGGCTTCTTAACTGCACACATTGCTGGAGAAGTAACTTTAAATTTTAAGTTTATAGTCAATTTGTTTTTCTTTGTACACATTTCTTTTATCATATCAAAATAATTATATATCTTTAAAAACTTATATTATTATACATTAACTTCTTTTGAATACTATGTGTAGCCATATGGAGAAATGGAACCTAACTTTGTTCATCAGTTCTGGCATGAACTTGGTAGAAATTTAGTTGTAAACGACAGAGACCAACAAACATGCATGATTACGTTTAACAAATCCAGTGTGCATCCTCTAATAGTAGATGGTTGGATACAAATGAGGGAGACATTTGGAATCACCGGAAACAAACTGATATTGCTCAGTTATGTGGGAAACAATTCTTTTATCATTGATGTTGCACTAAATGAACAAAGAATATTGACTTTACCTTCCTACCATTCCTACAATTATTTCGTAGATGATCCTGCTTCATTTGAAGTTATTTTGACCAAATACAATATGACTTCTTCTCACTTGGTAAGTATGTTTTATAATATTCAATTTGTTCCTACCATATTCATGTATACATCATGCTTCATGATAATTTTTTGTAGAACTTGAAAAAAGAGTTTGCTGACTATGTTTCAAAATCTGGACACGACAAAGTCTTGCTATATGGACCACAAGGAGATCACTTTGAGTGCAGAATTATCAAGATTATGAATGATAATACTGAAAAAGTGAGAATTGGAAAGGTTTGGAAAACTTTTCTAAGGTCTAACCACTTTGAAGTTGGAGATGTTCTTAACTTCAAATTTATCAACAAGACACATAGCAACATTGTTAAAGTGGTTAAGAAAAATGTTTTTAATCGTCTTATGTTATAATCAATGAAAGCTAAATTTCATCTTTATGTTAGTATACTAAAGTTCTGCCTAAATGTTTTAGTTTAAATTAGACTTTTATCTATTGAATTTTAAGTAATCAAATCTTTAAATTTCCTTTAATCGCATTATATTAGATGTAATCAAATGCGATTAATTTCAAGTTCGTTTTATATATGTATGTATGTATATATATATATATATATATATATATATATATATTCATGTGCACTATATCATAATAGACTACAAAATAATGACATAGACCTATTTATCTATACAATCACTAAGCTGTTTTTTGCGAATAAAAAACAAATTTAATTATGACTATATGATAATAACATTTTTTACTCAGTAATATTATTTCTATCTTAAATTCGTAATCTTGCAAAACAATTCAATAATAATGCCATTAACAATACATATATTAAGATTTAAAATGTATAACATCATTAACAAAATTGAATTCACAATTTCAATAATATAATTTACATATCTATATATTGATTACAAAATAATATAGTAAGATATTTTTCTAAATTTATCAATAGTCATTTAATTTTTTTCCTTTAAAAAAATATTACATATTTAAAGAGACGCATCAACCATCAGATACAAAAGATTATAATAAGATTTTCATATTGTATATTATCAAATTATGCTATTAAATATGATGACACAAACAATTAAAATACTTCATTCCTGGTACATTTTAAAAACGATTTCAAAAAAATAATTATAGCATAATTATCAATTTTATACAGCTTTTTATTTATATTCCTATAATGAGTCAATGTTATAAACTTAATTTTACACAAACAACTTTCCAATTTATTCCTACTAATATACTGGGCCTACAATAATTGGCAAGGCAAATAGCATAAAACAAGCCCACAATCACAATAAGACAATAATTTTTAGGTATAGATCACAAAGTCAATATTTGTGGAAAACACAACAACAAACATTGCTATCCAAACAAGCACTGTTTACCTCCCATTGCTGCGGCTGCACAAATGGAGCATACACCAAATCGGTACTTATATATCACTTTTTATTCGATTATCATCTTCTATTTTACATGGATTTAAAGGATGCATTGTCAATGTTTACTAAATAATCATCATAGCAGATATATTATACACAAAAATTAGGTTGTATATTGTTGTTCTAAAATGTCTAATCTTTTCATATACCATGATTATGTTTTGTTTCTTTAACTTCATGTTGTAATAGATTGTATGTGCGTCTATAATTGGGGTTCAGTAACAAAAATATTATCAACACACACATTTTATCTTGATTATGATTATGTTAATCTTTACAAACCTGATGAATTTACTGGTAATTATAATCTTATTGTGCAGTAATGTACAGATCTGATTATTATATAATCATGTATAGTTGTAAACATTTAAGCCAATTTAATTTTTACAGAAATACAATAATACAAGTTAAGAGACAATCAACTGTTCTTCGAATTGTAGATGACAGCTTTGATCCAACAATTACTGAATTGGATATTAGTGGAATTCATTTTCCTATTATAAATTTAGATGGTATCCATAGCTGGAAAATGCAAGTTACAAAATCTATGGCTAGCATAAAAAATTGTCAAGTTTTGGTAAGTCTAATAAAATAGTTCATAATTATATTTTAACATATAGATAACATAATTATTTGAAGATACAATTATACTGAATTTGTTATTTATTTTATAGCATATTCCAAGACCTACTGCAAGAGGTCCTTTGCTGCAAACAAATACAATTGTACTAAAATCTACAAGTTATGATGCTTTATTCAAATGCACGATCAAAACAGCTATAAGAGAAGGAGAACCGGTTGAAGCTGAGAAATACTTGACAAAAGGATGGTCTAAGTTTGTTCAACATAATCACCTCAAAGTTGGACAAGTACTACTATTTCATCTATCTATTCCGCCAAAACTTTTGCGCATTGTTATTATTGATTAACTCCTATAATGAATCTTATCATATATATATATATATATATATGTTATTATTGTTATCAATTGCTATGAACAATTACTTAATGCTTATGAAGAACAATATTGTTTTATGTCAACCTATACTACAACCATTTTACTATATGTATGAAGTTTAATATCTTCAAAATGGCATTATCAATTTATAAGTTTGTTACTTATGAACATAAACTAATTAGATTATTAATATAAGTTACTACATTTTTAAATAATAGATTGTTAATATGAGTTAATACATATTCAAAATGGGATTATCAATTTATAAGTTTGTTACTTATGATCATAAACTAATTAAATTATTAATACAAGTTACTACAATTTTTAAAAAATCAGTTGTTCATTTTGATAAATTAAACATTTTATTGTAAATCGCCGCACGACACATGTGCAGAACACGGATAACACTCGCGCGGAACGCGCGTCCCGTGCGTATGCACGGGTATCACACTAGTTTTAAGGGAAATATTAACATGTGCCCTTGAGGCACATTTTAATATACTAAAGATAGAAATTTGACATTGGAAATTGTGTATTTTAATTATTGTAAAAGTAAAAAGATGTTTTGTTCTAAGCACAATTACTATTTGTAGAATCCTTAACATGTCCCCTTGAATTAATCAATTTATTTTCAACCTTCTCCTTTTTTTTTTTGACGGATTTAAACCTTCTCCTAAAAATATGAAATTTCACTAAAAAATAAATACGTAAAATATCAAATCATCCCCCGTTCACATCCTAATGTCATATCTTTCAAAACCCTTCAAATTTTATCAAGGTTTTTCTTAATTTTTAATTTTAAACTCCAAAATTATTTCAAATCTCAAATCAACCATAAACGCCCCACTTATTTTGCCAAAAATTTGTAAATTTAAGGAGGTTTCAGTAAAATAATTTTGACAGTAGGAGTAGGACCACATTTACTTAATAAACTGGAAAGACAAAAATCACACATAGTCCAAACTAGAGGAACCAAACATATAAGTCAATTTTCAGTAACTATTCTGATGTTAGTGTTCAACTTTCTTTTATCTGCTCTGTGACATCAATGGTTTATTTTTATGCTGATTTGTTTTCAGATTTTGATTTTACAACAAACAATCAGTACATTGCATCGTCTTCGTTGGATAAAACTGTGAGAGTATGGGAGATAGATAAAGGCATTTGCATACGAGTGATATATGGAGTTTCTTCACAACTGTGTATCCGTTTCCACCCTGTGAGTACAATATGGTGCTTGTGTGTTTGTAAAAAGAATACCAATCGTCTGACCTATATTTTGGGGATAGTGTTTTTCATCACTACAGTTGGAAAATTTACTCTTATATTTGATTTTTATATAATATTCTGGTAAATTTTTTTGATGGATTTGTTGAATATTTAAATTGATTTTGGGTTTATTAGTTTTTGGGCTTTAAGAGTGTAAGCCCAATTTTATGTTGTAGTAGGTCCAACATCTAGAGAGATCCATGGAGCTCTCTAGAAGAGAAGAATAATGAAGTCCTTTGTAGAATAGTAGAGAAAAATCTAGAGAATGGTTTATAGCCATTAGATTAAGTGTGTGGTGGCATAATCCTAGTTGTTGATTTAGGAATGCCACTAGTATAAATAGGTGTCATGTACTTGAGTTTGTATCAAGCAAAATTAGAAACATTCAATAATACAAGTAGCCTTCTCTTTGCAACAAAAGTTCTATATCCTCTTCCAAATATTTAAACACTTTCTCCATATATATTCAAACTTCTTTCCAACAAAGTGGTACCAGAGCTTGAAGATCCTCCTAAAGATGGCGAATAGTGGTGCTCCTTTTCAAGTTCCGATGCTCACAAAGAGCAACTACGACAATTGGAGTCTAAGAATGGTGGCTCTCCTTGGCGCACACGACGTATGGGAGATAGTTGAGAAAGGCTTTGTCGACCCGGGGAATGATGGAACTCTATCTCAAACTCAAAAGGATAGTTTGAGAGACTCAAAGAAGAGAGACAAGAAAGCTCTCTGTCTAATCTATCAAGGAATAGATGAAGACACGTTCGAGAAGATCTCAGGAGCAAAGACGGCCAAAGAAGCATGGGAGAAACTCCGAATTTCTTGCAACGGAGCTGATCAAGTAAAGAAGGTACGTCTTCAAACACTAAGAGGAGAGTTTGAAGCTTTGCATATGAAAGAAGGTGAACTCATCTCTGACTATTTCTCAAGAGTTTTAACGGTTACTAATAACCTTAAAAGAAATGGAGAGAAGTATGATGACGTAAAAATCATGGAGAAAGTTCTTAGGTCGTTAGATCCAAAATTTGAGCATATTGTCACTGTCATCGAAGAGACAAAGAATTTAGAAGAGATGACAGTTGAGCAACTTCTTGGGTCGTTGCAAGCGTATGAAGAAAAGAAAAAGAAGAAGGAAGACATCGAGGAGCAAGTACTGAAGATGCGAGTTGATTCACCTAGAGAACAACATGGTCGAAGCAACCAAAGACGAGGTGGATATCGAGAACGTGGACGCGGTCGTGGATATGTAGGCGGACGAGGTTGGAGGTCTAATGATGACAACATCCAAAGAGGTGAAATCTCATCAAGAGGTCGTGGAAGAGGAACTGCAAGACCGAGGTATGATAAGTCACACATTAAATGCTACAATTGTGAAAAGTTTGGGCATTATGCTTCCGAATGTAGAGCTCCTAGCAACCGTAGAGTTGAAGAGAAGGCCAACTATGTTGAAGAGATAAGGCAAGAAGAAGATGTGTTATTGTTGGCACACAAAGTCAATGAAAGCAGTGGAGATAGTCAATGGTACCTTGACAGTGGTGCAAGCAACCATATGTGTGGGCAAAGAAGCATGTTCGTAGAGCTAGATGAATCGGTGAAAGGGAATGTGGCTTTAGGAGATGAATCAAAAATGGCGGTGAAAGGTAAAGGAAACATTCTCATCCGATTAAAGAATGGTGCTCATCAGTTTATCTCCAATGTTTACTATGTGCCAAATATGAAGAGCAACATCTTGAGTCTAGGACAACTCCTAGAGAAAGGTTATGACATTCAATTGAAGGATAATAACCTTTCTATAAGAGATAATTCAAGTAAGCTCATTGCTAAGGTGCCTATGTCAAGAAATAGAATGTTCAAGCTTAACATTCAAAACGATATCGCACAATGTCTCAAGATGTGCTACAAAGAGGAGTCGTGGCTTTGGCATTTTCGATTTGGACATCTTAATTTCGGAGGGTTAGAGTTGCTCTCTAAGAAGGAAATGGTAAGAGGATTGCCTCACATCAACCACCCTAATCAAGTCTGTGAAGGATGCCTACTTGGAAAGCAGTTCAAAATGAGCTTTCCGAAGGAGTCAAACTCAAGAGCTCAAAAGCCATTGGAGCTCATACACACGGATGTGTGTGGTCCGATCAAGCCAAGTTCACTCGGTAAGAGTAATTACTTCCTTCTCTTTATTGATGATTTTTCAAGAAAAACGTGGGTGTACTTTTTGAAAGAAAAGTCAGAAGTGTTTGAAAATTTCAAAAGGTTTAAAGCCCAAGTTGAGAAGGAAAGTGGCCTAGTGATCAAATCCATGAGATCCGACCGAGGAGGAGAGTTCACATCAAAGGAGTTCTTGAAGTATTGTGAAGATAACGGCATCCGACGACAACTAACGGTGCCAAGATCCCCCCAGCAAAATGGAGTAGCAGAAAGAAAGAACAGGACTATTCTTGAGATGGCGAGGAGCATGCTAAAAAGCAAAAGACTGCCTAAGGAATTGTGGGCAGAAGCTGTTGCTTGCTCGGTTTATCTATTAAACCGGTCCCCTACAAGAAGCGTGTTGGGTAAAACACCACAAGAAGCTTGGAGTGGAAGAAAGCCCGGAATTTCCCATCTAAGAGTCTTTGGAAGCATAGCCCATGTTCATGTACCAGATGAGAAAAGAAGCAAATTGGATGACAAAAGTGAAAAGTATATCTTCATTGGTTACGATAGCAACTCTAAAGGCTACAAGCTCTACAATCCTGCTACAGGGAAGACTATGATCAGTCGAAATGTGATTTTCGACGAAGAAGGTGAATGGGATTGGAGATCGAGTAATGAAAACTACAACTTCTTTCCACAATTTGAAGAAGATAATGTGGAACCAGAGGAACCAAGAGAAGATCATACTACCCCGCCGGCTTCACCTACCCCGAGATCTGAAGAAGGAGAAAGCTCGAGTGAAAAGACTCCTCACTTTAGAAGTTTGCAAAAGATTTACGAGGCAACTGAAAATCAAGACAATCTTACTCTTTTTTGTCTATTTGCGGATTGCGAGCCCATGAACTTCCAAGAAGCATCGGAAAAGAAGACTTGGAGAGATGCCATGGATGAAGAAATTAAATCGATAAAGAAGAATGACACATGGGAGTTAGCCTCACTTCCAAAAGGACATAAGGCGATCGGTGTGAAGTGGGTGTATAAAGCAAAGAAGAACTCCAATGGAGAAGTTGAGAGATACAAGGCAAGATTAGTGGCAAAAGGATACAGTCAAAGAGCAGGCATCGACTATGACGAAGTATTTGCTCCAGTTGCTCGGTTAGAAACTGTTAGACTAATCATTTCATTGGCGGCTCAAAACAAGTGGAAGATACATCAAATGGATGTCAAGTCAGCTTTCTTAAATGGGGTCCTTGATGAAGAAGTCTACATTGAACAACCACAAGGCTACAAAGTTAAGGGAGAAGAAGAAAAAGTCTTGAAGCTAAAGAAGGCACTCTACGGGTTGAAACAAGCTCCACGAGCTTGGAATGCTCGAATTGACAAGTATTTTCAGGAGAAGAACTTCATCAAGTGTCCATATGAGCATGCACTCTATATCAAAGCGCAAGGTGGAGATATTTTGATTGTGTGCTTGTATGTAGATGATTTGATCTTCACAGGGAATAATCCAACCATGTTTGATGAGTTCAAGAAAGAGATGACAAAGGAGTTCGAGATGACCGACATTGGATTCATGTCTTACTACCTCGGCATTGAAGTAAAACAAGAAGATCATGGAATCCTAATCACTCAAGAAAGTTACGCTAAAGAGGTACTCAAGAAGTTCAAGATGGATGACGCAAACCCAGTCAGCACGCCAATGGAATGTGGAATCAAACTGTCAAAGCATGAGGAAGGAGAAAGGGTGGATCCATCACTCTTTAAGAGCTTGGTTGGAAGTTTACGATATCTCACATGCACGAGGCCTGACATCTTGTATGCGGTCGGGGTTGTTAGTCGATATATGGAGCATCCAACAACAACTCATCTGAAGGCGGCAAAGAGGATTCTTCGCTACATCAAAGGTACAACAAACTTAGGCTTGTACTACTCTGTTGCTGATGATTACAAGCTCGTTGGATATAGCGATAGCGATTGGGGAGGAGACGCAGATGATCGGAAAAGCACAAGTGGCTTTGTTTTCTACATGGGAAACACAGCCTTTACATGGATGTCAAAGAAACAGCCGATTGTTACTCTTTCCACATGTGAGGCGGAGTACGTGGCAGCCACTTCATGTGTTTGTCATGCAATCTGGTTACGAAACCTGTTAAAGGAGTTAAGTCTGCCGCAAAAGGAGCCAACCAAGATATTCGTGGACAACAAGTCAGCAATAGGTTTGGCAAAGAACCCAGTCTTTCATGATCGAAGTAAGCACATCGACACACGCTATCACTATATTAGAGAGTGTGTTTCTAACAATGATGTGAAGTTGGAGTACGTGAAGACGCATGACCAAGCAGCTGATATCTTCACCAAGCCACTCAAGCGCGAAGACTTTGTCAAGTTAAGATACTTACTTGGAATGGCAAAATCAAGTTTAAGGGGGGGTGTTGAATATTTAAATTGATTTTGGGTTTATTAGTTTTTGGGCTTTAAGAGTGTAAGCCCAATTTTATGTTGTAGTAGGTCCAACATCTAGAGAGATCCATGGAGCTCTCTAGAAGAGAAGAATAATGAAGTCCTTTGTAGAATAGTAGAGAAAAATCTAGAGAATGGTTTATAGCCATTAGATTAAGTGTGTGGTGGCATAATCCTAGTTGTTGATTTAGGAATGCCACTAGTATAAATAGGTGTCATGTACTTGAGTTTGTATCAAGCAAAATTAGAAACATTCAATAATACAAGTAGCCTTCTCTTTGCAACAAAAGTTCTATATCCTCTTCCAAATATTTAAACACTTTCTCCATATATATTCAAACTTCTTTCCAACAGGATTTCATCTTTTTATTATATTAGAACAATATCAACATTCTAGCGTGTAGATTGTGCCCTTATCTTCTCTAACACGTCTGATGAAATTAATAAATTTTCTTTCATATTCACCTTTGGTTGAGACTGAAGAAAGTACTTTTCTGTATTTGGTCCAGGTAAATAACAACTTCCTTTCTGTTGGCAATGAAAATAAAGAAATCAATGTAAGTTGTTACCTGTTTCTATTTTTTTTCATTCAGAAGTAGCATATTTGATAGAATGTGTTGATTTTTGGCATTCCCATTTTTTAATCAGTAAGAGGCTAAGAGCTGACATATCGTTAACGTAGCATATTTGATAGAATGTCATTGAAGTGGCATTGCGTTCTTTTTTTCTTAAGTAATAGAAAACAATTTATTGTTTGTGGTTTGCCACTAGGGCAATGTTTCAAAGTTTGGATAGAATTAAGTAATAGAAAACAATTTATTGTTTGTGGTTTGCCACTAGGGCAATGTTTCAAAGTTTGGATAGAATTAAGTAATAGAAAACAATTTATTGTTTGTGGTTTGCCACTAGGGCAATGTTTCAAAGTTTGGATAGAATCAAATGAAATTGAAAGGGGTGGAATAAAGTGGATGGAATGGAAAATAGCACTCCCATATTTGGATGATTAATAAGGGAATTAAGTGTTGTATTGTAAAATATCAATATTACCCATTTATACATTTTTTTGTTAAAACCTTTTAAACATTTCCAGCACAGTTTGTGGGTGTAAAATAGTGAATAACTAGTTTATCAAATAAAAATAACCCTCTCTGTCCAGAAATTACAGGGAACAATTTGGGAGAATGCTCTTCACACCCTTTTTCTCTTCCCAAATTCATAAATATGGAGAATAATCTACCTCCCATCCTTTTCCTTCCATCTGCCCCGTCTAGACATACTCTTAGGTCATGTGACTGGGCTGAGCGTTAGGTGAAACTCCAAATATGTGACGTCGGTACATGTTTGTTTATTTGGACAATGAGTGTCAAGTGAATTCATGCAGCTCATACTTCCATAAATGATATTAGAAAATTCCCCTATCTTTAACTATTAGTGTTCTTGTATTTTACCATTTCATGTCATTATAGCATCTTATTTGATACATTTTTCTTATTTTTCACAATTTATCAGGTGTTCAATTTTAGCACAGGAAGGATAATTAACAAGTCGGTATTTGACGCTGAAGTTACCTCTATGGACCATGATCATACCGGTCATCTCATATTTTGTGGAGATGCGCAGGTGTGCAGTTCTATACATGCACATGTATATCCTAATCATTAGGTTTATCTCATTTTCTTTACTTACTGGATTTAATATGCAGGGATGTATATACTCTGTAATCTGTAAATGTGAACTCCCACACAGGCATGTTATCTCGCTCTCATCGTCATCGAAGTAGCAGCAATCAAAGATCTCCAGTAACAACAGTGCAGTATAGGAGTTTCTCTCTGCTGGCTCGAGGACCTGTGTTGTTGACCTGTACTCAGGATGGAAATCTGTCTTTCTTCAGGTTCAAAACCAATTAGTTATTGTTCCCATGTGCATTCTGTTATCCTAATTGAACCCTTCTTATTTTTCTTTGGAGATCTAAATTTAGCATATTACAGTGTGGCTTTGGAGATAAAAGGTTATTTAACTCTTCGTTGCTCGCTTAAATTAACTCCTCGGATACACAAAATTCAAGCTTCTTTCTGCCCCCTTCTTTCTCTTGAAAAAGGAGAATTCATTGGTATGTTGATATCTTGATTACTTGATATCATTGTTGCTCATTTCGTTTATTTTTTCATAATGTATCTTGAAGTACCCGTAAATTCTAATAGCGATGTTATAAATTAGAGTAAAACTTTGGCTATGTCAAACCAGAAAATAATCTTTTGTTGTATGTCACATGCAATTATATTTCAAGAATTTTGTATAATGTCTGATTTTGTCTGCAAAAAGTGTTTGTTTATCAACGTAGAATGCTTGTATCGAGACTTGAAAGCCATGGAGAGTGATTTGCTGCAAAGCTATCCTGAAATTTCTTTGACTGTTTATATGCAGTTGCTGGCAGTGAGGACTCAAATGTCTATTTCTATGATTTAACAAAGCCAAAACATACATGTGTAAACAAGTTACAGGTTAGTCTTACATACATTGAAGGTAAAGGTACTTTTGTTTCAATTAAGCGCAAAATGACAAAAAAAATTTATGTTGCAGGGACATCGGTTTCCTGTGATTGGGATTGCTTGGAACCATGGAGAAAACTTTTTGGCTTCATCTGATTTTTACGGCATAGTAATCGTTTGGAAGAGAGAGAGAACAAATCAGAACAAGAATACATATCAATAGAAGTTTAAAAGCACATAGTTGAGTTAAGGGCTTGTGAAGATAGCTTCCTTTACATTGTTTTTTTTTTCTTCCCCTTTTGTATCTTTTGTGCTTTTTATTTTTCTATTTTTGCTACAGAGTTTATTTTGTATCATGTATGTATTTTGAGGAGAAGAAAGTTTATTCTTAGTGATTCGTGATTAGGGATTTTGTTTTGACCAAAAACAAAAATACTGTAATATTATGCCATGCATGAAAGAATAAGGCTACGTGTCTAAATCAACACTTTATTGGTTGAATGTACAAAGTACTCATGCAAATCTCTTGTACTTTTGCTACTCAATATTAAAAAAAAAATATATATATATATATATATCCTTTTTTTTCTTTCTGCGCGCCGCCTAGTTTACTGCGCGCCCTCCCTCCCCCCCCCTCTTCCTGAACGCACCTCCCACCCCCACCCCCAAACCTTTTTTTTTAGGATTTTTTTAGTAATTTATCCATTTTTTTATGTTTTTTTTTTTACTTTTTTTTATAGTTTTTTTGTTCATTTAAAGTAAATATTACTAAAATTATGTTTAATTTATGACAATTAACATAAAAATTATTAAGTGGAGTAAAAATGGTTTTGACATACTAATAATAATTTAACAATAATAATTTTATTGTCCTTTTATCTTTATTAGAAATTATATCATCTTGTTTTAATATTTGACTCAAATTTTTTCTATTTTAGACTAACGAAACCAAGTATTTAATTAAAATTTAATTAAGTAAAAAACTCCATAAAATTTATTTTATGTATGGATGTATGGAAACCATTAGACCATACTAATGGTTTCAGTTGATAACATCTTGAAACCATTTAATCATATTAATAGTTTCAAAGATTTATTTTATGATTTCAGTCATAATCATTATTTAAAACCATTTAACAATAATAATTTTATTGTCATTTTATCTTTATTAGAAACCATATCATCTTGTTTTAATATTTGACTCAATTTTTTCTATTTTAGGATAACGAAACCATTAGACCATACTAATGGTTTCACTTTATAACATCTTGAAACCATTTAACAATGTTAATGGTTTCAAAGATTTATTTTATGATTTCACTCATAATCATTATTTAAAACCATTTAACAATATTAATTTTATTGTCCTTTTATCTTTATTAGAAACCATATCATCTTGTTTTAATATTTGACTCAAAAAAATTCTATTTTAGGATAACGAAACCATTAGACCATACTAATGGTTTCACTTTATAACATCATGAAACCATTTAACAATGTTAATGGTTTCAAAGATCTACTTAATTAAAATTTAATCAAATAAAAAATTCCACAATTTTTTTTTTTTAAAAAAAAATGGAGGTGGAGACAAATGTATTTTATTGGGGGGGGGGGCGCATGAGTAATACGGGGGGGGGGGGGGGAAGGGGGGGCGCGCGAGTAATTTTGGGTGGGAGGATGTTAGCAGCCCCATATATATATATATATATATATATATATATGAGGAGGGATCCGTTGACTTCAGGAGTAACTCTAAGATGAGTTACTTCGCTTAATATCTCATTATTCATGATGAATGAATATATATATATATATATATAGATGGAGACTACAATGAGAATTTTTTATACGAGAACATGAGAATAAATATTAACCATTAGATTTTAGTGAGGGAGTATGATAAGATCTTACTATGAGTCCTTTTTTTTTTGTTACATTAATTAATAGATTAAGATTGAAATTGACTAGATTTTTTTTTTTAAACCTATTTTTTTTTTTAATTCAATTTTATCCCTACCCTAAACCAATTTTTTTCTCGAAACCCTATACCCTAAACCGTAAACCCTAATCCGAAATCACAAACCCCTAACCCTAAACCCTAATCCTAAACCACAAATCTCAAACCCTAATCCGAAACCGCATAGCCATTCTTGAAATTTACCACATTCGGTCAACATTATATGGTGAAAAGATAATAATAATTTAGCCATTTTTGAAATTTATTTGAATAAACACCTAATCAAGTAAACAAGTGCTATTATCCTACTAATTACCTCTATCATTTTCAACTTTGAAGTTGTTCGAACACTAAGAATCTTTCTTTCATGTCTTATACAAATTAATAGTACAAAAAAAATTTACAAAAAAGGATGAACTATAGTACCTATGTTTAGGGTTTAGGGTATTAGAGTTTCGGATTACAGTTTATTGGTTTAGAGTTTATGGTTTCAGATTTAAGTTCAGGGTATAGGGTTTAGGGTTTCGGATTTAAGGTTTAGGGTTTCGGATTTAGGGTTTGGGATTTAGGGGTTTATTGGTTTATGGTTTAGGGTTTAAGGTTTCAGGTTTAGGGTTTGGGGTTTATGGTTTCGGATTAGAGTTTGGGGTTTCGGGTTTAGGGTTTAGAGAGAAAAAAATTAGTTTAGGGTAGGGTTTAGAGTTTAGGGTTTCTGGTTTGAGGTTTAGGGTTTAATGAAAAAATTAGTTAAGGGTAGGGTTTAGAGTTTAGGGTTTTAGAGATTCGGGTTTAAGGTTTAGGGTTTAGAGAAAAAAATGGTTTTAGGGTAGGGTTTAGAGTTTAGGGTTTTAGGGTTTCAGGTTAAGGGTATTTGGTTTAGGGTTTCGGGTTAGGGTTTAGGGTTTACAGAAAAAAATTGGTTTAGGGTAGGGTTTAAAGTTTAGGGTTTTAGGATTTCGGGTTTAGGTCCCTAACTCGGGTTGTAGGGTCTCGGTTTAACACTTTAGGGTTTTAGGGTTTAGAGACTTTATGGTTTAGGGGTTAGGGTTTAGAGTTTAGGGCTAGGGTTTATTGGTTTAGGGTTTTAAGGTTTCGGGTTTTAGAGACTTAGGGTTTAGGGTTAGGGGTTTGTGGTTTCAGATTAGGGTTTGGGATTTGTGGTTTCGGATTAGGTTTTAGGGTTAGGGGTTTGTGGTATTGGATTAGGGTTTGGGATTTGTGGTTTGGGATTTGTGGTTTCGGATTAGGGTTTATGGTTTGGGGTTTGTGGTTTCGGATTAGGGTTTACGGTTTACGGTATAGGGTTAGGGTTTCGAGAAAAAAATTGGTTTAGGGTAGGGATAAAATTGAATTAAAAAAATAAATAGGTATAAAAAAAAATCTAGTCAATTTAAATCTTAATCTATTAATTAATGTAACAAAAAAAGAAGGACTCACAATAAGATCTTATCATACTCCCTCATTAAAATCTAATGGTTACTATTTATTCTCATGTTCTCGTATACATAGTCATTCTCATAGTAGTCGCCCTCTATATCTCTATCTCTATTTATTTTTTATATACATTACGATAGGTTTACGGAGCTCTCTCGTGCATTCTTATAAAATTTGCTTAGGTGGCATTTAATTAGAGCTTCTCAAGATTTTTTTTTTAAATATTTTTTTTAGAGATTATTTTTAGTATAATTCAATTCCATCTCTAATTTTTTTAATTATGAATAACAACAAAAAGAGAAAATTTTATAGATAACAACTAATTTGTTTCAGCTATACGGATAAAAACTATTTTGTTTCCACTCTATATATAGAAAACGCATTCATTGTGTAGCTTCATTCTGAATCATCTAGAATACAAATAAAAAGCTATTCTTATTCCAAAAAATAATTAATTTTCCTTCAAAGATGGATACACTAGATTATACTATGTTCTCCTTGATTCTCAGGTATATAGTCTAAGTTTTATTTTTGTGCACTTTTAACAGTAAAATTTTCACACGTATATTAACCGTATTTGATAAAATAATAAATAGATTCGAGTTTGATAACAGTCAGGTTCTTCATTCTTGATTTGATTTATTGTTAATTAATTGATTTCTGAATTGTGATTGAGGTTGA
This sequence comes from Trifolium dubium, assembly GCA_951804385.1. Taxonomy (NCBI): domain Eukaryota; kingdom Viridiplantae; phylum Streptophyta; class Magnoliopsida; order Fabales; family Fabaceae; genus Trifolium; species Trifolium dubium. The sequence continues at coordinate 8,923,442 of OX638063.1, read as the reverse complement.
TTGGTTGTGAGGTGAATCCTAAGATGGTCTTCTCAATGGAGTGTGTTCTCCTTGATTCTTAGGTATATACTCTAAGTTTTATTTTTGTGCACTTTTAAAAGTAAAATTTTCACACGTATATTAACCATATTTGATAAGATAATAAACAGATTCGAGTTCGATAACAGGTTAGGTTCTTCATTCTTGATTTGATTTATTGTGAGTTAATTGATTTTTGAATTGTGATTGAGGTTGATTGGTTGTGAGGAAGAACGTTCTTATTGCGTCGTTCTTGAGAAGGTCACGAAGGCCTTCTAGAGGGGTTGTGTGACTCAAGGAGTCGGTGTCTGATGATACTCTAAGTTTGGCAAAAAAATATGCACATTGATTCTCTTCTTTGAAAGTGTGATATAGAGGCACATTTGTTTGAGAGAGCAATTTTTTAATATTCTAGATCAGCACAACATGAATAAGATACTTAACATGAGGATATTTTACGAGGTTGATGCAATGTAAAGAGTCAGAATAGCAAACAAGTTCATCAATATTCATGTCTTTGGCCAGCAAGAGGCCCCTATAGATAACAATCAGCTCCGCGAATAAAATGTCAGAGTACCCAGGAATGAAGCTTGAGAATCCTGCAAGATAAAGACCGTAGGTGTTTCTAATAATTCCGCAAAATCCAACTCGAACTGGAGAGCCGAGACAGCTTCCATCCACATTCAGAATGGTACAAGAGTAGTTATTATTGTTCCACCTGGGAGAGAAACAAGTTCTGAATATTTCGACCATAGCTCGGAATGGATGTTGAAGGAGAGCGACTTAAGGACTAAGTCGCATTGTTTAGGCACATAAAGTTGCGGTGTCTCCAACACCGGCCGATAAGGTGAGCCTGTGAACTTGTGGTACCCGACTTTAGCCAATCGTACACATTCATGTTTGAGAAGAAATATGGATTGATAAAGTTAATGTAGTTTCAAAGGCTACGAGATAACGCACAGTCTCAAATGAAATGAAGGAAAGATTCGTCTTGGAGGCCACAACGACTGCAAGTGGCAGAAGAACTCATATTCCGGTGATTGAGCAAAGACAGGGTAGGGTAGGCGTAGAGTTATGACAAGCCAACCAAAAGAAGAACTTGATCTTTTCAGGGAGTTGAAGTTTCCATATTCAAGACCAAGCGTGTAATGGGTTATCAGTTAATACAGGGTCTTTCAGGGAGAGTAACCAGTTATAGTCACTTTTTGTAGTGTAAGTGTCGTTTTTAGTATTGGTCCAAATGAAGAAATCTTCAACGGAGTCATTGAACTTGAATTCGGTGGTGTTAATCACCTCATAAATCATCAGAGGGATTTGAGTGTAAAGAATCTGAGTATGGGGATTTCCTGTGGAAAGCACATCTTTTAGCGAAAGCTGCAAATCATGAATATCAACATAGGAGACAAATGATCTAAGACGACCAAGAGTACTCCAAGGGGTGAACCAAAAGGAAGAAGATCCTGAACATGCACGCCACGAAAACCCGTCTTTGAGGATGTCTTTTGCTCGAATAATAAAAGACCATGTTGGGGAGCCACTCGAAAATATATTTTTACTCTAATAATGTATATTTAACCAACGCATAAGATATAATATTTCAAATTCACTATTAAATATTAAAATAAATCATTCAAATAATAATTTAAACTAATAAATAATATTATAAAAGAAAATAATCCCGTGCTTGGCACGGGCTAACATACTAGTGTATATATATATATATATAGACTACTATGATAATGGCTTTTTATATGAGAACATGAGAATAAATAGTAACCATTAGATTTGAATGAGGGATTATGATTAGATCTTACTGTGAGTCCTTTTTTTGTTGTTACATTAATTAATAGATTAAGATTGTAATTGACTATATTCTTTTTTTTTATACCTATTTAATATTTTATTTCAATTTTATCCCTACCCTAAACTAATTTTTTTCTCAAAACCCTAATCCGAAACCACAAACCCCAAACCATAAACCCTAATCCGAAACCACAAACCCCAAACCCTAATCCGAAACCACAAACCCCAAACCCTAAGTATCTAAAACCCTAAACCTGATTTAGGGTTTAAGGTTTATTGGTTTATGGCTTAGGGTTTGAGGTTTTGGGTTTAGAGAAAAAATTATTGGTTTAGGGTAGGGTTTAGAGTTTAGGGTTTCGGGTTTCAGGTTTTGGGTTTAGAGTTTAGGGTTTTAGGGTTTCTGGTTTGTGGTTTAAGGTTGTGGGTTTAATGAAAAAAAATTAGTTTAGGGTAGGGTTTAGAGTTTAGGGTTTTAGGGTTTCGGGTTTGAGGTTTAGGATTTTCAGTTTTAAGAAAAAAATTAGTTTAGGGGAGGGTTTAGAGTTTGGGTTTTAGAGATTCGGGTCTCAGGTTTTGGGTTTAGAGAAAAAAAACGGTTTTAGGGTAGAGTTTAGAGTTTAGGGTTTCATGCTTTAGGTTAAGGGTATTATGTTTAGGGTTTCGGATTAGGGTTTAGGGTTTATAGAAGAAAAAAAATTGGTTTAGGGTAGGGTTTAGAGTTTTGGGTTTTAGGGTTTCGGGTTTAGGTCCCTAACTCGGGTTGTAGGGTCTCGGATTAACACTTTAGGGTTTTAGGGTTTAGAGACTTTATGGTTTAGGGTTTATTGGTTTCGGGTTTAGGGTTTCAGGTTTAGGGATTTAGAGACTTAGGGTTTAGGGTTTGGGGTTTGTGGTTTCATATTAGGGTTTACGGTTTGGGGTATAGGGTTAGGGTTTCGAGAAAAAAATTGGTTTGGGGTATAGGGTTAGGGTTTCGAGAAAAAAATTGGTTTAGGGTAGAGATAAAATTGAATTAAAATAATTAATAGGTATAAAAAAAAATCTAGGCAATTTCAATCTTAATCTATTAATTAATGTAACAAAAAAAAAAGGACTCATTGTAAGATCTAATCATACTCCCTCATTAAAATCTAATGGTTACTATTTATTCTCATGTACTCGTATACATAGCCATTCTCATAGTAGTCGCCCTCATAGTGATGTTGGTGAAAAAAAAATGAACACAAATGTGCCCTATTTATAGAATTTTTGCTGAATTCTTATTGGCTAAATTGGCCATGTGGCAATCGGTTATGACTGCATGAGAGACTGTATTTACCGCCGACATATTCGCTACTTATAGGGTGAACATATTAAATTCGCATTGCAGACGGGGAACCTGATGTTCATATTTTCTATTTACCGCACCTGCGACCTACATAGTGAACAGGGTAAAACAGACTGATATTTCCCGGACCTCATCTCTCACAAATATATATATATATATATATATATATATATATATATATATATATATATGAGTATCTACTACTTGTGTTACATATAATTGACGTTTTAAAGTAAGGACCTGAGTATTAATTGTTCATTTTTGGTTCTAAAGTTTACACCGTTTTGCATTTTCTAGCCTAGTTGACTTTTTTTAAATAAAACTTACTTGTGTGGTATTTTAAATAAAATATCATTATAATGTGTTTGTATCCCATGTGTTTTATAATTATTTAAATCTCTGTGTATCTCATGTGTTTCTAAATGATATCTTGAATGTTTGTGTATCATATGTGCATTCTTATTATAAGAAAAAAATAATTATATTGAATGGTATTGATCACGGTCGTTTCGCGATCAAAATAATATTAAATTTGAAAGTAGTACAAGGTAGTTAACCTTGGTCGTTTCCCAAAGACTCTCAACCAGTTAACAATATTAGAACAAATTTAGAAAGATAAAATATGGGGGTTTTGTTTTGTTAGGCAGAAAGTAAAAGTGTTTGAAATTTAATAGATAGTAAAGAAATCAATCCATTGGTTTCGTCCAACTTCATCCATTATCTATCACAGGTTCACGGAAAAATATTCTTTTCAGTTTCTATTCTTGATTGATCATAAAACTAACTAATCAAGCGTCAATTAGTTTTATATGAATTCAGGTAGTTTTAACAAGCGTAAAACAGAATATTTAATTGATCACGACAGAGCAAACAAGCGTTACAGAATCACGATCAATATTATAAAAACATGAATTCAATCAATCATACAACAAGCGTGTAGACTCTGTAAATTCCTAACCGAATTAAATTAAACAAGCGGTAACTTAATTCGAATAACCTCGTAAAAACTTGCAAACCGAAATACATATAATAAAGCATCAAATGATAAATGAATTGCAAGTCATATGGTAGGGGAGGCGGCGAAATTTACAGAGAAAGAAATAGAAACATGAATTGAAATTGCATTAGAATTCAAACCTCAAGATAATGAATCGAAGTGTCTTAAACCAACGGATTGATCTAGGGCTCTTAGTTCTCCATAGCAAAAACGGCTGCTCTAAGGTTTATTTTCGTGAATGAAGTGTAAAAACCCTGACCTAGGTCAGGAATTCGGTTTTATAGAGCAAGAAAACGGGCCATAAAACAATTGGGCCGAAAAATATAAGTTATGCTGTAAAATAATTAAGTCTATGTAAGTCTGGAACATTGACGAGTAAATATGACCCCTTTGCGCTCTGAATTAGCTTCCGACTTCAACATGAAAGTTGTAGCTCTGTTTCTTAGCTTTCCAACGCATATTCGCAAGCCTCATTTGGATTCTCCTAGCTCCAGTTATGGTCTGCGCAATGAGAAGGTGTCAAATTACTGTTTATTACGAAAATAGATAGTAAAACTCACTTATTGGCAAAACTTGACTCAAGACACAAAACATGATAAAAACACTAAAATAGTGGGAGAAGTCATATAATTGCCATAGCATAGAGTGATTAAAAAGTGCACTAAAATGCACTGATCAGTATCTTGATTGCGTGTGTATATTGTGTGATATTCCACAGAGATTTTGCATAAATAATTCAATTACTTGATTTTAACTCCCTAAGTTTTACAAATGGTGATTTTAATAACCTAAATTTCAATTGTTAGATTTCGGCCCTTAGGTGTATCCCATTTTGTATTTCCTATCTCCATTCCCTTTTTCTTGGTGCTATTAATGCAATTGAGATTGCTCACTCAAAAGGGTGGTATCACCTTTGGCTTGAATCGGACTCACAATTGGTTAATTCAGCTTTTAAATCCTCTCACATTGTTCCGTGGAAGTTACGAAATCGTTGGTTCAATTGTTTGGAGTTGGTTAAATCGATGCATTTTAGAGTTACTCATATTTACCGTGAAGGAAATTGTTGCGCGGATAGAATGGCTGCTTTGGACAACTCTGTTGTTGGTTTTCATTGGTGGGACAATGTACCCCCTAGTGTTCAAGGAAACTATATTCATAATTTAAGGGGTCTTCCGTGTTTTAGATTTCATTAGAGCCCTGCACTCTTTTTCCCTTATCCTTGGTTTTCTCCCTTGGGGTTTTCCAAGAAAGGTTTTTAATGAGGCAGTGGTAGTTTCCTAGGTTTTGTATAATTGGGTTTTGGCCTAGTCCCCCCAAGTTTGTTCCTTCTTTTTTATTTTTAATATATTTGTTAGGGTGCTGCAAATGATAGGTGATGATTATGGGGTGCCAACATAGTTGGGATGTCATAGTGATCATGTGATGCTTCTGCACTCTAATGTTTAAAAAAAAAAAGTTATAATTGGAATCAAACGTATATTTTATGAAGCTCTTATTAAAAAAAAAGTGGCTTAATAATAATGAAGAAAATATAGAGATTTATCTCGACAAAAAAAATCAAAATACAATATATGAAAAGAAGATAGGTACAAAGTACAAACTATATCAAAATATTTTAGTTTAAAATACAAAAAAAAAAAGATAAGTACTTTGAAATATTTAAAGAAAATTACCAAATCTCTATTATATACATTACGATAGGTTCACGGAGCTCTCTCGTGCATTCCTAAGAAAATTTGCTTACATGGCATTCAAGTAGAGCTTCTCTAAGATTTTTTTATATTTTTTTTAGATATGTTTTTTAGCATAATTTGGTTACATTCTTAGAAAAAAATTGTTTAGGTGTGTTATTCAATTAGAGTTTCACGAAATTTTTTTTGCACTCTAGCATAACAAGTCTGAATATAATTTAACTATATATAGAAAACATATTCATCGTGAGAAACACATGACATTCATGGTCAAAGAATTTAAACATCAGTTTAGACTGTTCGTGGCTCATGTTTAATCCAGATTTCTCGAAGTTGCGACGTTAAAGTTGATGTATGATTCTAGCATATATGTAATTGTTTATTAATTTTTTCTTTCAACTTTTTTAGAACTTATAAAAAGAATGATTCTCTTATACAAGTTTCAGTTCATCTCCAAGGTTTTTCATCACGATCTACTTAGAATCACATCTATGAGAAATATTGAGACACTTCTAGAATGTCAACAAGTAAGACAATTTTCTTTTACAATTTATGGGTATTTTATTATTATTATTATTATTATTATTATTATTATTATTATTATTATTATTATTATTGTTATTGTTATTATTAATATTATTATTTATTTTACTAAAACACTTTGACAAATATCATTGTGAACAAATTGTATGAATCAATGTTTATAATCACGGTTGAAATCAAATATATTGATGATGGTGTTTGGTGGTATCAGTCGTGTCAAAAACATAATATATAAGAAGATCGTGGCACAGAGTACTAATGCAAGCAGAGTCAAAGACATACATCAAAAGTAGTCCCACGGTAAGCACCTAAAATTTTCATTTAAAAAATCAATTTTCATAGATTAACTATTTCATCTTAACTCATTAAATTTATAGATTAATTTTTTCTTCTTGACTTATTACTATGATACTATCAATAATTTTGTGTTCTAATAATGTTCATACTCTATATTTTCTAAATTTTTTATCATTGCAATTCATACATTATATTTTCTAATTTTTATCTGTGCAGTTCATACTTTATATGTTCTAATATTTTATCAGTGCGATTCACAAGATCTTATAACAAAGTGTGATGAAACAGTAAAGGAGAAGGTCAAAGATATAATTATTTTAGATGTCGTAGACAAGTTGATGGTATATCAATTAAGAGAGCTTACTCTGATGAAGCTGATTTATCCACAATCAAATATATGAAGACCAATATAAAAATTAAGAAAGATTAGACAAATTTATGATCGTCAAACAACATATTTTCATTGTTTAATTTTAATGCATTATTATGCACTTTTTTATTGACAATTTAATTCAATTTTGTCATTTAGTTTAATAGACCGATGTTTTCACTCATTGATGATTATGCATTATTACTCACATTGATAGAATTAAACATAAATTTTTTTGGTGACATATATTGTTTTCGGTAATACATTTTGATTATTTTCAAATGTGCTTTAATAATTTCTCCATTTCTTTTTATTTGTCATTTTTTAAAAACATGTTTGTTTCTAATTATTTGTCATTTTGACAATTTAGGTTATATTTTACCTATTATATCTTTTTTTCTAATTTTTTGTCACAAAGTTTGTTTGTTTTTTTTTTACATAAAGTTTGTTATAAATTTTGCACCAAAAAATAAAAATTTGTTATAAATTTTTATTTGGTGGTTTTTGTTTATTTGAAAGAGAAATTGTGTATCTTCCGATGTACCCAAAAAAAGGAAAGAGATGTGTGCAAAAAAAATAAGAATTTTTTGTTGGATTAAAATTATGATATATATTCTAAAAAGAATGCTATAATAGAAATATAAGGTGCAAAAATACACCTTCCTAATTTGATATTTTTTCTTTCTTTCTAAAATGACAAATAAAAAAGAACGGAGGGAATATCAATTAAGACACATATTTTTTTTAAGAATTAAGAGACATATAGTGACCGTTTGTTATAGTTTTTTTAAAAAAATAATTACTTATTTTTAAAAAAATATAACTTTTGTATAAAATAACATATGTTTGTTATAGCTCTAAAAAATAATCAGATCTAAAAATAATCTAAAAATTGCTAAAAATCTGAATGTGGTATTATTAGCTTTTTGTATAGATTTTCTAGAGGAAAAAGAAAATAAGTGTCAAAAAATTTCATACAAAAAATTTAGAAAATTGTTGGGATATATTTATTTTATATGATATATTATAATTGGATGTTCTTTATGATAATTTTGTCATACAAAATCACTTTTATATAGTTGCATACAAACAAGTTAAATTTTTTTTTTTATAAAAAGTAATTTTTATAAAGGTAAACAAACACAAAATAGATTCGATATTTTTGTAAAATCTCTAAAAGTTAGGGCCCGTTTGTTATAGATTAAAATATAAGTGATTTTGACATTAAATAATTTAGAGATTATTTTTTAGAGATTTTACAAAAAATCAGAAGCTATTTTGTGTTTGTTTACCATTAAAAAAATTACTTTTTATAAAAGAATAATCTTTAACTTGTTTAGATACAATCATATAAAAGTGATTTTGCATCACAAAATTACCATAAAGTACAATTATCCAAATATAATATATCATATCAAATAAATATATGAAAAATACTTAAATTATTATTTTTCATTACAGTCATATGATTTTATATATATAGCTACAAATAAAACAAATTTTTAAATCTTATCTTCTATAAATAACAAATTAATCTTATAAATTCTAAATAGGATATTATTGGAATATTAAAATAATATTAAGGATATTTTTGTCTCAAAATTTTTTACACTTGTTTTCTCTCTCCTATAAAAAAAATCTATAAAAATAAGCTACTAATATCAGCTTCAAATTTTTAACAGTTATTAGATTATTTTCAGATTCTGATTATTTTTAAAAGTTATAACAAACAAATGTTATTTTCTTAAAAGTGATTTTTTTTTAAAAATAAGTGATTATTTTCTAAAAAAAGCTATAACAAACGGGCACTTAATCTTTAAATTATTTAATGTCAAAATCACTTATTTTTTAATCTGTAACAAAAAGTAATTATTTTAAATCACAAATTTTTTTCAAATCAAAATTTTCTAAAATATTAAGAGACGATTTTTCTTCTTCTTTTGAACTAGCCATATTAAGAGACGATTTTAACACTTAATTTATAACAAAAAAAATTGCGAGGATTTTGTGTTATGCAAAGTTATCAAAGAATTGTATTTTTTTTTTGTTATTTGAAATTTATAATTAGTACGAAATAGGTTGAATTGGGAAGGTGAGAGAACGATGGAGAAATATATTTAAATATATATTGTATTTAAAAAAAATGTAGATTGATGAGATTTAGTTGAATAAATCTACAATAAACATTTATAAAAAAATATATAGTTTGATGAGATTCAGTTGAATAAATCTAGAATAAATGTTTTTTAAAAAATCTATTATAAAGGTAGTTCAATTCTAAAACTTTAACATAAACGCTCTATTAAAGAAAATTATTCTAAATCCCAAAAAAATTATATGAAATAGTTATACAATATTAAGAAACGATTTTTGACACTTAATTCTAACAAAAAAAAAAACAGAGGCGAATTCATTTATTGAAACAGGTGATACACCAAACTTATCAATGAAAAAAAATATGTAGTCTTATGAGATTCAGTTGAATAAATCTATAATAAACGTAGGAACATTACTGAATATAAAAGTTTTTTTTGACAAAAAAAGTGTTTTGTACTATTTAAGGTTGTCTATTTTTTTTATTTTGTTTTGGAAATATATATGTGAATTACTATGAAACAAGTTGAAACAAGGTGAGAGAATGATGAGAAAAGAGATATCTTAAATTTAACAAAAAAAAGTAGTTTGATTATATTCAGATGAAAAAATCTATAATAAATGTAGGAAGATAATTAAATGTGAATTTTTTTTTTGACAAAAAATATGAGAGTTTGGTGATATACAAAGTTGTCTATTTATTTGCTTCAAAAAAAAAAGTTGTCAACTTATTTGTATTTTTTTCTTGCAATTTACATGTAGATTATTACGAAACAAGCTGGAAAAAAAAAGGTGAGATAACGATGAATTTTTTTCTTAATTTACATTGTATTTAAAAAATATAATTTGGTTGGTTTAACTCAGGGTTGCCACGGTACGGGTACGGTACCGGTACCCCGTACTGGTACGGGTACGGGGTACGGTATTTTTAAAAAAACTAAGGTACGGGTACGTTAATATATATATATTTTTTGAATATAATTATATAAATAAAATAATAAAAACATACTTTTAAAACACTTGATTAAACATAAAAAGTACCACGCTTTAAAAGTAATTAAAATTGTTCAAAAATATCAAAACAATGGTATCAAATTAAAAAACAAATTGCTCAAAAAAATATTATTTTACATTTTCTTGCAACTCTAAGTTAATACTCTTTTTATAAGTAAATAAAAGATATTTTTCTGACAAAATATTTCTAAAAAAATATGAATTTTTTTTTTGTAATTTTAATAGTTGTTGGAGTACTCGGTAAGTACCCAACGAGTACTCGGTGAGTACTCGGTGCATACCCACTGAGTACTTGGTGCGTACTGGTACCCGATACGTACCCGGTACCGGTACTCTCCTTAAAATGGAGTACCCGTGCATCACTACTTTAACTTGAATAAATCTACAATAAACGTAGGAAGATCACTTGATGTGAAAGAGTTATTTTTTGAATAAAAAAATGTGGGAATTTTGTGATATGCAAGATTGTCTGTTTATTTATATTTTTATTTTCAATTTACATGTGGATTACTATGAAACAAGATGGAAGAAAAGTGTGAGAATACATCTTAATTTACACTATTTTTTTTTTAAAATGTAGTTGATGATATTTAGTTGAAAAATATTGTTTTTTTTACAATAAAATGTGAAAATTGTGTAATATGCATAATTTTCTATTTATTTGTATTTTTTTTGTTGTTCTTCAAATTTACATGTGAATTTCTGCGAAATATGTTGAAACAAGATAAAAGAATGTTGGGTGTCATCTATGATTTATATTTATGGAGGTCTCTCTCATGAACAAAACTTCACGAAACAATCTCTAATCAATCAAAGTTTGTGTGTTTCATCTATGTCTTTCTCACGAACAAAATTTAGTATGAGATACACAATTCGATTCCACCAACAACTAAAACTATATTTTTATGATTTTTTTTAAAGAAATTTTATGATATTTTATTTTATTGCTTATGAAAAATATTTACACTTATATTAATATAACTTTTTTTTTGTAATTTACACGGGGTAAATATTTATACTAATATAATAATACAAGTGCCTTTTTTTTTTTTTTAATTTACACGTGATTTATATTTATTTTCATATATTTTTTTGGTCGAGACCGGGGTATCCACCGCCGAACGCAGTGACTATTCCCTCGCTAGATTGGAGGCACCTCGATGGATGGGATAGCTGACTCAAGAAATTAAAGTTGTTTCATACCCAAGGATATTTATATTCATATATCATACAAGGTTTATATTTCTTTTAATAATTTCCACGATGACTGTAGAAAAAATATCATGTTGAGAACGGAAAGTGAGAGATCACTAGAGTATTATTTTTCATATTTAAATAAAATCAATATAAAGTATACGTCTACGTAATTTAAAAATAAAAATCATATATTAATACGAGAATGTGGGAGATCATCACTCTCTAGAGATTTGTTTTTTGTAATTTTACGAGAACATATATTTCTATGAGGAGTTATATTTCTACCCATATATTAATAAGAGGACTATTTTTTTTTGTAATTTTTACAGGAGTTATATTTATACTCATGTACGGGTTTTTTTTTATAGTTTTTACGGAATTATATATCTACGAATGTTTTAATACGAAATTTATTAATACGAGACGAAAGATTGTTTTTAATAGGAACTTAAATATTTATACACGTATTAATACGGAAAACATATTTTTTATAATATGACTTATATTAACACTTCTATTAATATGAATGTATTTTGATTTATAATTTACACGATATGATCAATATTTATACCCATATATTAATACACGACACTATCTTTTTTGTAATTTCAATGAGGACTAGAAACGAAAAAATGTGTGAGTTGTGTGATATGAAAGGTTGTTTATTTATTTGAATTTTTTTCTAAAAAATTACATCTAGATTACTACTAACCAAGTTGAAACAAAGTGAGAGAATAATGGGAAAATATATCTTAATTTACACTGTATTTATAAAAACTTGTAGTTTGATGAGATTCAGTTGACGAAAAAATGTGGGTATTTTTTTTTAGGGGTGTGCGTGGTTGGTTTTTTTGACAAACCAAACCATATCCAAATCAAAACCACTTATATGAATTTGGATACATAACTATAACCATATTTTTTTATAAACCGGTTATATAACTAGTTATAAATATGGATACGGATATATAACCGGTTGTTATTATAAAACCGGTTTAAAAGAGGTTATTTTTTAAAATCCAGTTTTAAACTGGTTATTTTTAAAAACCAGTTTTTAAGACCAAATTTCTTTTTTTTTCTTCTTTTTTTTTTTTTTAAATACCAAATTTCTCATTTAAAAACTAGTTAAATTCAATCCATAATATGATAAAAAAGTCAAATAAAACTCGAGATGAAAACAGATGGTGGAAAAAGCAATCACTGAAGATGCGGTTCGGTTATATAGTGGAATTTTCGCGAATGATTTTTTGAAAGGAGATACTTAGGCCCTGTTTGGTTCAACTGAGAGGGAGGTGATGGGAGGGATTTTTAAGGAGGTGGAGTGAGAGAAAAATATAATTTATTATGTTGACAAAATTACCCACATTTTTTTTATTAAAATCCTAAATTATCCTTGTTGGAATATTAAAAATTAAGGTTCTATTTTTTTGACAACAACAAAAATTTAGATTTTCTAATCAATAGTTTTTTTTTTTGTTATATATCCTTTAAAAAAAAATTGACGTAATATATCCATTATAATTTAATCCTTATTTTGAGATTTTACTGGTTTGGTTTATTAACCAATTTAAACAAATCTAAAAATTCAATTTGAGTTGATAACCGACCAGAGAAAAACGGTTTGGTTAGTAACCATATACTAAAAATCCAGATATTTAAAAGTGGTCTTGGATCTGGCTATGGTTTGGACCTTAAAACCAGATATTTTGCACACCCCTATTTTTTTTAATTTATATACGGATTACTACGAAACAAGGTGAAAAGTTGATGAAAAAATATATTTTATTTTATGTTGTATTTAAAGAAAATGTAGTTTGATGAAATTAAGTTGAATAAAATGTGAGAGTTTTTACATTTGCTGAATGTGAGTTTTTTTTTGGCGAAAAAATATGTGAGTTGATAGATTATTGGGCAAGTGTACCAACTATCGTCAAGTAGTAAAAAATATCGAATCCCAAGGGAATGTTTTATTCGAACAATGCGACAAAAGTCATACTAGTGGTAAAGAAATAATACGATTGGGGGGTTTTCATCAAGAACACGTTGGTAAAAACGAAGGTTCAAACGATAGTAAAAAGGCGGTTGGATTCATTCGACGCATTGAGTTGTTATACGAATTGGTAATGATTAGAATTCAATCGATGTATTTCAATTATGTTAAGGGAAATTACAAGTGATTATGTTCAATCTCTTGATACATAATCCTCTCAATTGAATACAAATCCCTAATCTCTTAGGTAGATTTGTATTCAATTAAGGTTTTCAAACAGTAATTTATGATCCCCAATTAGTAAATCAAAATCTCTTAAGTATTCACTAATTGAATCACTATCCTAGATCCATCACCAAAACCTATTCTCATAGTAATTTGGTAATTGAAATCATTTCATAATTGATCAAGTCACAAAAAGCATTAAAAGCAAGAGATAGTAAACTTAACACAAATCCATACATCAATTATAACTCAATATTCATTACATAGTTCAATTCATACTTCTACTCAATTTGTCTATGAATCCAACCTAGTAAGAATCTAGCTACCCATGATCATACTTACAAGAATCATGTTGAAATCAATCTTCATTGATCCTTGGTTGTAGGAAAGAGAGCTTCACTTGAGAAGAAATGATCTCCAAAAACCACACAAAGTCTTCAATACACGTTTTCAACCCCAAATTCACCAACCCCACACTCTGAAAGTGTTTTCGAATTTATAGGGGGAAAAATCAGATCTGATCCGCGCTCAGCGCGGTGCTCCTGCGCTGAGCGCAGTCGAGCTTTCAACAACCCGCGCTGAGCGCGGCCTAGCCTGCGCCGAGCGCGCCAGGCAGCGGTCAAATGGGCCAAAACCATCAGAGAATTGCGCTGAGCGCAATGCTGCCTGCGCCGAGCGCGCCAAGCAGAATGGAAATGGCATAATTTTGCTTCTATTGCGCTGAGCGCAATTGGGCTGCGCTGAGCGCGCCAGCCAGTACCAAAACTTCCAAAAATCTTCTTTTCTTCACTTCCAAGTTATCTTCTTCTCAAAGCTACTTCTCTTGGTATGGATCATGAAATTCTTACAAAAACACCTAAAAATGCTTGAAAATACTTGGAAAACTTATGTAATAACGCAAAGTCATCACAACCCCAAACTTAAACTTTTCCTTGTCCTCAAGGAATGCATCTACCATCTAAGCAAATTCTCAAACATTGATCAAATTTTCAAAGCATCTCAAATTCCATTACCTTGAAGTTTTCTCTAGGCATTACTTTGATCAAATCTATTCATGCAACTTTTCATTACCTCAAAGGTCAATCCGGACAATTCCGAAAAGATTCACAAAGTTTGTCAAACTCGATGATCACTTCACACACTCACCAAGTCTCTCATAAGTGTAAGTGTATCACTCATAATCGACACAATCATCACCACTCTACCATAGGCTTGAGAGAATTCTAAAAATCAATCGACAAACAATAATCATGCACTTTTTGAGGACTTTCATAGGTTGTAATGTGGCTTAGGGTAAAGGGTGGATATTTTTGGGAAGGTGAGTTAAAAACTTGGAGTTTAGACTACAACGAAGTTCAAAAACCCAAAATCCCAATTTTCGACAAAAACTACTAAATTAGAGAACATTTCACTATCTTTTTCTTTTTGTCATTTTTCAAACACTAACACAAATCAAACACAATTCCTTAATTTCTCACTCTCCTTTACAACATCTATTTTGCAAGGAAGTCAATCTCATCATTTTCATTCATACTTTCTTTCTTCTTCTTTTCAAGATTTCTTTCTTTCTTTCTCTTTTTTTTTTTGATATCTTTTCAAGATATATACTTGACCTCCTCTTTTCTATACTCAAAATTATTTTTTTTTTTTGTTTTTTCTTTCTACATACTTGTTCTTTCTTTTGTTTTCTCAAACTTTTCAACATAAACAACTCATCACAATATAGAATCACTTTTTTTTTTTTTTTTTTTTTATGTTCTCTAATGAAGTGTTCACCACCCCAAACTTAGAAATTTGCCAAATCCCAATGGCAACCCCAAACTTAATGATGTGCAATGAGCATCATTCATCAAGGTTTGTTGACTAAACTCCAAGAAAATCAATTTTTTTTTTCTTTTGTTGTTTTCAACACAAAACTTTTCAATCTTGGATAAAATTTTTTCTTCACAATCAACAAAATTAAACAAAATGGCTCAAGGGGGTTACTACGGATATAAACAACTAAAACGGGATGGCTTCAAAGGCTCAAGCTCATAAGAAAAATGGCCTCAGTGCATAACTATCATCATCAATCAATAAAAAGAATAAGCGCAAGTTCTAGAGAGAAAATGAAGTCGTGGACGCACATACCAAAGGAATACGTGTTTGGCTCAAATTCTCGCGGCTATGCCGGATCATCAAGCCGTCAAACTTTGTGAATCATCTCGTATTTGGCGTTCAATCTCATTGAAGCAACGATCGGTTGCACTACAAGAAATCACGTTAGTTTTGCACAAGAGATCACAACACAAATAATTTCTTTCGCATGATTATCAAAATATGATCAAGATTTTCAAATTGTCTCAAAAGGTTAATGCATTCAAAGAAGGCAATGAAAAAGTAATAGTTATGGAATACAGTCATCCAAGCAAATTCAAGGCATTAATACAAATAACTACGCCTAACAAATCATCAAGTTCTAAAGCAAGCAAGTAAAGAGTTAAGAGAGTAGAGATGGAATAGTTGAGAATGCACGGCCTCAAAAGTGAGAAAAATCACCACCGGATGAAGAATTTGGAGCATGAGGATCAGCAGCTGAATTTGATTCAAAAGGAGGTTGTTGTTGAAAGTGAGCGGTCGGAAAACTCGCCTCATTCACGGATTGTGACATTGGATCATCTACAAACCAAGCCGTTGCAAATTCGGCCACTTGTTTTTGACGAGTAAACTCTTCCCGAATCTTCAAATTTTTCAATTTGTGTGCCGTGAGCTCTTCTTCCAAATGCTCATCAAGATCCTCCATAGTTGAAAATCGAGGATAATATGAACCCAAACCTCTTGCCTCCTTTAAGGCCACAACCCGCGCCCAGCGCGCGTGGCAGAACGAAAACGGAAGGAATCACTTCTTTAATTGCGCCCAGCGCAGCTGACTCGCGCCCAGCGCGCGTGGCAGCACTGACTTGATGATTTCCTGAAAAACAATGCGCTCAGCGCGCTCACACCTGCGCCCAGCGCGTCTGGCACTGTTGTAGCCTTCAATTTGCAAAATATTTGCGCCCAGCGCACGCTCCTCTGCGCCCAGCGCGCACATACACACATTTTTGTGGATTTGTAACTTAGTAAATTTTCTTGTCTCCAATCTAAGTTCTACTCACTTCCCTTGTTTTTCCTCTTTCTTGCTTATTATTCTTGATGACCTACAAAATAGACACAAACAAACACAAACAAACCAAAGTTAACTAAAACAAAGCAATAAAACTTGGGTTGCCTCCCAAGAAGCGCTTGTTTATCGTCACAAGCTTGACGCTCCACCTTCATTGTTAGGGTGGCTTGAATGAAAGAAACAATAGATCATCCTTCTTCCTCTTGTTAGGTAAAAATTCCATGAACTTTGTATAGAGAATCGAGAGCTCCCATAAGCTCATGGAGTGAGAATTCTCCATCCTAGAAGAAGGTTGATGTTTCCTTGGCAAATGATTTGTCTCTTCTTCCTCCATTGGTTGAAACTTCAACATCACATAGAGATCATCATGGTTCACTCGTCTCATTCCATTCTTGAGCTTTAAAATTTCTTCCTCTACCCCAATAACATGATTCTCCATCTTCGTCTCAACCAACCTTCTACACTCACTTGCCTTGTCGACAAGATTACCACACTCAACTTCAAATTCACCAAATGATCCTTGATGAGTCTTCAAAAATCCATCCAACAACTTGACGAGTTGAACGTTACAATCAAAGTTGATCACTTCAAGCTCTTCTTCTTCTTCTTCAATAAATGACTTTTCAAAATAGTTGGTGTGATGATTGTACCTCTCCTCTAATCGTTGAAGCTCTCCATACACCCATCTTTGAGCATAAGCTAGTAGACATAGTTCATAGCGAATGACACCAATCTCTTGGCTATCACCCAATTTCATTGCTACCAAACTTAGAGAAAATATTAGTAGCACAAGCACTAAACAAGAAAATCAAGAATTAGGAAGAATTAACTTGAAAATTAAAAAAAAAACAATTACTAAACTAAAACAACACTAAGTATGGTTCTGTTGCCTTGTTGAATTAATCAACATTCCCCGGCAACGGCGCCAAAAACTTGATAGATTATTGGGCAAGTGTACCAACTATCGTCAAGTAGTAAAAAATATCGAATCCCAAGGGAATGTTTTATTCGAACAATGCGACAAAAGTCATACTAGTGGTAAAGAAATAATACGATTGGGGGGTTTTCATCAAGAACACGTTGGTAAAAACGAAGGTTCAAACGATAGTAAAAAGGCGGTTGGATTCATTCGACGCATTGAGTTGTTATACGAATTGGTAATGATTAGAATTCAATCGATGTATTTCAATTATGTTAAGGGAAATTACAAGTGATTATGTTCAATCTCTTGATACATAATCCTCTCAATTGAATACAAATCCCTAATCTCTTAGGTAGATTTGTATTCAATTAAGGTTTTCAAACAGTAATTTATGATCCCCAATTAGTAAATCAAAATCTCTTAAGTATTCACTAATTGAATCACTATCCTAGATCCATCACCAAAACCTATTCTCATAGTAATTTGGTAATTGAAATCATTTCATAATTGATCAAGTCACAAAAAGCATTAAAAGCAAGAGATAGTAAACTTAACACAAATCCATACATCAATTATAACTCAATATTCATTACATAGTTCAATTCATACTTCTACTCAATTTGTCTATGAATCCAACCTAGTAAGAATCTAGCTACCCATGATCATACTTACAAGAATCATGTTGAAATCAATCTTCATTGATCCTTGGTTGTAGGAAAGAGAGCTTCACTTGAGAAGAAATGATCTCCAAAAACCACACAAAGTCTTCAATACACGTTTTCAACCCCAAATTCACCAACCCCACACTCTGAAAGTGTTTTCGAATTTATAGGGGAAAAAATCAGATCTGATCCGCGCTCAGCGCGGTGCTCCTGCGCTGAGCGCAGTCGAGCTTTCAACAACCCGCGCTGAGCGCGGCCTAGCCTGCGCCAAGCGCGCCAGGCAGCGGTCAAATGGGCCAAAACCATTAGAGAATTGCGCTGAGCGCAATGCTGCCTGCGCCGAGCGCGCCAGGCAGAATGGAAATGGCATAATTTTGCTTCTATTGCGCTGAGCGCAATTGGGCTGCGCTGAGCGCGCCAGCCAGTACCAAAACTTCCAAAAATCTTCTTTTCTTCACTTCCAAGTTATCTTCTTTTCTTCACTTCCAAGTTATCTTCTTCTCAAAGCTACTTCTCTTGGTATGGATCATGAAATTCTTACAAAAACACCTAAAAATGCTTGAAAATACTTGGAAAACTTATGTAATAACGCAAAGTCATCATGAGTTTTGTGATTAAAAAAAATATTGAATAATAAAATGAGGTAATTAAATAATAATTTAGAATTAATTAAAAAATAATGTTAAAAAAGAAAATAATCCCGTGCACGGCACGAGCTAACATACTAGTAACATTTACGTTATTAGTAAAATTCTTTTTATTACTTTTAAACTTAAAACACCGTTTAGTCTTAAAAAAAAATATGTGTCAAACGAAACCTAAATTGGTCGATTAAAGTCATGCATCGATTCAAAAGCAGTTTAAGGGAGAAGTGCCACAAACTGTGTTAATAAACAAGTCTTAGTATTATGTGGAAACAAGTGATTATGGTGAAAGGAATTTCACTTGGGTGTCATGCTTTTGGCGCCTTTGTTCCTATCTCTCAATCAATCATTATCTTTAATCTAAAGTCTAAAATACACTAAAGACACCAGAAATCAATGAGACCCAATTGAAATCCCACATAATGTTTCTCCCACCCCATGAATGTTTGATAGCCACAATTCTAGCCCAATAATGAGGTCTCATTAAAAGTACAAATTTTGTCCAATAAAGTAAGCAAAATACTAGTACAGTACTAGTATTAGACTAGTAGCAAAAAGAAAAATTAGGCAAATAATTTCGGCCCAACAAACAATAGGGTCTCATTAGAAGTGTAATTATTGCCCAACAAACATTAGGTAAAAACAATTCTGAACCAATAACATAGTCTCACTCTCATTGAAAGTGTGATTCTTGTCCGACAAACAAAACGAAAACAGGGTAGAGAACATCAAGATCGCCTTAATTTGTTCTGATTTAGAACCATAGCTTGTAAATCATCATCAGCATCAGTTTCAACTCCCGTATCACCTGGAGCCCACATCTAAAACAATGCATAGCAAAAAGCTTCAAATATATTAAAAAAAAATATCAATCTTAAATACACTACAAAATCATTCTTCTTCTCACCTGCATGTTTTTTAAGCCTGCTGTTGCCACAGCAAAATCATGTGGATGACATTGTAGAATCCTTCCTACTGCAAGAAGAACAAATAGCTTCAACAAGGCTTCAGATATTAACCATATATAAAGAGAGCCTCTGTATTTCAACATTAGGGAAAATAAGTTTTTACTTGGATCTTCATCCTTCAGTGTTCGTATCAGCCTTCCTGACCTCTTTTCCCATATATAAAGCCGATTATCATCACTTGTGCTCACAATATAGTTGCCTACAAATAAAATCAAAATATATCAAGAACAAAATTCCAACATATTTTAATTTGCGTTGTGAATTAAGGAAAAAGGTCTTCTCATTTCATTTAAATAATATAACTCATCTTATGCTACCATAAGCTAAATGCAAATAAAGAAATTCAATTTTATTCAACTACGTAATTTTATTCAAAAATTAAAGTTTTTCTACCTAACGACTTTAAAATGAATTAATCCTACTAATATTTTGTTTGTATAACTATATTATACTGCTATTGCAGAAGATTGAATAACAGTTTCATTCTCTCTATGAGCAGCCTAGGGTTTTCTTTCTCTACATTTATGAGAAGTGACTTTTTATTAATCTTTTGGCGACAAACTTAAACTAACACATGATCCACCTCAACCATAACACATTGTTGTTGACGATAAAACATTACTTTAATCCTAACCATAAATTCATAATGAAGCAGCATACCTGTTGGACCAAAAAAGTGAGCGTCAAGCTGTTGTTTTCCATGATTCCCGTGCCCAACAAATCTCTGTTTCATATCTATTGCTCTATAAGTCTGCATGATTATTTAAAAGTGTAAAAATTATCCAAAACCTATAAGTAATGTATTATAGGTTTAATAATAAAAGCATATGCACTAATACAATATTCAAAATGTAACAGATACATTATTTTTTTATAGTATAGAAGTAACCCATGCATTACTTGTTGTGTGTGAACTTGTGCACAGGTTAACAATACAACAAAGATCGATCAAGTTTGAAACATAGGACATAGTAGTCAACACAATTATAAATAGAGTTCCAATATTAAACAATCAGAAAGAAATACTTACATTCCACCAATCTTTAGTATAATCTTGGGTCAATTTAACTCCTCTCTCCTTGAAACGGTCACCTTTCTCAGCTAAGTAAAACAATAATTATTCACAATTTGCACATATAATATATACGATGGCGCTTATAATCAATCCAAACCCCTCTTCTCCATACCTCTACGACTGGCATCCTTTATTAACTTCTTCACATCATGATTTGAGGGGCTCAATTTCTCGGCAACTTTGGCGGACTCCAAAGCTTCTGTGTCTCTACCCAACTACACGGAAATAACATTTGGAAATACTTATATAACGACATTAATGGATTTTTTTTTTTGAAAAATAAAAAAGAATAATATTAAAGTAAGCCACTACAAAGGCCAAGCAATACTTTGTGGATGACAATACAAGCAATGAGAGCAGTGTCTGCAACCCACACAGGATAGAAAATAAAATAAGCACTCTTCCCTAAATCACTAACAACCACGCCTGAAGCAATAAGGGATCCCAATCCCACAAATTGTCAAACATCCAAGATTGAGGTTAAAAGAAGAAAAAAAAATGAATTTGTGCCTACAACGAACCAACTTGCCTCCTAAACACTAAATCTAGACAAACTGACAGTTAATGTAACTGAATCAAGAATATGCTCAATGTCAATAAATGGCTTGAAACTGAAGTAAAAAAGACTCATAAAAGTCGTCTACCTATTTTCAAAGGTCAAACATAAACTCACATATATTGGTAGCTGAATCACATATTAGTAATTCACTGTGTTGTATCATTCACTATTCAACTAACTTGTCAAACTAAAAAGTATGATGCTTGTTTGCTGCTAAGTATACGAGCTTTAATGCACTTACACAAACAAACAAACAAACAAACAAACATGGAAAATAAAAACCATTGAATCAAAATTCAATAAACAAAGTTACCTTTGTCAATGCTTCGGAAAGATAATAAAATGGTTTGTAGTCACCCTTCTTGAGCTTTCTTGCTCTATCACAATCTCTTATTGCCATATGAGCATCATTTTTCCAATTTCTCTAGATAAGCAAAAAAAAAAAATTATAATTTGTTCCATAAATGAAAATAAATTAAGAAAGTTAAACTAAAACGAAAAAAATTCAAATACCTTAATTAAAAACTCGGCCCGACAACACAGCCATTCAAAGATTAGTCCAGGACCAATAGGACGACCAGGCAAAGACAAAACTGCATCCAGTATGTCGATACTTTCGTGTATATTGCAACCTAAAAGCAACTCTTTGACTAGATCTCTCATCTGCATAACAACCCAATTGGTAAGCACGAGACAACAAAATAATATATATATATATATATATATATATATATAGGGTGTATCCTATGAGAATGGCAAATTATACGAGAACGTGAGAATAAATATTAACCACTAGATTAAGCATGAGGGAGTATGATTAAATTACTATGAGTCTTATTTTTTATTTTATTTTTGTTACACTCATTAATGGATGAGGATTCACTAAATCTTTTCCTTTTTTTTTTTTTTCGGTGATTACTCAAACCCTTTTTTTCTTACGATTCAGGTCTCCTCCATCTCACTTTTTTTTTTTTTACGATTCAATTGTCTCCTTCATCTCACTATTATTAGGATTACCATTCTATTCAAATATTACAAATGTTACATTAACCCGGTCTGATAATAAGTTTTGTTACTAAAATATGCAAATATGCAAAACAAACGTCATATAAAAATAGGAAATCAAAACAACATCTCACACACACACACACAAAATTAAAATAACATTTCACACTAAGACAGTAAATTAAACCAACTTTGCACTAAGATACAAATAAAACAACACCATATGACAAAATCACATATCTTTTTTGACAAAGCTAATCTAATCACAATTTCATGCTTCCAATATAGAATCTCGAATATCATTAGTTAATGTTTATTCCAAAATGATTTGGATGAAAAAGAAGAAACTGTTGTGTACAAATTAAATTAATTTCGTATGTTTATACCTAAAACTTAATAAAGCCAAATACAAATACATTTGTTCTTGTCAAATGTTCTCTTCAATCTTTTCTTTATTTTGTGGTCATGGCACATTGGACATATAGTTAATGTTCATATAAATTCAAATGAACTGACCCCATGGATTCAAAAATTTCAATGTATAAAAAAGAAAGTTAAAGAAAATAACATATACGACTGATTTATGACGTTTGTGTTTGTTCAGTTTTGCATATTTGCATATTTGTGTAACAAAAATATAATAGTGAGAAAGAAAAAAAAAAAGGTGAAAGAAAAAAAGGGTTTGAGTAATTACCGAAGAAAAAAGAGGAAAAGATTTAGTGAATCCTCATCCATTAATGAGTGTAACAAAAAAAACAAAATAGGACTCATAGTAATTTAATCATACTCCCTCATGCTTAATCTAGTGGTTAATATTTATTCTCGCATTCTCGTATAATTTGTCATTCTCATAGGATACACACTCTATATATATATATATTTATGAGAAAGTTAGTTTTTTACTAGAAAAGTCAACACACATACCTGAACATCTTCTTCTTCTAGCTCATCCATGGTTGGTTCATCGATATTCACGTCGACTTTAAACATTTGTGTCACGTCATCTGGATAATACATGTCTTCCTTCTCTTCATCTGTTTTGCCTATAAAAATTTAATGTGCATAAAGAAAATTCACATTCAGATAATCAGATCTATTGCATGAACAATCTCAAGATCTATGAAGCATGAACATACACTCCACACATTTGCACGTAACATGAATTAATGTACAATACTTTACCATGATGTAAGCTCATAACATAAATATGCTCCTTCTTGTAGCTTATGAGAACCTCCAATTCATTGGGGCTGAATGCAACTTTAGCTACTTGGATATGTTTTATCTGAAAGTAGAAGACATAAAGGAATCAAAAAAGATGCATTCACTCTCCTCTAAAATGAGCATAATAGAACTTTCAATGCAAAAGAAAGCAAAAAAAGACTAACCTTATGACTTTTCTGAACATCTAAAGAGAGGTGTTTGGGACAATAGTAACTAATGGGATCCCTCTTGTCGTGCAAAATTCTTCTATCAAACAACCTTCCAAAACGATCACTTCAAAAAATATAAAATATAAAATCTTAATACCATTGAAATTGAAATAGAAATAAATTCAACTATAAATGGTATACATCATCATCGGAATACTTACTCTCCACCAACTAGAATTAGATTTGAGCTTCGACTAAGATCAGACGAGCATAAGGTTAATCTTTCGCGTGGACCCTCATCAAGCGAAAATCGCTTTCCTTGATCTAAGTCAAACTGATATAAAAAATAGAAAATTTATGAAAAAATTGAGTATCAATAAGTAGGAATGACCAAAAATAAATAAATTAAAACAATTACCAAGGTACATCGGTCGCCGCCCTTGCATCGATCCCTAAGATCATGTTGTCTTACAGTACAATCAACACTAGTACTCAGTATAACATTGGGATTTTCATTTGGAAACTGCACAAAAACGTAAAAGACATAAAAAAAAGCTTATACATGAATGTGTGACAAATGACAATGTGTGAAGGGAGAAATAAAATTATGTAAACTTACTGCGAAATTGAAAACCTCAGCAGAATGACATGAAATTATTTCATGTGCACGGGTGTCATCATGCCTAATATCAAAAAGATATATCTACGAAATAAAAATTGAATTAGTAACTAAAGTAACAAGAAAGAAAATGAGAAAAAATTGAATGGATTGTAACATTACTCGAGACTTATCGGCACCAAAAACGCAGGTACTGTCACTGTCTGGGACAATTTTGACACAAGATATGTCCCTATAACGACCACCAAGACGATATTCTCTGTGATCACCAAAGTTTGAGTGTGACCATTTCCGTGTAGAGATCTTGCAAATTGAGGCAAACAAACTAATCAGAAACAAACATTGACATCCAAATTAAACATATATTTGGCATCACATTGTGCATCTTGCAAATTGAGGCAAAAAAAATGCATGATATGATCATCACAATACACAACAAATAAAGCACCAATGTTTACCTCATGAGAAGTAGAACCCATCAATGTTGAGCCGCTGGAACTCCAAGAAAGAGAATTAAATTGATTGCAGGTCAGCTGTTTAAATCATCATGGCAAAACATATAGGCATAGATTAGACAAAATCTTACCCCTCCTTAAAAACCATGTAATATAAAATTAGGTGATTTCCGAACTGAATTTAAGATTAAAAATAGAACTTTGGGGCCTACAATTAACCTTTCACTCTACAAATCGTTTAATAATCTCATTTTACCTATTTCCTTTTTTCTATTAAAATTTTCATACTAATTTTTTTACCATTAATTTCAAATTTTCCAAATACACTTTTCACCCTACAATATACTTTTCCAGTAATTTCTTATTTTTTTTCTTTCAATATGTTTACTGGAACAATTTTTTAATATATTTTGATGTAATAATTTTAGTTTCAAGCATTTATACAGAAACACTAAATTTGTGCTGGTATTATAAATTGTTCAGGTATTATAAATCACACCAACAAGGCAAAAAAGAACCTAATAAAACAACTGGTAATAAAAAAAATCACACCACAAGGCAACAATTCATTCATTCATTGATCAAACAACATCATCATCATAGTCTTTGGTCTCAAGAAGAACAAACGCAACAAATGTAGTATCTCTAAATCCAAACTTTGTGGTTAAATTCATTAAGCGATAGGCGAATATGATTGCTATTGACTTGCTAGGGCGGCCATTTCTTGGCCTAGTCGCTATTTTCTTTAATTTGTTACCTCATTATATTTCTCTTTTATTGTTAAATGAAATGAGTTAAGTTTTTTATTGTAAAAAAAAAAAAAACGTATGTCGAAAGATGTTTTTATTGGAGCAATTAATCAAGGAACAAGTAATAACAGATTCCCATACCAAAAAAAGTAATAACAGACTCATAATTTACGATAAATCTGTTAAACCCATCTTTGTGTTTGATTGTAAAGTTTTGTAATTTGATTGAAAATTTTGATGGATTCATGGACGGGCCAAATTTGTCTATTTTTTTCTATTTCTATATATAAGAGTAAACCATTAATATAAGAGTGATCCATTAATTTAGTCATTCATTTTATAAAACACTCTTAAATAAATCTTTGACTTTGTGAATATTTTAAAAAGATTATTGATTTTATTAATTTGTCTCCATGTATTTATAATCACTAACTATCAATTAAGTTCTTATATTTTAATTGACAAATGCATCTACGGATCCTTTATATTTTAGGTTTATAGATCCTTTTGCGTCAAAAAAAAAGGTTTATAGATCCTTTTAAAAATCTTATGTACTAGTAACAAATAAGTCTTTTAAGTGTTAAAATATTGCACTCTTACTCTTCCGGTTAAACACTTAAATATTTGTTGGAAAAAAAACATTTAAAAAACCTATCGATTACCAAAATAAAAATCATATTTTTAAATTATTGGGTCAGTTATCCCACCCATTAAGGTGTCTCCAATCTATCGAGTGATTAGTCACTGCATTCAGCGGTTGATACCCCGGTCTCGAAAAAAAATGAACTGTATGAGTGGGAGGACAATTTTTCTAGAGTTTGTTTTGTTCAGCCCACTAAAAAACGGCCACAAGAATATTTAAAAAACATTTTACAAATCTAACAAACAAAAAAAAACTTACATGTAGATCAGAGCCAAGTTTACAGAACTTTTGAAACATGGAAGAGTTTGTCTGCAACCTATGAATACTCTAAATGAACGAAAAAAAGAAAGTTAATTAAAAAAAGAAAGAAAAAATGTAGAAAGAAGAAAAAAAAGAAAGAGGAATTTACTTCGAGCCCTGTTGGAAGAAATCTGTTTTCCAAAAGTGTCTCAATGTGTTCGTCATGGAAGGAGTAACGTGGTTTGTTACGATGCATTGTTCAACCTGAGATAAAAGAAGATTCTACCAAAAAACAATTATCTGTGAGTGACAAAAAGAACAAAATGTGAAACGTGAAAATGAAAAACTAAAGTGTGAAATCAGATCTTACTAGCTTTTCAAGTTAGAAGTTGCAGCCTGCAGGTGTGGGTAAAATATCTTGTGTGCACAAACTAGATGAACCAGTAGTATCAACCAAAATCATATATTTTTATTATTTGTCATTAATAATTTTCGTCATTATTACACCTATGCAAATTAAATGCATGCCCAGATCTTTTAGTAGGAAGTGGTGTTATAGACAAAGGTTTTGTAAAGGTGTTGTTGAGCACAATTTCTCATAAGTCATTACTATTTTGATGAAAGCTTAAAGTGGAAATAGCGTGGTGTTCTGCACAATTTATCACTGGGAAAACTTTTACTTAAACTGGAAATAATTTGTAGCAATGAGCTGTCAAACTTTAAAAATCCAAATTTATTGAATTTGTGGATCTATCTCGTGACATCTACCACCTCTCTCTCTACACCATTTGAATTTGTTCATATGGACAATTTTAACATCATTTGCTTTTGTGATGCGTGTGATTTCCAACTTATGTGAAAATATGATGTGTTTAGTAGGAATTTGTTATTTTTGAATGATTTTTAATTTGAAGCTAAACGAGTGTGTTTGATCTAATTTAAGTGTCTCAACTGTGTCACAGTTTTTGTTTTTTGTCGTGACTGGGGTATCCACCGCCGAGTATAGTGATTAATCATTCGCTCTAGATTGGAGGCACATCGATAGGTGGGATAACTGGCCCAAAGATTTAAAGTTGTTTCATACGCAAAGTGAGGATCGAACCCTCGACTTTGGTTAAGTTAAGGGAGAATGAGCTCAAACCACTCAATCACACCCCTTGAGTTCAAATATGTCACTTGTACTATATAATTTTTCAAAAATTGTATTTATCTATCAAAAAGTGAAATTTTAATTTTACGATCAACCTACGAAATCAACCCAACCCAATCCGTTAAAAACCAGGTTGGTTTATCCCGCTATGGGGCATAACGCAACACAAAACCACAACAACTATCACAATACTAACATAAATTTATATACTTATGCGAAAAGAAATTTATGTAATATTATTGAATGAAAAATCGTGTTCGTAACACGCGCGGCGGAAAATTTTCGGAACTATTTTACGTCTAAATTATATTAAATTGAATAATGCTATAAACGTGTATCTGACATTCAGTTCTTGAATCATAACATTTTCTTCAATAATGTGAATAATCTACAAGTATTCACACCGAAACTAATTTTGCTATTTTCCTTTGAATAGTGGAACCAAAATTAAAACCAAATGGAATTGGTGTTATAGATTCAATCTCATACTCTTATGCATTTATAATCATATATTCATTCTACATGATCATTCACAATTATGAAAAAGAAAATGTTTCTCATTAATTTGGAATGACCCTTTTGTTTTTACCCTATTTGTAGATAGAATTTGCATTTCTATATGAAAATTTGGACAAATTTTTGAAGTTATCAATGTCATTAAGATAAAAGAAAAGCATTAACATAAACATTTTTTATTTACGTTTTCTTTGTGAAGATAAGATGAGTATTACAAATTCTAAATTATCTATGTTAAAATATTAAAAATTTATTTTTGTTACATATCTATTACAATTTTTTGACATATACTACCTCTGTTCCTTTTCACTTGTCTTTTTAGAAAAAAAAGACCAAAATAGGAGAATGTATTTTTGCACTATATTTTCCTGTTATGCCCTTTTTTAAAATATATATCATATTTTTATTCCACCAATAAATTCATACTTTTTCACAAACATATCTATTTCCAAAAAAAATTGTAACAAACTTAATTTAAAAACAAACAAAATTTGTATACAATAAAAAGATTATATTGTTTCAACAAAAAAAAATTATATAAAATTTAGTCAATAAAATAAAATAGGAAGAAGGTTATAATAGACAAATTATATCAAAAATTGCCAAAACGACAAGTAAAAAGGAACAAATATTTTTTTCTAAAACGACAAGTAAAAAGGAACGGAGGTAGTATTAATTATAGTTTAATCCTTATTTTGAGACAGCAGAATGAACAAATAGAGCAAAATGATCATGTAAAAGCTATAGGTTAGCCGAAGATATACCTATCTAGAACTTAACCATACACCACAATCTGGAAACGAAACTGGGACAAGAAAAAAACAAGTGTCAGGCTATTTCCAAACTACCACAGCCTGCCCCGCACAATTAAGAGTTTTGAGAGATGATATTCTGCTTAGTCAAGTTATCCTTAGTCGGTAACCTATCTCGAAAAAGTCGCCAAGCCAACACTGAAACATTTTATAGGGACTTATTTGTGCCAAATTAAATCTGAGGTGACCTCAACATCATGAAAATTCTGACTAGTTAACAAAAGACAAGTCTCCCGCACAGAATAACCTCCACCCGAGTCATGCTTAATTCCATATCCACCTATCTCAATAGGTAGGCTTCGAAATAAAATCAAGAAAAAGAACTGTCATTGCCATGCTGCCCTGTCCCCACCCCCCACCCACACTCACACATACTAACAAGTGAACTTAGCTTATTAGTAGCCAAGTTAAAAAGACGCTCGTACCTCATACTCACCTAATCTCAGATCCGTCCAAAAAAAATATATTTGCACTATTAATAATTCAAAAACATAGTAACTAACAAATTAAATAATAAAAAGATATTAAGAAAATATTGCTAATAATATCAATTTTTTTAAATTGTAAATATTCTCAATAGTTAACAAACGTCAAACTTACCAATTTTTTCTTATTACATTCTATAAGTAGACAAAATCTATTAACAAAGTATATCATTATTCTAAAATACCAAAATAATATTTTCTAAAAAAAAAACAAATTATATTGTAAAAGAAAAAAGATCGACCACTTTATCTAATATCAAATCCGAATTCTCACAATTGTATGAATTTTTTTTTTTTTGTTTTGTTGGTACAACGAAAATATAAATTACTCACAAAAGAGATCGAACCCTAAATTTCCCTCTATCCGACCCAAATTATATGAGTTTAATTTCATTAAATTACTAAATTTCTAAAACAAAAATAAGATATAATTATAAAAAAAAAAAAGATATAAAACAAAAAACAGTTCTTTCCTCGTTTTCCTGTTGGTTCAGTCTACCCTCCATATCTTCTTCCTTTCGCTCTGTCCCCATCTTCTCCGCCGCTTCCTCGTCTCCGCTTCACTCTCAACATGGCAACAGCTTCAGGTACATCTCTTTTTTTCTTTCCCAAAATTCAATTTTTCAATCCTTATTTATCAATTCTTATTCTTTCACGTTTTCGTTATCAATCACTCCATCATTACTATTATTTGTTATTATACCAATTTATTATCAATTTTTGATCCAATTAGGTTTTTCCCCCTTAGGAATTTTCAATTCAATTGTTTCATTATTCAATTATTCTATCATGATCAATTTTTCATATCAAATCACGCATAGAATTTTAATTAGATGGTTTGTTAAATTTGTATGTGGTGGATTGCAGTGGCATTCAAGTCTAGGGAGGATCATAGAAAACAGATTGAGCTCGAGGAAGCTCGTAAAGCCGGCCTTGCACCTGCTGAGCTTGATGAAGATGGAAAGGAAATCAATCCCCATATTCCTCAGTATATGTCATCTGCACCTTGGTATCTTAATGCCGAGAGACCGGTACGTTTTTTTCAGATTCTCATACAATTTTGTCAGAGGAGGAGCTTAGTTGTAACCAACAGCTATAAATTCCTAATTAATTGTATAGAAATCTTTTATCATGTCTTGGTGTTGTGTGTTGAATGGAATGAATTTAGTGTGTGTTTGATAAAGTATAAATATAAGGATCCGACTCCTCTGAAGTGAGCGTAAAGTGAGTAATATCAACCGGAAATTAATAGACTAGATATTATAGGTACATGGGGTTGTTACAATCACAATGCTCAATCTACTTACTTTAGAGAATCCAAATCCTTAATGTAAAGTAGCAGTGGTATTGTCTCAATTAGTCATAACGGGGATAATGAAAGTCTGAGTATCAAATAAAATTGGTAGCTTCTGAGTTTATTGGGATAAGCTGGTTTTTTGTTGTCATGTAGTAATAAGTTAATCCTAAATCACCATTATGAACCAGTCTTGGTGTTCTTTTTAGGCTTTGCTTGCGAGTTTGGAGGGGAGGGAATGGTTTTGAAAAAAGGAAGAAACAAGTGGAAGGAATAGAGGAGTTTGGGGGGTTATTTTTTCTTCATAACACAAAAACCCCCCAATTTGGTGGAACTCAAAAATTGTATTGGATGGGGGTTTGGAGGGTTTATATGAATTCTTCTAATTTAATTAATGTTGTTATAATATTCTTAAATTCATAATATATTAATCATAAGTATTTATTTGTCATTCTCTATAAAAAATACTTTCTCAAAAAATGTAAAAGATTTCTCTATTTTCCTCCCTCCAAAGCCCTCCCCTCCCTTCCCCTCCAAACTCGCAAACAAAGCCTTAGGGTTTGATGAGTTGGATTTTGTGCACGGGTATATTATTTTGGTGTATATTACATGAATTGCACAGTAATCTGCTCTAAGATTTTCTGCACAATCTTAGCATTTATGCTATGATTAGTGATTATTACTTTATTTTTGTCTTTGCAAAACAAAAGAATTGGCATCATAATGCACAATCTTTAAGTCAAGTAGCAAAACCTATATTGCTCTTAAACCCCTTTTTTAGGTGTCGAGGAGAATCGACTCATTATCCCGCGCTGACTTATTTTTTCTCTCAATCAGTCAATCACTTCAGAATTGCTCTAAAACTTCCTTTTACTTATTATTCTGACCAACTTTTGTAGCTACTTTTTTATATGCAATCTCTGAATTTTTAAAATTATTGTTGAAGTATCTTCACTTTCTTAAGAATGAAATAGGTGAACAAATTTTTATTAAAAGATATGATATACGGTTAAACGTCATTTGATGTATGCCTAATGTAATACTGTGATTTATTGTTAAATATTGTTCTTGCTGAATAGTTAACACAACAAATGTAAATCATGTTACATAGATTTTTTCGATGATTTTTCCCATGTGCACGAGTTCTCAACTAATATTTGACATATAAAACTAACCTTTATTTTTCCTTCCAATGTAGAGTTTGAAACATCAAAGGAAATGGAAATCTGATCCCAATTACACCAAATCATGGTACGATAGAGGTGCTAAAACTTTTCAGGCCAGCAAGTTTAGGAAAGGTGCCTGTGAGAAGTAAGTGATCTCTTTCACTATTTCAAAAGGCACGTGTGTAAGTGTGTTGTGCCTCCAAATGTGATGGATGCTTCTTGTCTATCAACTTAATAAAAAAATGAGATTCTGATTCAAAAAAAAAAAATGAGATTTAGTATTTGGCTACATCTGTTTTGGACTGTGGGTGTGTGTCTCAATAGTTGTCAAACTCTCTTGTGAGTTTATAAAAATTGTGTTACATTGTTTGTAAACACTGTTAAACTAATACAAGCTATACAAAATATTTTAACTAAATTCTTCTAGTTAGCTTACAAGCTTGGATTAATGCATGGTTTTTGCGTCAAAATTACCTTTTGGCTGATTTTGTTGGATATTTGAGGTTAATTGCATCTACTTTGCACTGCATATTAGGTTTGGAAGTATTAGATATAATTACTTAAATTACTTTATGGATCTTATTTGAGGTTAATTGCATCTACTTTGCACTGCATATTAGGTTTGTAAGTATTAGAGCTAATTACTTAATATATGGATCTTATATTTGTTGTTTTATTAATTGACAACATAATATTATTTGGCATATGACATCATAACAGTTGGTTGGGTCAATTATTGAATCATGTTTTTACTTCGGTACTTCCCTTTACTTTGTTATAGAGTTGGAAGGTGAATCTTGTGTATCATGTCATTATGTTCATTAATACTAAGATAGATTTTATGAGATTAGTTTAGATTGCCATTTTCTCTTCCAAGTTTAGGTTAGTACTTAAATATTCATCTTATTTTATAGTTGTGGAGCTATGACACATGTTGCCAAGGCATGCATGGAAAGACCACGAAAAGTAGGAGCAAAACATACAAACAAGCACATTGCCGCTGATGAAAAGGTAGAAACTTTTGAGCTTGACTATGATGGCAAACGGGACAGATGGAATGGGTATGATGCGTCAACATACGCCCGTGTCATTGAGAGATATGAAGCAAGAGATGACGCTCGAAAGAAGTTCTTGAAGGAAAAACAACTGGAGAAATTGGAAAAGGGCGACCAAAATGATGAGGGTGCTGAAATTGATGAAGCTGAGGACGAAGATGATTTAAGGGTAGACGAGGCAAAGGTTGATGAAAGTAAACAAATGGACTTTGCAAAGGTTGAGAAGCGTGTGCGAACAACAGGTGGTGGTAGTACAGGAACTGTGAGGTAATTTTTATAATGCTGTCAGTGTAAAAATGCAAGGTCAAGTTGATTGACCCTATATTTACAATTAACACTTCTTTTAATTTTCTTACATGGGTTGTAACCGAAATATCTTAACCTTCAGGAACCTACGTATTCGAGAGGATACTGCAAAATATCTTCTCAATCTTGATGTCAATTCTGCACATTATGATCCCAAGACCAGGTCCATGCGTGAAGATCCCCTTCCAGAGGCAGATCCAAATGAGAAGTTTTACTTGGTAACTTGTCTCGAAGATTAATTGTTTTAGTGAACTTAATGTTTCGACTTTTTATTTCTTTTGCATGTTAATCTTGTATTTGGGTTAAAATTTGTTTATGTTCTGTAGGGTGATAACCAATACAGAAATAGTGGTCAAGCCTTGGAATTCAAGGACTTAAACATCCATGCTTGGGAAGCATTTGACAAGGGACAAGATGTTCACATGCAAGCAGCTCCTTCCCAAGCTGAATTGCTCTATAAGAATTTCAAGGTCATGAAGGAAAAGTTGAAGTCTCAGACGAAGGAAACTATTATTGAGAAGTATGGCAATGCAGCTGACGAGGACAAGCTTCCAAGAGAACTTCTACTCGGTCAGAGTGAGAGGCAAGTTGAGTATGATCGTGCTGGTAGAATTATTAAGGGACAGGTAAGTAAGACTTGCATTCTATATTTAATAGTTCAACTCTAAGCATTATGCTTTTAGGCTTGCATTCTATATTTAATACTTCTACTCTATCTTACATAAAGTGCTTCTTTGTGATATCACTGGATTTTATAGATAATTTGTTACATAAAGTTCAACTCTAAGCATTATGCTTTTAGGCTTGGCTTTTTGTTAGGATGATAATAATGGTTATTTTCTGTTGCTTTAATAGGAAGCTGCAATTCCCAGAAGCAAGTATGACGAAGATGTTTACATTAACAATCACACGACTGTTTGGGGCTCATGGTGGAAGGATCACCAATGGGGTTTTAAGTGCTGCAAGCAGACAATACGTAATAGCTATTGCACTGGTGCTGCTGGTATTGAGGCTGCTGAGGCTGCAAGTGATCTCATGAGAGCTAATATTGCACGCAAGGAGGCTGCTGCAGGTTCGTATGCTGACACCATATTCTTGATGTGCCTCTATCTCCTTTTCTTCTCTTTGTTGTTAATATTAGTTTCTTCTTTGTTTGATAATTACTTGTTCATATTTTGCATCTTGATTTTTCATTGTTGATCTTTAACTATTTTCTTTTTTCCGTACAGAGGATCTGACTCCAGCAGAAGACAAAAGGCCTGCTACATGGGGAACTGATGTCCCAGATGACCTAGTTCTGGATGAAAAATTGCTTGCTGACGCACTCAAAAAGGTAATATAAATATATCAGCCACACACTTACATATGTTACTCTTCAATATTATTAATCGATATTTATTAGTGTAATTATTTTTTTCTTATTCTACCTCCTGTGGCATTAATTATTGTTTTATGCTAATAACTTTGTCAACCTTAATTACCAAGGTCAAGACACCTAATACTCAAACTAAAGATTGCATGTAATTTGTAGAAATAATGATGGTATGGTTAGCAATAGACGATGAGTGTTCTATTGTTAGCATAAGATAAAATAATTTATTCTCAATATTGGAATCTTTTTGAGGTGAATTATTCAGATATTCATGTGTCCTTGCATTGTGCTGGCATTTTACAGGAGGATCAAAGAAAGAGAGAAGAGAAAGATGAGAGGAAGCGTAAATATAATGTTAGATGGAATGATGAGGTATGATTTTTTCATGTTACTGGTTGAGAATTTTATTTGTATAAATGCCCTCTCCTTGCAGATTTTGAAATCGATTTGTTGCAAACAGGTTACTCAAGAGGACATGGAGGCGTACAGGATGAAGAAAGTACATCATGATGACCCAATGAGTAAATTCATGAACTAAGCTTTGGACGGCAAAAAGGCATCGGTTCATTTCATTACAAAGCCACAATCTTTCTGTTTGTTTACTTGCTGCTAGAAGGATTGAGCTGAATGGATTCAGATCATCTCGTGTCATTCCTCTCGCGTTTTATCCTGCGCTAAAACATGATTTGGATCATCAATAGCGTCTGTTCTTGTTTTTTTCTTCTTCCTTAATTTATGTATCAACTTCCAGTGTCACATGTATATCCACCTAGACTAGACTTGACTGTATTTTCTGGCTCAGAATTATGTTCTTAGACCCATGAACTTGTTATCATTTCAATATATGATTTTTTTAGCTTCTTATATGCTCTTACTGTATGTATGAATTATACATGCTTTTAGTCCTTCAAATGAAATCTAGCACATATTCTTTCTTTTGATAGATGGTTGACCCTCTATTATCTTGTAGCAAATAATATATATTTTTTAATATGAAATTGTTTGGCAAGATTATCTTTTCACTTGTATTTTAAACATCATCCGTTAAAGTTAACAACAAAGTTAATTAAAATGGTGAAATATAATAGTTGATGTAAAATTAGGGTGGTAAATATCTAATTAAATAAATGAAGGGTCAAAATGCAATCTAGATATAATTTGTACAGAGTTTATTACCAACAATGTAATTTTGTTTGTACATATATCAAATTAAATTCTGCTAACTAAATATTTGTTGCGTTATTTTAAGAATTTATCGACAAAAATTTGCATCACAATGTATCTTAATTGAATGCATATACATAACAAAAAATTATACTATCGATGCATAACAATTAATTTTTTTTTAAACCTCGCGCATCTTATAAACTTTGTTCTTGTTCTCAATATTGAGAATTTGCATAAGCCTCTTAGTTTTTTTTTATACCACTTGTTATATCTCATGATAGCCATAGGTTGGTATCCAATGTTCCAAGGATCAAAATATGTACCTGCCTACCCAACATTTTTTGTTTTTGCACCTGTTTTTGGAATTAATGAATATCAATATATGTAATAATTTATTCTTCTGCAAAAAATATCCAATAAAAATTAATAATTTATTACTTCAGGAATTTCACAAAAGGTTTAAAATATCCCCAATTTGACAGCCATTCAAACAAAAAGACCTTGTTTTTTCTTCCTTTCATTCTAAAACTCCAAGTAGTATTTCTTTGTAACATGGAAAGAACATGACAGAAAACCTGATACTCCTACAAAACATTAACACATACTCAGAAAATTTTGTACAATTCCATCCTCTCAAAGACCTATATGTCGAGACCGAGACTGTCAGTACAAAAACTTGATGGCACAAGCGAGAGTTGAAGCCGCCCTGTCCATTCCTCTCCAGGTCTCAAGTTCACAGGTCTCTCTGTAACTGCTGCATCAACACAAAGCATCTGCTTGTACTCCTCATCACCAAAGTCAATCATCGATTTCGATTTCTTTTCCCACGGATTCCACACAGCTGCAATTCAAGTAGAAACAAACGTATTACCGATATCAAGGAAATCACAATGTTTAACTGCTTTTGTGAAATGATGAGTTATGAACTTTTACCAATATCAGAGAGACCTTCCTTTTTTATAACATATGTCTGTTTCTTCTCATGATCTATAACTGCAATTGTATTTGGAGAGCTAAGATAAACACGATCCACCTGCTCGGAACAAAGGATCAATTTTGAAAACCTCTTTAATCATAGACTATGAATGCAGAACGGAAAAAAAAAACTTGACTTGTATTGCAGAGCTATAAATATGTATATGTTGTAAACATAATAAATATAACCCACAAGATTTACCTCAGATTCAAATGTTAACGCATCTCCTTGTTCTGTAAATCGTTCTTTTTGGAAAAGGTTGTCCAGGTAATCAAGTGTCTCAAGACCTTCAACCCTTATCTCACTATACATAATTGTTAATGTGAGCTAAATAACCCAACAGCCAATTTGCAATACAAGAAAAAAGATGGTTGGACATCATTTTCTATCCTCGAAAAAGGAAATAATGGTCAAGTACAAGAAAGCATTATACATACCTAATGTCAGAAACTAATAAGTGTGTGTGGTATGCGAATGAGAAGCTAAATGGCTTGCCGTTGATATTCCTGACTCGTGATATCAGGGTTAAGTCTCCGCCTGTTGTAAGAGACACTCGAAGGCGGAACTCAAAACTAGTACAATTAGGTTATTGTTAGCTTACTGTGATTTGAAATTTGCTTCCAACTCATCGAGAAAATTGGTAGAAAAGAAGAACATTAATACCTATGTGGCCAGCATTTCATGTCTTCTTCAGATGATTTGAGTAGCAGGTCGACAAAGGATTTCCCATTGGAATCATTTGCAGGAAGAGGGGGAGGATTTTCGTCAATTGCCCACATTCTATTTCTTGCAAATCCATGCAGCTCCATCGATCCACAGTTTCCAAACTATTATATACAAATTTATGTCTAAGATGAGTTATGCATGTTAAATTTTACTGAGATTTGAGACTGAACATTCAAACTAGTAAGTATTTATACATACCTGTGGAAAACAAATAGGAATTCCTCCCCGTGTTGCTTTTGGCGCCTTCGAGATTGTCTACAATCAATTGCAAACAAGTAATAAAATATGACTGGTTGCTTCTTTACAAAGTAAAATCGGTTAAAATTCTATATTACCACAATGTCATCATCTCCACACCAATCCAAATCTGAAAATGTAAATTCTTTTTAATCAAAATTAAAAGGCACACGCACCTTGCTGCTTGTGAACAGAAATTCTTCCCCGTGCTCATTACGCCAAGAAGTGACATGTGCTCCATGTAAGCTTACCTAATTTCAAGAAAAGACGGTTAATCCTAAATAAAGCCATTTCAATTATATGCTCAAACTAAAAATATAATTATGAACCAAAGTATCCTTCTCATGTATTCATGTTTAAAGTTATATGAATTCATCAAATGTTAAAACCGATGGGAATATAAATCAATAAGTTCTTCTCACCCGTGCGGAATGGCCTTGCGGAGTCCGAAGTACAACTTGATCAATTCCATTCTGGTCCTTTGTAATTTCAGTTGCTGCTCTAAAGTCCCACACAGCTGCAGAAAGCCCCATTTGAAATAATTTAGGTCCTGTATTTCTCTACTCTCCGACTCCGAGCAAAATATAATACGCTTTTTGAATTCGGTACACGGCAATGCCTAGGGATTGAAGGGGAATCCAATCCACACCTATAGTGAAACAAACAAGTGAATTAATTAGCTGTGTGCGTCAATCAAAAGCAAAATCTTAATAGCCAATTACTCATCTAATCTATCATATCCTCACTGCTATGATTCAGATCTAGTGAGTCCTAAATCAATTTTAAGAAAACATGAACTATGAATGTGTGCAAAAATTCCATTAAAACCACGAAAGACAAAAACATAAACATCAAATTTGAACATTTGGCAATTGAATATCAATCAACCTGGCACATACACCAAAACATGTCCCTTGAAATTTGTCAGATTTACAACAGAAAAAAACAAGTGTAAAAATAAAATTCCATTAAGAATATAACCAAAATAATAACAATAATAATAACAAGAAAATGTAACTTAAAACTCAAAACATTGCAACACAAAAAACTCCTAGTATTTATCAAACACTTACATACATTAGCAATATTGAACCATTAATACAATCTTGAATGATAATGCATAATTGCTAACTGGTGTCAAATGAGTTCAGAAATTGAAGCATCCAATGACCCTAGTGATTGAAGGGGTGTGAGAAAGAGAGACAAAAAGTGCAATAGACACAAACAAAAGTATAAAGTTGAAAGGTACACCCTCTTTTCTTAGAAGCATTGATTCAATTCAAACACAAAACTTGCAAATGAATCAAGAAATATGTTTGGTATTACGGTGAGTGAATGTACTATAATTGCGGTGACCCGCCGTGATTTTGCAGAAGCTAAAGGCTTCTGGAAATCACGGTAGGTCACCGTAATTCTGACACACCCACCGTGTTACGACACACACTAAAAATTAAAACTTTCAACCAACCCAACATTTGAAAAACAAAATTAAACATTAAATAAGAAGAAAAACTCAACTAGTACCTTAATTTTTATACTATAATGTTATGTTATGTTATGTTATGTTGGGATCTAATATGGGTTAAGACATGGAGATACGAGAAGTACATGTGTACAAACAAACACATGTACAAAACGACAAATAATTTAACATTTATTTAATCATGTGATGTTGATAATTATTTAGAATAAGAGTTTATTTGAAAAATATGTAAAATAATGTACAGTGTTCCAAGGTTGAAAGGTACCTTTTGGTTTGGAGTGTGGTTGGTTGGTGATTGAGAATTGAAAGAGAATCCGCAGTCACAAATTATGTTGAAGAAGAATTTTGGATGGGAGAGGATGAAAATTAATTACAATCAACTTGTTATTTTTGACCTATTAATTACAATCAACTTAAAAATAAGGAAATGGTAATTTTTTAAGTATATCATTAAATTGAAAGACTTACCTTCTCCATTTATGCAAAAGAAAAATTTGTTAGCATAACATTTTGATACGAAGTTATTTACCGCTGTTAATGATGACTAATCTCCGTCAGAGAACTTGTGGGGCGTAAGAGGTGTGTTCTCTCCTCCTAACCGAATTTTCCACATATACATGAGGCAAAAATCGAACCATTAACTACGTACTTAAGTGGACCAATACCCTTATCACTTTTTTTGACGCAATACCCTTACCACTTGGAATAATTCATTATTGGTATGGAATTATTCTTCTACCACTACCAAAAATAACAAAATAATACTACCTTTAATATTATTATTTTTTGAAACAGATTACTTTTTTGGTCGAGACCGGGGTATCCACCGCCGAACGCAGTGACTAATCCCTCGCTAGATTGGAGACACCTCGAAGGGAAACAGATTACTTTAAAGACTATATACTTTTTAGATTCATTAAAAAATTGATGCATCTTATCTATATTATAGACTAGATACATTTATTTTTAATGAATTTAAAAATAGTTATAATTATCTCTTACAAAAAATAAATTTTAACTTTTTTGAAATCACACTCATTCGTCTTAAGAATGATATAATATTTTTAAAAAATATTAAATTTAAATATATTTAAA
Organism: Trifolium dubium; assembly: GCA_951804385.1. Taxonomy (NCBI): domain Eukaryota; kingdom Viridiplantae; phylum Streptophyta; class Magnoliopsida; order Fabales; family Fabaceae; genus Trifolium; species Trifolium dubium. The sequence continues at coordinate 8,882,980 of OX638063.1, read as the reverse complement.
ATAATATATAATTTGAACTTACGATTTATTTTAGTAATTTTTTTATTCTTCATAGAAAAAGTGAACACTCATACGCTTGTTTTAGATTGGACAAAAATCTAAAAGCACTTGCTCGGCCCAAAGAGCATGATGCCATGTTCACTTGCTTCACATCTATAAATAAGCCCAAGATTGTTTCTAGTTCTGCACACTGAACACGTGCTCCTAATAGATAAGAATGGTGACCCACATTCTATTAGAAACGTGACCGCCACATACGCAAAAGAGCATGTGCCCACCATGTTGGCCCTAAAAGATGTGTTTGCCACATCAGCATCAACGAATATACTCGTATTAAGACCATTTTCAATGGTAAGTTCTTATGAAGTAGTACCTATTAAGAACTAGTACTTCTTAGATACTCCCATAGACAAAGACTTAACTAATTCTTTCGAGATAAGGGGCATGGACCACGTTGTCCTCATCCACCCACTCATCTCACAATTACCAACAACGAGCCAGAATCATCGCCAGTTTGGTAATCTTGACTCAACACTAGGGACTATATATTACTCTCATGCATATAGCTATACATATTATATAGTATTATCTAATTTGTATATCTCACTTCACGTACATGCTACCTTGAACATGAGAGTGTCTCGTAAGTACACCCACTCTCTATCGCTTGAAGTCATACGATCAATCCTAGAATTTTTTGACAATCATGATTATAAGTGTATTCTTCACATACTCCCTCCGTCCCAACTTATAAGAAAAAAATCACATTTATTAAGAAAACTAAAACATGAAAATTTGAAGTATGATTTTGTATAGTTGTTTTTAAAATAAGTTGTATAAGAAGATGTAAAAGCATTTTTTTTATTGGTTGTTGTTTATTAAAAAAAAGAGAGAAGAAAAATTAAAAGCAATTTATATTTAATTTTATGAGAATAAGTAAAATAAATACTTGAGAAAGGTAAATATTTGATTTTTTCATTTAAAATTTGGGACAAAAAAGGACTTCCTTCCCTTATAATTTAGGACGGAGATAATATATAGTTTCTACAATGTATAAAAAAAACCAATCAACTCACACTATTCATAAAGTTTTGTTGCTATCATAAATATAGGTACTAAAATTTTCACCACCATTAACGTAAATAATCTTTGTAAAAAAATCATTGAAACACACAAATTGAAAATTAATTTACGGAGATTATCCATAAATGAACTATGATCTCAAAAAATTCATCATTTGTTTAATTTATTTACATTAAAGCTCTATTTGATAAAAACAAACCATAAGTTAATAAGGGATAATAATAATAACACTTTTTAGTTGTTTCTAAAAAAAACAAACCATAAGTTAATGGATAGCTTAAAAATTAGTTTATAGCTTATAGTTGAAATGTTAGTATAATAAAATTAAAGTGCGAGTTTGCTGCAATCATTTGGAGTATATGGAATTAACGAAATGATAAAGTTTGGCGCAGTAAGGTTGCATCCCAATAAACTGTTTTGTCGCGAGCAATTGATTTTCTCAAAGATTGGAGGAACATAAAAAGTGTGCAAGCCGCTACAACAATGAATGTGCAAGCCGAAACCAATGTAGTCAAGTGGAAAAAACAGCCTCAAGGAGAGTAAAATATAATATTGATGTTGTTTTTCCATCTAATAATAACCGTATTGGAGTTGAAATTTGTCTACGTGACAAGACAAGTGCTAACTAAATGGTTTGAACCAAGATGTGAGGTTCATGTTGGAGAGCTCTTGGTTTTCTCTCTGTTTTACGGTGGGTGCATGTGCACGAAGTCAATTTGAGTCCGGTTGATTTTGAACTAGACTCCAAATTGGTAGTTAACAGTTTTCATTCCTCTAGGAAAAACTTTACAGAATTTGGTGTTATTATTCAAAATTGTAAAGTTATTTTATCCTCTTTTTATATAAACTCCAATGTTGAATTTGTTAGGAGACAAGCAAATGAGGTTGTTCATACTCTTGCTACGGCGGCCCAATTTTTAGCTAGTGTCCAAATTATGGTCGATATTTCAGATTATATTGAACACATTTTAATCAATATATGCTATAAGCACTTTTTTATCAAAAAAAAAAAATTAAAGTGTTTGACAAATTTAATTATTATTATAAGTATAATGACATAAAATAATATATAGTTAGTGGGTAGTTATTCTATTTTAAAAAAAGAAATAATAAGAAAAAAATAAAATAAAATATAAAAAATTATACTAATTAGATAAGCTTGTTGCCAAAAACACATTTCATTTTTATCAAACAAACTTAAAACTCATAAGCTAATCCAATAAGCTAGAAGCTAGATTATAGCTTATTGGACTTCCCCTGTTTTGAAAACAGAAATTGAGAATCCCGCGCCAAAGTTTCACCAATTAAACTCCTCCCTATCCCCAAACTTCCCTTCACCCTTTCTTCAATTCAACAACACCGATGGACGAAATAGACGCGATTACAGAGCGAGTACCCCACACGCGCTCTCCGCAATCACCACCACCACCCTCCGTCACCGACGACGAAAAACTCGTCTCCGGTCTCAGCACACTCCTCGTCGCTTCAATTCAAGAAACCAAAGACAAAATCTCACAAATCGAATACGTTTTCTGCACTCAACTCTACCCTCATTTCCAATCCACATCCAAAAAATCCGACGCTAAACGACGCCGTATCGTCCAACTCCAACACCAACTCGACGAAAGCACAAACCAGCACCAGAATCTCCTCGACCTAATCCGCTCAAAAGAATCGTTACTGAAATCGAGCGAAGACAAGCGAAACTCAGCGATCGCGAAACTGGAGAATTGTGAGAGTGAAAATGCGAAGTTGTTAGGGAAAATAGTTGATTTGGAAGAGAGATTAGGTTTGAAAATGAAAGATGTTGAGGTTTTGGAATTGAAGTGTGTTGAAAATGAGGGTTTGTGTAAGAAGTTAGTTGAACAAGTTGAATTGTTGAGTTGTGAGGTTAAGGATGAGAAATTGAAGAGGAATCGTTTGAGTGAAGCTTATAAGAGACTTAAATCTCAACATGTTTATCTTCGTCGAAAAGTTGGTCTTAATGAGGAAAATATGTTGAGTGAAAATAAATTTGAGAGTGAGAGGGATTTGGGGAAGAATCAAAGTTCAATTGTAGAACCAGGTATAGTTAGATTAAAGAAAATAAGGTTTATTGTGTTTTTTGGGTTTGTTGTGTCTTATGAAACTGTTTTTAATTCGTATTGTAGGTGTTGCGTTTGAAGAGCGTGATATTGCGGTGGATGCTTGTATAAATGCTAAAGTGAAATGTGAAATCCCAGATGAAGATTTTGGAGGTAAATTGAATTGTTTTCACCGTTCGTATTGCTACGTTATGTGTATGGTTTTAGATTGTGTTTATGTAACAATAATTGGAATGAAATGAATAGAATTAAGCTAGTTATTATGTTGTCTGGATACTTTTATGATATAATGGGGAAAAATTGGTTCTACTTTGTACCTCAGATTAGAGGGATCGAAAAAGAGAGAATTGATAGGGGAGTAACCTTACCGCGAACGCTTTAGAGTATGGAATGAGCTCCGAAAGAGGAGAGGGATCAAAGGATAATTTTATTTTGTTTCTGAAATTCTTATCTATAGTTCATTCATTTACCTATACTCTATATGGGTGAGTTGGTTCTTGATTACCTACCTGCATTTAGGTGCCAGGTGTGCAGAAGATACTACAACAAACTAACAATAAGGGAAAGGGTCTAAGAATAATGGAAGTTTCTAACAGGTTGTAGGGAGTCTTTAGGGTATTACAAGAAATGTTAGTAAAATGAAATGAAATAAATTGAAATCTGTCATTTAAGGCGTGCCTTTGTATGTTTATGGTGCGGACTACAATTTGGGCTTCCTTGGACCCAATGCACTTATCAGGTTACTTAATTCTTCTCTAATGTTGTCAAAATGCGGCCATTGCGGTGCTATGACATTTTCACATTGCAGATTCGCTGGCAGCAGTCATTGGCTGCAATGCCATGTTTATATGGCGGTCTTTTGGCTTGCCACCACCACAATAGGCCATCTGTCCTTGGTAAAATAGTGAGAGACGATCATTTTTCCATGTCATACTACCAATTTAAAAATACCTTCACAAAAGTCGGGCAATGTAGTAAAATAGTGGATTTTAATTGGATGTCAGGGGTGCAAAACTGTTTTACATTGACAGTGCGTATCCTTTAAATCCTTTTAGATAATGGAGACAATAGAACCTGTTATTATTCTTATTCAATACATGCCACTTTACTCAATTTCACCATTCTAAGATAGATTTTGAAGTGGCCTGTATTTTCATCCATCTGCATCAAGTTATATTAACATGAATAGATTTTGTTGCCAAATGCTATGTTGAAATAGCGAAGTCTACAGTTTAGGTTAATTGCTTACCCATCATCTATTTCTCTGTTTTCAGGCCTTGAGAAGAGAAATCCTGAAGTTTTTGTTCCTGTGTGTGACACAAATGAAGTGAAGGAGAAGGCATCGGAGGATCACAAAGGAGCCAATTTGTGCCCTCCTCCTTCTTCTAGTTTTCATGGTGTCCAAAAATGTCCGCCTAGTACGAAATTAGTCTCTGTGTCTGGTACAAAGCGGCCTGCACCTTCCTGGAGACAAACCAGGTCGCATCAAAGTCGAGCAGGCCATGACCTTCATGATGACTTTCTTGACACACCTCTTGAAAATATTAGAGATAATTTAAATAAGGATTTGAATAAGGAAGATCTCCCACAGGAAATTAAGAAAGACATTAGCATGGACAGCTCAGATGACGAAACACAGGATTTGAATGCCAAAAGCAGTCCCCAGAAGAAGCAGTCTTCAATTACAGTTGCCAATAAAAGGAGTTTCAAGTACATTGAGCCAGTCAGAAAGAAGGCTGAGCGCGAAAATTTAAAAGGAGTTGACTGCAAACAATGTCGGATGTTCTATGAAGCTGTTCTTCCTAATGCTGATGGTAAGGACCCTGATGGTAAGCAAAATATCCGTTGTGAGCATCATGATGGTGTTTCTAGGCATCGATATAAGTATGTTCCTCCTATGACTCCAGAAGGATTTTGGAATATTGGATTTGAATCTGAATTATAAGGATACATTTGAGCCTGATTAAATTACTGTTGTCCGATCTATACATGGATTCAATATTCAATTAACTTTTGCCAGCTTTGAGTTTAACGGTAAATCTAGAACGGAGTTATTGAAATCCTGAGATGCATAATAGATTGATAAGAACATCATGAGCTGTCCAGTTATTTACTGATATATGGATCATGTCATAATGCCAAGACACTGGATATTTCCTTGCTATCACCCATAAGCGGTAAGCCTACTAAACCTATTCGGTAGTCATACATATACTAATGATGGTGAAACTTCATGCTTACTAGCAAAAATAAATTATGCTCCCATTTATTATAAAAAAAAAAATCAGTTTTGAACAATTTCCTTTTATAGTTGATTTATCTTCTTCTGTCTTATTATACTGCTTCGTTAAACGCGATGGCATTTCGTTTGATTATTTGTTGGTGTCTGGTGGTTTAAACTGTCCAGGGCATGTGATGTAAATTACAAATCAACTTCAGTTTTCTTAACCTCCAAATGTCATGTTACACTAGACATTAGAGTATGCGGTATGCCTTTGATTAAGCACCTCAAAACTTGCGATATAACTTTCGATTGTGTCCATGCTGATGCATGAAAGCAAAACTTTATAAAAGTTGAAAATTGAGAAGACTCAATTCTCTTTTCTTCCCCGCTAAATTAGAGTACACCATAGTTTGTAGATGATGATCGTAAACGTGATCATGCATCGTATCACTGCTATTATATCTAGCTGCAGTTCCTTCAGAAATAAGAAGCTTTATTCCTGTGTTTCTTTGGGTTTAAACTTGAAATGGCCAAATATTAGGGAAACATGCTTTTTATATTCTAGCCCGTTTGAGTTAAAGGTAATAAAATGGGGGTATTTACTTCCTTGCTGAAAGATGATATGGTGTAAAGACACTTTAACTTTGAGCATCCATCGTGTTTTTGTTTTTTTAGTTTCAATATAGTTTTTGCTGATAAGCAACATTGGTACTTGGTAGTGACTTAGGATGAACACAAGGCCAACTGTAACCAACTATTTTGCATATATAGTTGCCACTTAAATAAACATGACACAAATCCTCCAAATTCCAAAAAGACCTTTACATAGATGTTACAAATGCATGTTTACTAAATGGTTAAGAAAGGGACAACATATCTTGTTCAATAAATTGCATAAATTGAAAGATATCTTCCGAAATTCATTGAACTAGGCTTTCTTTTGCTTGTGAAATTCAACGACAGACTGTGGATGAATTAATTACATGGGACATACAGGATTTGTTTATATAGCTAGCTATATGGAATGTACAAGGCAAATATGGGTTGCTTTATTATAAATAAAAATAAAAAAGCTGTGTCACTTATCCTTGTAGAGGTTGGCTCTGGGAGTTTGAGTGTGGTTTTTTTTTTTGGTAGAAAAAAGGGGGGCAAAATCCCCAATTAGTGTGGGGTTTTATCAGCATCCTTCCTTAAGTATACATATTTAATCTTAAGTATATATATTTAAGCTTATGGAGTATTTCATTTTGTAGAAGATAATTTGATTTTAAGTAAATTGATTATGACTAAAATTGAGTTGAAGAAAAAATGATTTATCATGTAAAAGTGAGTTGAACAATACATTTATTTTTTCGAAAATGGGAAAAAAAGTTGAACAATACATTTGAATGTAAAAATTAATTTTAAAATCAAAAGTTACAACTTTTAGTTTCAAGAAGAATCGAGTTTAAAAGGAAAATAGAATTGTACTATAAATAAAAGATTTTTAAGAGTAGAGGTGTGGGATAAAAAGGGACTTGATTTAGGTGCAGTCGTAAAATTCTTCAAGTCTCGTTGTTATGGTCTTTGATTTAAGTATAATATTTTCAAGATTATTAAATTAAATAAAAATGAAATATATTTTTCTAGGTCATCTGATTATGATCGAATGGTCACAAACTTCGTAACTGCATGAAAAGAGGGACTATATGTAACTCATTTTCAAACCTTTAGTTTAGGCATGAGAAAAAAGTAATTTATCTTTGTGAGGCCTAGAGTAAAGCTTTGCTTGCTTTGATCTTGGGCGAACATGAAGAAAGTGAAGACGGTGATAAGAAAAATAATTGTATTCAAACTCTTACAAACAAAAAGGTTCAAACCCAACATTATAACGAAAAACAACTACCCATCTTCTATGAAAGTTGAATTAGATCCATCAAAATAAGCCCTGCCACAAGATATTATTACATGTAAATTAAAATATACCAAAAGAGCTGTGTCAAAAAATCACCTACATATTAGATAATTCCACCATTACATTCTTTGATGGCAAGTTTCCAAGAACTTAATTTAAAGACTGTTAACACGGGATGCACATTGTTCCTTCAAGTAAATTACTATAAATTGGAATGAGTAACATTATTGATAGGATTTAAAAGATATACTAAAAAAGACAAAAATGCAATGCAATGCAAACTGTAATAAAGATAATATCAATTTAAAGTAGAAAAAGAAATTAAAGAAGCTGCTGGCGGCTGTGGTGTGGGGATGCAAAAGGAGTAAAAAAGAAAAAATAAAATGGAGTTGGTGAGTGAAATCCATGTGATCATTCACATGCAGAAATGGGTGCTTTTGTTTTGGTAGGACAGAGATGACCACATAAAAATGTGAATGTTAGTGCTGTGGTGGGTCGTGCTCACATATTTACAAGAGAGGATAAACTTTTTTCACCTCCACATTTCTCAAAAGTTAAGCATAACTTCATAAATGTATTTTGGATTGCATAATATATATGCATATCTTTGTCGTCTAATGATATCATTAAATTAAAATATGAGAGATAGTTGAATAAAAAGAATAAGAGATGATCAATTTCTAGAGATACCTCATTAGTGATGTTTTTTATAATAGTTAAAGTAATCTCCTTTTGGGATGCTCTTAAATTCTATCGCAATAAATCCAGACTCATATTTTTCACCATAACATTTAATCTGATACGGAGCAAATTTTAACATTAAGTAATTTGATTCTCCTTCTAAATACAGGTGTACTTGCACGTGATCTAACTATAGTACTACTTACTTAATCGAGCGTCAATTATTATTAAACAAACTAAAGATTTGGTTACACCAATTATATTTTGAACATGCACTCATTCAATTAATAATATTTATAAATCTGAGGGATTTGAACATACACATCAATTATATGGCTATCTAATTATAAAGTTCTCTAAATTATGATGATTTTATTTTGTATGATTAAAAGCTAAACCGACCAAAGGGATCATAATCCAAAGCATTCACGTTATATGAAGCAAACTCACATGCAATTTACACAACAATATTCCAACTTTGCTTGACCTATGTCTTGTTGTATCACATGCAAGCAGAACCATATCATGTGACTATCATATGCTCCCATATATTTTGTCCACTATAATATTACATTATTGTTACATGACAAAAACATATTACATCAAATTCAAAATCACACTTAATTAAGCTTCACTTCACTGTATTAATAAAAATAAAATAAAAATAAAATAATAATAATATAACAACTCAATTATTTTTCAAGTTTAACATTAACAAGTCTTCAAAGGATTTCCACATAAACAATCATTGTTACTAAACGACGCCGCATCGAGATGATCAAATGGAGCTCCAATTGGTATATTTCCACAAAGATGGTTATTACTTAGATCCAAATGACCCATAAACTTAGCCGATGATAACGAACCGGGTACCCGACCCGTTAATTTATTATACGACAAATCAAGAACCATGAAATAAGATTTTGACCCGAATACATCGGGTATGGTTCCTTCAAACCCGTTTTTACTCAAATTCACAATACCCATACCCGAATTGCTTAACAAATTAGAAGGTATTTGACCCGTCATAGAGTTACCATCAAGTTTCAAAGTAGACAAAACCCGCATTTTTCCAAGCCGAACCGGAATCGAACCGGTTATCCGGTTCAACGACAAATCCAAATCAGCAAGCCGGTTCATTTTTAAAACTGAGTCAGGAATCGAACCACTGAGTTGGTTTCGACTCAGTAACGCGCGACTCAGTTTACGTAGTTTACCAAAATCCATCGGTAACTCACCGATGATCTGGTTGTTGCTCAGGTCAAGGTGCATGAGACCAGAGATTCTAACTATCGACATCGGAATCTCGCCGGAGATTGCATTGTCAGCGAGGTTCAACACAGTAAGATGCTGAAGCTTACCTATATTCCCCGGAATGTCGCCGGAGATTTTGTTTCCGGTGAGGTCAAGAATTCGGAGTGAAGAAAGAGAGGTAATGCAGGAAGGTATTTCACCTGAGATAGATTTCCAGTCAGCAACAACAAGGGTGGTGAGTCCATCAAGTTTACAAATCTCAGGCGAGATATTTCCGGTCATTTCGCCGGTTTTTTTCTGGAAGATTGGGTCTTCAGAGTCGCCACGGAGGTTGACGTCGGTAACACGCCATGTGGTGGGGTTGCAGCTGACGCCGTGCCAGCCACGGCAACAGTCGAAGCCTGACCAAGAGTTGAAGATGCCTAAGGTTGGTTCTGTGAGGGCAGCTTTGAAGGATAAGAGTGCTGCCCGGTCTGACGGCGGGCAGGATTTAACGGCAGAGATGACGGTGAAGAGAAGAAGAGTTAGTAAGGAAAGTGAAGAAGCCATGTGTTTGTGTTTTTTGTCACTGGTTTGCATTGTAATGGAAGGAAGATGAGTTTGCATGTGCCATATATATAGATTTTTATTTTATCTTATTGGTATTTTTGGTGAATGAAATGAAAAAGTACCTTATTGTATAAATTGTAATAGTAACACTTTTGATAAGGTAAATGATAATTAATTAAAAAATTGATAAAATTATTTGGAGCATGTGAGATGAATTTTTAGAGTAAGAAATAAATATGTCAATTCATTCCGGAAGTCCTAGCTTAATTGACAGAAAATGTCGAAATTGCTAAATCCGATGTTTATGAATTGGGTACGAACCTCGATCACTCCACTTGTATTTGTGAGTTTATTGGTAGCTTTGTAATCTCGTCTATATACCCAAAAAAATGTCAATTCAGTGTTTTTGGAATATTGTAACAACTATGCGCACTGAATTTCAAAAAAGTGGACAATCAATTTTTAACTATATTATCCAGTGTCTGTCAGATTTGTTTGATTTTATTTTTTGACAATGTATGATTTGTTTTGGTGGTTGTTAAACTTTGTTATCTCAATGATTGTTAACATTTGATGTCCAAGATTTTATGATTAAACGACATTTTTCCTCGAATAAACTTAATTAACATCACATGATATATCCTATGAAGTCTTCATGGCTCATAATGAAGGGTAAACAATCTGATAATCACCCTGCCCAAACAATGATGGATACAATATTTGCAAGATTTGTGATAATCATTAGACTAAGCATTAGGGAGAAAAAGGTAAAGCAATTTACTAACCACTCTTTCATTTTTTACCCATAAACAAATGATACTTATGATATTAACACTATGTTATACTAGTATTTTGAATAAAATTACTCTCTTAAACAAGAACGTACATTCAAATCATATCAAAGAACATGGCAAATTAAAGAACATGCAAAAGTTGTTGTTTCTCAATGGTGGTTGTATTGTATGCACTAAAAATTACAAGTAGCTTGTCATACATGTTCTTTCTACAAGTGGTGTTAAATGCAATCACATTGCCAAAACATTCATATTCGAACATGTTGGTAGAATTTCCTCAAAATATATTTTTTAACCGTCCATCATCTATAAAGGCAAACCTAAAAAAAATGGTTGAATCCCTATTAGCTTTACTCTAAAAATAATTAAAAGTACAAAAAATATCCTTGTTCTAGCTCATCTTAAGTCCAACATTGCTTGATACTCGAGGCTAATGGTAGTTTATATTTAACATGTCATACACCTTAAACCACCGAGGCGCCTTTTCTACAAAGGAAAAAGGACAAAACCGTGACGGGCAAAGTCCCAAAGCGGACAATCTCTCGGAGATGTGGACTTGAGGTCGGGTCGGAACATACCCTCTGTTTTATGCCCCGCAGATAAATCTGAGTTCTGTACGAACAGTGGCGCCGTCTGTGGGAACGATAAAATTCGTTCTCGAATCCACAACCCCTTAGCCTCGACTGGGGGGCATCTGTTATGGCTCATCTTAAGTCCCAAAATGCTTGATACTCGAGGCTAATGGTAGTTTATATACAACATGTCATACACCTTAAACCACCGAGGCGCCTTTTCTACAAAGGAAAATGACAAAACCGTGACGGGCAAAACCCGAAGGCGGACAATCTCTCGGAGATGTGGACTTGAGGTCGGTTCGGAACATACCCTGATCTGTTTTATTCCTTGAAAATAAATCTGAATTCTGTACGAACAATCCTCATCTTCAATTCTAATCCTTCCTTGATGATATATGTAGTTCTAACATCTTGTCAATGAAAACTATTGACAATTTATTTATCTGCTTCACTCAATTTACAATAATAATAAAAAAAATGAACAAAACGGGTGAGAGTTAAAAATTAAACTTTCCAAATCTTATGAACGATATCATAAGTTACTTGAAGTCTATCAAAACAATAAATTCACATAGTTGTCCATGTTTATCCTCATTTCTTTTCTTTCACTTTTAGGGGGTTATTCAATTAGGATTTCGATGGATTTTAAAAGACTTTTTTATGATAAAAAAGTCTTGAAGATTTTAAAAAACTTTGTGGGATTATATTGATTCTGTGAGATTTTGAGAGACTTGTTTAAAAGACTTTTGCTTACTTTTTATAAAAGTCTTGACTGAATAACACAAGATTTGATTACTTTTTATAAAAGTCTTGATTGAATAACACAAGATTTTTTATCATTAAAAAGTCTTTTAAAATCCATCGAAATCTCAATTATATAACCCCCTTACCTTTTTATCGCAAAGTACTCAACATACAACAATTTTAGTTAACGACGACATATCAAATTACAGCACCCATATTAGCTATAATAAGCAATTTGTAAATTGAAATAAGTATAACAACCAAATATCGACACTCTAATAACTATAACAATTTGATTATTTAACTAAAATTTTTGAGATTTATTTTTTCAAATTAAGATTATTCAACTAAATTTTTTTAATTACTAAAAGTAATTTTATTAATTTGTTTAACTAAAAAGTAATTTTATTATTGAGAAAAGTACAACATTGAAACAAGAAAAAGACATATAAATACTTTTCTCTCCAATTTTACAAGTCATATATTATGGTTTTGTGGCTTCATCCTTATTCTCTTCGTTCCACCAAACGGCGAACGACGATTCAACGATTACCCTTCTTTGCTTCGCCATCATTCAATTTTTCACCGATTCCGCACACAAACATCATTAGGTTAGATGTTTTATTCTTCAATTTATTGTTTCTCACTTTATGTAATTCAATTGAAAGGAATTGAGGGATGTTAGATTGGATCCTATTAGGGTTTGTAATTTGGGATCATATGGTTCGATTAAATTGGGGATTTGTTAAATTAAATTAGGGATTTGATGAAATTAACGTTTTTTTTGACAGTTTTACGCTTAAATTTGAGTGTTGTTAGCTTTTTCTGTAGGATTAATAGGTGTGCAAGATCTGGGTTTGGTTGGTGTTATGGTTTTGTATAAATTTGCATGAATTATTCTTATTAATTGGTTATTGGAATCATGTTGAAGCCTTAAAGGTTTTATTTTTATCCAATTAAGCTTTTTGGGTACAAATTGGGACACTTTACAAATCAGAATTATGTTAGGATCATAGTTGTCAATCTCGGATAGCGGAACGGCCATCCCTGAAAATTGGAGCGGGTGCTATTTGATTATATATGTAGGAATTATTATATTATATGGTTAATACCAATAAACACGTAGACTTGATAATAAATAGTTGATAGCTGATAAGCTAGCTTATAACGGAACACCTTACAGCAAATAACTTATGACTTATAGTTATAAGCTAGAGCTAGCTAATAGCAAATAAGTTAGTTGATTGAATTTCTTGTCTCAATGAAGAAATGGGTTTACTTTAACTTTTTATTAAGAAGTAGCAATAATATAGCTGAGTAGGTTTAATTGTTGTGGCGGGGGTATTGTGTTTCGTTATCAATAATGGGTTAAACTGGTTTAAGATAAACTAGAACTTTGTAGCATTGACATTTTACAGTTATGCTTATGAACTTGGATTCTAAGCAGGATTTTCTTTTTAATTTGGCAGGTATGAAACTTCAAATGTTGGGAGGGCATTAGGAAGGGGATGTTCTTAGACTGTACTTCTACGACATTATTTTTTGAAAATCATATTTTGTGACTCATACTTTCCCTCCATTTTGGATGCTTCTTACTCACATAGTGATTGGCCAAAGCATAGAATGTCTGTCATGGAAATTGAGAACAATAAACAAATGAAAAAATCTGTTATCTTTTGAACAAAAGGAAAATTTTAATTATTGTTTCCTATATTTCTTTTTCTGTGAAGTCGCACTTGTCAATTTGATTTTTAAATTGTAAGGTTGTTCCTTTCTTCATTTTTTTAGCATTTGTTAGTTTGATGGAATATTTGGTATGGTGATTTCATTTAGTGTAGTCTATTTCCATAGTTCATATTTACATCTGTTATCATTACGGATTTCATAATTCAATGGCCTTTATCTCTTAGTCTATGTTTCGTCATTTATGAATGATTTGTGGCGAGGTTTTATTGTGTTGTGGACGATGTCTGGCTCAGTATTCATGTGACCTATTTTATCATTAGTACATAAATATAACACACTGTTATCTCTTTGAAGTTTTAAATGACACAATGTATTTGATAGGAAGAAACCATGACTTAAATTTAAATGCATAATCTAAAAAGCTTTTCAGCTTGCTTGTCAAACAGTGAATTGCTGAAAGCCACATTATTCCTTTTGGCCGTCAGCTTATGGATAAGGGAACACCTCCTACCCTCTTTGTCAATGATGGTTCGTTTATGGAGAGGTTCAGGCAGCTCCAACAAGAACAGGAGAGAGGAAAAAATGCCAAACCAGAGGATTCTATGCCAGTTAAAGTTGTTACAGGACCTGTAACTCCTAAACCTTCCATTAGTAAGGCTAATGATGCAAAGAAATCTTCCCAGGGTGGTTCTAGTGGCAAACTTGCTTTCAGCTTGAAACAAAAGTCAAAGCTAGTGCCGCCCCCTGTTAAGTTGGCTGATGACGATGAAGATGAAATAGATGCTGGGTATGTTTCGAATGATGCACCATTAAAACGGCAAAAATTGGGCCAGGATGATGGCATTGAGCAATCATCAAGACAACTTGATGTTGGTAATTACTTCTCTCTCAAATTATATGCAGATATGTTGTATTCTATTTTTTCAATCAAGTTTAGGATTTTGGTAGGAATTATCCAGTAAAATTATCACGTAATGATTCTATATTCCGATTATGGGTGGTTATGCCAAGCCCATCCTTGTCTAGCTATTTATTCAATCAAAATCCCAACCATTTAGTGATATTTTCTTTTCTTCTGTTAATGCATGACATACACTGTCTTTCTAACTTACCGATCCGTTCAGTTTTTTCTTTCTGATTTTTTCCTCCTTGTCTCTTGCTGATTTCTTTTCCATCCCAGTTTTTGTAATCTATATTTTATTTGCCTTGAGTGGGAATGCATTTCTTGTTCCCTTTTCATCTTGGAAAACTCTCTTTTTCCCTCTTGAATGCTGATCTCCTCATTCATAAATTTTATTCCTTCATCACAACATATTTAACACAACGATAGAAGAACACGTGTATAGATTTCAAATAGAAATGTATTTGTTACATTTGTCTCTTGGATCATAAAAAGTAAGTAAAGAGGTGTAAAATGAGTATCCTCATGGGTGTATTTTTGAAGCATGTCCTGAACCTAAACTACTCCTTGAGAAGTTAATTCGATGGAAGATCAAAGTGTGTTAACTCAGTCAGTTAGAGGCAAACAGTTACATTCAGACTATTTTTTTAACCTTTTTCTTCTCGTAAAAAATAGAGTCCTCCTCTACGTTAAGCTCAGTTTCATTATTGAAGAGGTATTCTCCGCATATTCCTTCTTTGCTAACTGAAATGAGATTCAGCAAAGAGGAGAAAACGTCTTTGAATATCTTGTGTCATGAATGCAGCTTATTCCTCAAGTACCTATCAAGAATGGTGTATTGGCACGCCTGCTACAAGAGTAATTTCCATTCCCTTGTTCATGCACTTGGTATTAATCAGTTTTATAAGTGATATGCAGCACCTCCTCCCCCAAGTGATCCTACAGTGAAGAAAGTTGCTGACAAACTCGCAAGTTTTGTGGCTAAAAATGGAAGGCCATTTGAAGATGTTACACGGCAAAAAAACCCTGGGGATACACCTTTCAAGTAAGATTGAAGTTAACTCATAACCATATTGCATCCATCATTTGCTTCTGATTCGTAATCTCTAACTGAATGTTTGGATTGTTCGAGCATGCAGGTTTTTATTTGATGTTAAATGTTCTGACTATAAATATTATGAACATCGGCTTGCTCAAGAGGAGAAGGCCCTTTCACAGTCCAGGGAACCTCAGGCAAATCATAATGGTTAGTGTTTGTCATGAATTTATTATTTGTTTCTTGGGTAGACATGACAATCAAATCTGGACCGGCATGAACACACACAAGTGCATAAAATGAAAATGTTTGCTCCCCAATGGGGACATGACAAGGTTCACTATCAATTTGTTTGTCCCCCCACTAGGGATGAGGCCGGGGGAATGGGGAGGGTAAAACTCCCAGCCGCCGCCTTGCCACAATGACATGTTTAGATTGTTTGGCATCCCATAACAGAGGAAAACAAAATTTCACATTTCTTGAGAGTTTTTTGTCGTAACTGCAATTTTTGCTTTGGCGGGAGATTGATGCCTGAATTAGTAATCATATGTTCATGCCTATCGAAAAAATGTAATCATATGCCCGTGATTTACTCACCAATCAGTGGGTAGATATATGAAATTTTGTCATGGTTGTACTTTATGAGGTTATATTTTGTGATTAGGCTTCTGGCTCTCATTTCTGTGATATGCTCTCTTTTTACTTCACATGGTTTAATCTATTTTGGCTTGTAATGTTGAACAATTTAATCCTCAGTTGGGACAAGCATTTCCTCTACCAGACCAACAAATGGTCCTCAAAGATCATCCCAGCAGCATTCAACTTACCAAATCCCTGCTTCGGCTTTATATGATAGTGTTGAAGTGTCAAGGGCTTCTGGATCTTCAGGTCAAGCATTTTCAGTTGGAAGCTCGGGTAAGGGGTACTTGTACAGCATGGTGGTGTTTTGGTTATGTACTTGTCTTTTTTGTTTCATCTGTTTGATCAGTATTTAGCGGTCATTACAACATGTGAAAAGAAAAGATCTCAATACGTGGGACTCTCAGCTGTCAAAAACCTCATGTATTTTGTGTGCAACATTTTATTTATGCATGCGTTTTGTATATCTGTTCAGATGAGCCCGGTGGATCATCAAATGCTAGTTCTTTAGCGCTAATGGAGTTTTACATGAAGAAAGCCGCACAGGAAGAAAAGTTTAAACAACCTAGACATTCAAAAGACGAGATGCCCCCTCCTCCTTCTCTTCAACAAGGTTCAATTATTGATGGTGATTGTTGGTTTTTATTGGACTTGCATTCATTTTATTCAAACAGTTTGAATTGCAAACTTTTATGAAAAAATAATAACTTGATCGCTTCATCTTGAACACAGCATCCGCTTCAGGTAAAAAAGGCCATCACATGGGTGATTATATTCCTCTGGAAGAACTTGAAAAGTTCATGGCTAGCTGTAACGATGCTGCTGCAATGAAAGCTGCAAAGGAGGCTGCAGAGAAGGCCAAAATTCAGGCTGATAATGTGGGCCACAGGCTTTTATCAAAAATGGGTTGGAAAGAAGGTGCTTATTACTGCTTAAAAGTCTTTTTCCTTTTCAAGTTGATGAAACATTTTATGTTAACATGTTTAAGAGAATCCACTTCAAGTTCTAACTGTTGTATGACAATGAGAAATGCAAGCTTCGTCTTGTATATATATCTTTTAAAAACTGTTACTACTGAATAATGGTGATTTCTTTCTTGTGCTGACAATCATGATAATCTTATTTCCAGGTGAGGGTCTAGGTGGCTCTAGGAAGGGTATTTCAGATCCTATCATGGCTGGCAGTGTTAAGAAAGATAACTTGGGGGTAGGTGCTGTCCAACCTGGGGAGGTAACTCCTGAGGATGACATTTATGAGCAATACAAAAAGCGGATGATGCTTGGCTACCGTCACAGACCCAATCCTCTGGTAAATTTCCCCTTTTATTATGAACCGTTTACGGTGATATGTCTTGAGTTAACTATATAACCTGTTTCATGTTGCGGTTGTGTTTTCGTTGTACAGAACAATCCTCGCAAGGCTTATTACTGAACAAACATCAAAGGAAATCTCATGTCAAATTATTGCGTGGAAAGTATGCCTTGTAGATGTTAGATGGAGACTTGTGCAGTGGTCGCTGGATTTTGTGAACATTTGTGCTTTATTGCTTTTTTCGGAACATCAGATTTTTAATTTTCCTGCAAAGATGTGGTTCTTTATACTATCATCATCACATGTTTAGCTAACAAAGAATAATGTTTGTACCGTTTGAGCTTTTGAAATGTGTTATTGTTATTGGTACCATAGTTCATGAAAGGTTGTTCATGCTGTTCTGAGAATATAATATTTAAAAGCAGTTTATAATAGTTGATTTGGTTATTTATTTATAAAATTACGAGAATTAATGTTTATGGTTGAAGTTGACGAATTTTCAAATGTTAGTTAATTTAGATTTTTATTTGGATGTTTTTTTAAGAGTCGTTTCTGACTCAAATTTAGTCTTTTATTAGTTCTTGATATGTTGGGGCTTCTACCCCGTATTTAATCTCTCTTTAAAATATTTTCATGGAAAAAATAGGTATAGTTAATGTCATATAAATTCTAATTCTAATAATATAAATTTTTCATAAGATAATCGTAATAGGAACTTAATTTCTCATTTTATCAAATAAAATAGAAAGTATTGCTACATCACACCATAAGTCCCACCAAAACTTAAAAAAGTTATGCAACTACCAATTGTGTGATTATTGCATAATCCAAAATGCAAAGGACTATATTAACAAAAGTACAAATTTAGGGATAATTTTGATTAATTACTCCAAAAAGCATGCATATTTGCACTCCTTGATAATGCAAACAGTTATGCCAATCACATAAAAAGAACAAAGTTTTTTTTTTTAATCTTTATTCTTTTTATATGTAATTGATTAAAAGAACAAAAATTGACCAATCATCAGAGGCCACAAGATAAAAAATACTTCAAAAGTTTTAACATTTTCTCTATTTTCTATTGGGTCTTGTTAACGGGTACTTTTGAAACACCTTTTAAAGATTTTATTTTAAAAAACTATTAAAAACATTAAACATTTTAAAATTTTCAATACAATAATTTCACATATTTTTATAAAAATTTATTATTTAAAATTTTCAAAAAGTAATATACATTCACTATTATCCCCCTTTATTTTATTTTATTTTCACTTTCACTTTCACTACTGGAAAACAGTTATACACCAATCAGGATCATATCAGTTCATACATTGATATTGGGTGAGCTTTGCTATTAACCCACTATCTAGCAGTCTAGCACTATAATATATGTTTTTGTCAACAAAAAAAGCACTATAATATATCATATAGTAAATTATAAATTTGTAGTTAAATATTAAAATTAAAGATTTGTCTAATATAGACATTTAAAAATGTTTTATATATAGACCCTTACAATTTAGTAAAAGAATTCTATTATCTATAATACAATAAAACCTTAAAAAAAATATTTTATTAAAATATATCAATAATAATAAGAATTAATCTTTAAATATTTATTAGAGATTCATATTATTGATCGAAAAAACTTATGAAAACAACTTATGATAACTTATAGTTTATATAAAAATAATTCAATGTTATTTTAAATACTTACTATAAGCTGCAAAATAAATTACTTATTCAAACAAAATGTTAACGTTGTTTTGTTTCCTTCAAGAAGGTTCAAAACACTCTCAAAGACTCAAAACCAATTGAAGATTGAGAACAAATCACCTACCATTATACTCCATTAGTCAAGTTGAGTTAGTCTTTGCATACTTGCAACCCAACATTCAACTTTAATTTTTTTTATTTTAGTATTTTTCTTTAAGAAAAGGAGAGGCACGATCATGTCATGCGCATGAACCAAATAAAAAAGTATGAAATCTTAGGCATGTTTCTTGTTAAGGATAACATAAAATTAATTATGGGAATTAAGCAAAAGAAGTGGAGGGATATATATGGTTATGCAGCTAGATTAGACTATATAATAAAGTTTATATATTAGTTCATTTTATTTAATAATGTTCTTTGGTTTGTAAGATGGAATATTAGCACGATACATCTATTTAATTTCATAAAATAATAGAGATATTTTATCATGTGAGTGAAAGACAGAGAGCTAATGGTGATAGGTTCCAATTATCTGCAAAAGTGTTTACTTTTCAAATAGAAACCAAACTTTACATTTTCTTTTATCTAATGTTATGGTGTGTGTTTGGCTTCAAAAATAAAATAAAATGTTATGGTGTGTGTCAATCTCTTGTTACCTTGTTTTTGAAGGGTACTAGGGAAATATTTTATATCATGTGAAATAGTCTATAAAGATTGGATTTGAATTCTTTTTAATTCGTTCTCATATGTTGTCTGTTTTGTCATCATTTCAGCTGTTATATATGTTTATTTTCTTCCTTTAAACTGTCTCTATTAATTTTTTATATTTATTTATACCCTCTCAACAAGTAGGTGAAGAAGAGAGATAACTGAATAGATGAAACAATAAAAGATCTAAATTTTTTAGAGAGTTAAATATATTTTTGATTTTTATAAATATTTAAATATTTTACTTTTAGTTTCTCTATATTTTTTGCTGCTTTTTGATCGCTATAAAATTATTATGTATGTAGTTTTATACCTATTACCTACTGTTAAATTAATGTGCATTTTCAATTGATTTTTTCTTTGTAAAAAGTTTTTCGGAAAAAAAAATAAAAATTTAATTTCTAAATCGAAATTTCGGTTACTTTTTATTTTTAAGAGAATGATCATTCTCATATCGGTTACTTTTATCTTTAACTTTTAAAATTTGAAAAATTCATATTTAATTATTTTCATTTTAAAGAATTCTATTTTTTTGTTATAAATCTTTTTATAGTGTTCGACGCATGTATGTAAAAAATATTTAAAATTTAAAATTTTAATGATTATTAAACACTTTTTAAAATTTGAAAAATTGCAATGACCAAAATATGCCACTTTTTTTTTAATAGGGACTAAAACTAAAATTTTGTAACTTATTTAACCCTTCTTTAAAATATGAATAGTAGTTTTATGATTCGGATGAAAAACTGAATCGAAACAATTAAAAACCGATGTAGTTTGGTTCGATTTTCGGATTCAGTTTTTTGAAACTGAATAATCGAATGAACCAACCAATGATTATATTATTATACATTTATTGAGTTTAGTCCATAAAGTTAACACCTTTTTTTTCATTTATTTCTTTTCAAATTGAAAATAAATTCAATATTCTATATTTCTAACTAATAACTACTATGTATATATTTTTTGTCAAAAAAAAAAAAACTATGTATATATTTTAATTTTTTTTGACGGAATATATATTTTAATTTATTAAGGATGATGTATTGATGATTCAAGTAGGAAAATAAATGAAATTTTATTTTAATTATATTTTGTTATTTAATGTTGTATTTGGTGGTGAACACATACCTCTTAAGACTTGTATTTTGATTTTGATGGTAAACTCCACTACAAATATGTGTTATATTTTGTATTAAAACTATGTCATTCTCTACTTGGTTATTATTGTACGTCGTTTGAAAAATAGAATTTAAAATATATTATTGTTTAAAAAATATTAGCAGAGAGCACATAAAAAAAAGATTACTAATCGAATATAATATCCGATCTAAATACCCAAAACTAAATTTAATCAAACCAATCAAGAATTCATTAATTCATACACATAATTCACTCATATTATGTACAAAGGGTGAAAAGGGAGAGAAAAAAGTACATGTTGCATAATTTGTACTATCAATAATTAGAAAGTGTTTCAATTTTTGAATGAAGAAAATTATTTATGTCTCACATAGATTGAAAGCACCCAATGAAATGAAGACACAACACAATGTTCGTCCATCCATCTTAACCCCACATTTTATTTTACATCGGAAAATTATCTTAAAACCTACTAAGGATGGGATGTCAACAGGCGGTGATTGAATAGATGGTACTTTATCGCTTGTTGTCCTATCAGTGTTTCAGAGATATTTTTTTCACTCCTGTTTCCATTCTCCATTTCAAGAAGATTTCTTCCTTCATCTCGATTTCCACGGATTCCCACAATCTCTGCGGAGATCCATCAACCTTAAAAAAAGTATCAAATTTTATTACTTTCAATTAAACAATTGTAAAGAAATAGTAAAGTTTAATTATAAAATAAATAAAATAAAATTTCTATAAATAATAGTAAAGTTTATATATAAATAAATGTATACACATATTGTGTGAAAATATAATTAAATATAATTTATAAAGTACTTAAATATACATTTATAAATGTTATTTTATAATAAAAAAATTTAGGGAAGGAATCTCCACGGAGCGGAGGATAAAATCTCGTACCCCATGCATCCCCAAACCTCTTTTGGGGAACTTTCTCTTCCATCCCCATAAGAAAAATATTTCTATCTTCGAGTTCTAAACGGACAATTTCAGAGTGAATCTTCATTTTTGGATAAAATTGACATCCCTACCACCTATCTACAATGTTGTAACTTGTAAATATCAGTTTTGCATTTTTGTCATCAATTTTGTTAACATTTCTTTTTTAATTGATAATAAAATCAATTCATTTAGTCGCTCAATTGGTAACTACCAGAGACATTATTGAAGTGGCCTGGATTCGAATCCAGGATTCCACATTTCTCCACATTTATATGTGAGTTTTCAGCAACTAGGCTACCTGACCCAAAAAAAAAATCAATTCATTTAATTTTGTTGAGATAATGTAAGTCTTAAAAACTTCAATTTTTATTATTTGTTTGTTTTGAACCTCCTAATTGAAAGAGGTAATAATAACTTCAATGCTTTAACAATTCTATATTTCTGCCTATAATATGTTCTCCACCACATTTTCTATTTTTAAAATCTCACACTTTTTGCTCTCACACTACCTTGATTGTTAATTAGGATAATGCTTGTAATAATAATTTCTCAATGTTTGTAATAATAATATGTTCTTCAATGCTTGTAATATTACAAATAAAATTGAGTTGATTTTGTTTCAATAAAAATAAAAATAAAAATTTCTCTTTCAATTTCTCAATTTAAAATAAAAAGAAGATCTAAGTGAGTATGATTCAACATAAAGAAAATCTAAGTGTGTTTACACCTTCTATTATATTATATTCAATTAATTCAATAAAAATCAAATAGTATTAGTAGACTTCTAGGATCCTATATTCCATTTCTTGTACACGCCTCCTTTTGAGTATACTACTTCTTCACTCTATTTTAACCCATAATTTGCAATTCATGGCATGCCATATATTTCTTTGACTTTCCTCATATTGTTAATTAGTACTACTTAATTACTAGGAAATTTAGCATGGATGGGCTATGCTTTACCAATTCAACCATTTTTATTTTTTAAATTTTTTATTAGACAATCGAATTATTTGTCTTATTATTATCAAGGGGTTGACATTATTTAATTTACTCAAAATATCAAATGTTTGACAATAGTCACAATATACCATGCTGCATGAGGAATGCATGTAATAAGATAAACATAATTAGGGTCAGTCAAACTATAATAACTCTTATTCAATTAGTATTTCCTCTTAACTAATTAACTATAATCATTATTATATTTGTGAATATGCTTTTCATGAGAGGATAAAAGGGGATAATATGCAGCTGGATGCTTAAGAACTATTTGACTTTTCCTTTGGAAAGGAAAGTCTTCAAAATATGATTACAATATATATTCACACTACTGACGAGTAGTAATTTTTTTTTTCTTCCAATGTGAACTTGAATGAGGTATATTTTTTATTAGCCTAGTAGAAATTCATATTTTTATTAGTTCTTCAACAAAATTTGTTGTGATTTAACTGAGTCTTGTTTGGATGAGGTAATTGAAAACTTTGGCCTTTGGGACGTTAGAACTTAAGACAACAGTGGCAAAATTATTCCAACTATTATAAAAAGGAGTTTAAAATGTTTTATTTAATACATTTGTATTAAATTTTCCATATACATAGTCATACGTCGAACGCCGCCTAATCATCTATTTAAGGAGTCCAAATTCTTTATCACTTACACATACCAATTTATTATTGATTTAAAAACTAACTTCTATTTCTATTAACCTCTCAATTAGAGCCACAATAATAATAAACTGTCCTCGTAAGATAGCTCAAATAAATAATAGAGATACATTTGAGTTGGATAGGATAAAGTTTAAATTTAGGATCAATTTCTACGAGGAGCGGTTTATTTTTCGATATAAAAAATGACTTCCACCTAAATTCTTAACATGTAATTAATTGGTCTCAAGACTCCTTGACCGTGACTCAGTTATTTGTTTTCTAACCAATGTTTCAACCTGATGTCCTAACTGAGTTTGAATTAAGCTTTCGCAGACAACATAGACTTGTTTTTTTTTTTTGGATGATAGATAGACTTTCTTCAAATGAAGTACATTTCTAAGACTTATATATATTTAGTTAATTAATAATAGAGTGTGAAAACAAATATTTTACCAAATAAAATGAAAGGAAGGCTTCTAATGAAAATGAAGTACATATCTAAGAGTTAAATATATTATATTTTCTTTTCTGTGTGCTAAGTAAGATGAAATGAAGAGGCCTTGTTTTCTTTGTTCACATATGTGCAAAGTTGAATAGTACACAGTACGTACACAGTCTAATTTCAAAGTACAAGAAAGTATAGAAATTGACATATTATTTTGGATAAAATCAGTAGCCACCTCGGATTTGTTTCCGGGTACGCTGTATTTTGGTCATACTTTTGGTTTTTTGAATGAAATTTTTTTATCACCGTGTATTTTTATTTTATTTTATGTAATATGACCTTTTAAATAAATTTTGCTAAAGAATCAAAATTAGCCAACCCTGTAGAGATATAGTATCGTTTTATACTACTACCTCCGTCCTAATATATAAGACTCATTTTGAC
The DNA here is from genome assembly GCA_951804385.1 of Trifolium dubium. NCBI lineage: Eukaryota > Viridiplantae > Streptophyta > Magnoliopsida > Fabales > Fabaceae > Trifolium > Trifolium dubium. Next base: position 8,858,472 of record OX638063.1, on the reverse strand, counting down.
TAAATGACATTATTCATATATCTTGTTTTGACCGTGTTTTTTCCCCCCATAATTTATAGATGTAAATATTAGCATATAAGATATTGTTTGATTCGTCTTCATGAGTATAAAGATATTAGTAATTAAAATTGTGCATTTGCGAACGTGCAGTAGTCAAAATGAGTCTTATAATTTGGGACGGAGGTAATATGTATGAATATTTTGAATTTGAAATATTTTTAATTATGAATGAATGACCATATGTCTTGCTATGATATAATTGCACAAACTTTTATTATTGTAAAAAATGCGTAAAAAAATTCTATGTAAGAAATATTTTGGTCAAAATAGTCAAAGATCGTGAAATTTGTAAAATAGGGCAAATGTGAGGGTTAAATTCGCTCATTTGAAACTTAATAGACCAAAATTACCCAACTAAAAAACATTAAAGATTAAATTTACTCAAATTTTATAATTTTTACTAATGAACAATTAAAGATATTAGTAATTAAAATTGTGCATTTGCGAACGTGCAGTAGTCAAAATGAGTCTTATAATTTGGGACGGAGGTAATATGTATGAATATTTTGAATTTGAAATATTTTTAATTATGAATGAATGACCATATGTCTTGCTATGATATAATTGCACAAACTTTTATTATTGTAAAAAATGCGTAAAAAAATTCTATGTAAGAAATATTTTGGTCAAAATAGTCAAAGATCGTGAAATTTGTAAAATAGGGCAAATGTGAGGGTTAAATTCGCTCATTTGAAACTTAATAGACCAAAATTACCCAACTAAAAAACATTAAAGATTAAATTTACTCATTTAAAATCTAGAAGATCAAAATCGCACAATTAAAAAATCGGAGGAGTTAAAACTACAATTTAGGCTAAATTATTTTTACAGAAAGAGAAAATAAATATGAAAAGGTTAAGGTAGTTTTTTTTTTTTTGACGGATGGTTAAGGTAGTTTTGAAATTAAAAAAAAAAACACTTTTAAATATTTATCCAAACAAACTAAAGATTATTTTACTAAAAAACTTGATTTTTATTATGATATACAAACATAAAATGAATTTTAATTTGTCATAAAATCTTTTAAAATTAATCTTTAAATTATTTAACCTCAAATTACTTTTTTTTGATTAATAAGTAATAAGTAACAAATCACCTCTAAATATCACAACATGACATTACAGTAGTAAAATATAATAATTTTCAAAGTTTTCATCAACAATATAAACTTCAAAGTTTTCATCTAAATCTTCAATTTATAATGTTAAATTCTTAATTACTCCGTACTTGCCGTCAATTTAGATCCAACAATGCAACAAATATCAGTCTTTTGCACGTGCACGCGGTTCTTCTATTCATAAAATAAAAAAAATAACACACACGTAATTTACATAGTTGAATAATGAAACAGAATCAAGATAAAGACAAAAATAGTTGCCATGGAGGCATGGACCACATTAAGGCATTATCGTTAATAATGATGAATTATAAGGGTAATTATTCAACAATATACTACTTAAATACAACCCAACAGCAAGACAAAAATACTAAACTTAATTTCTTCATACAAACTTTCTCTTCTTAATTTTCTGTCTCTACATTTTCAAGCTCTCATCAAGACCCTCTTGGACTTCAATTTGCAAATATTTGTGTTACATGTATGTACCTTTTAAGTTTTCTAGCTTCAATATTCTTCTACTCAATTTTTTTTACAAAAACTCGTTTTATCTGATTTAAAATCGACTTGAAAACTCGACCTGTAAACTAATCTAGTTATTATAGTAAAAACATAATTCAAGAAAGATTATGAAAAGACATAATATAATGTTTCTCATTAATTTGGGATGACCCTTTTGATTTTACCCTATTTGTAGATAGAATTTGCATTTCGAAATGAAAATTTGGACAATTTTTTAGAAGTTATCATTGTCATGTTAAGATAAAAAAAAACATGATCATAACTTTTTTTATTTATGTTTTCTTTGTGAAGATAAGATGAGTATTGTGTATACTCAAGCTCTCAACTATTCAGATGGTGGTTCAAGTAGGGACTCGGATTCGAAATTTGGTTACTCACAAACACAACAACATTGTCACCAAAATAATTCCGGCTTATCGCGCTACAATTCTGCTCCAAGCTCATTGCTTACAAGTCTTGCAGACACAAGTATCGGTAATTTTTTCGATGATGAAACTTTCGATGATGATCATAATTTACAGCATCAGAATCAGCATTATTCACCTTCTACAAGTTCAGAAATGGAAACCATGTTGACAAACTCTGAACCTTTGTATGATTTTGGAGAAAATAAACCAATGAAACAAGAAGAAAATGATCCTTTTTCACATGGATTACAATACAATGGTTACTCTTATGAATCTCAAAGTCAGATAATTTACCAAACTCATCAGCAGAATCAAGGATTGGAAAATGTTTCTTTAGGTGTTGAAGGCAATGGTTTTGATGGTTCATTAATTGGTTCTTCTAATAGTTGCTCCAATCTCATTAGGCAAAAGAGTTCCCCTGCTGAGTTTTTCTCCAATTACTCAATTGATAATGGTATGTTTCTTAATCTATCATTTTTTTTTATGTACTAATTGTTAGTGATTTCTATTTTTGTTAATGTTATTTTGGTTTTTTTGAGTTTGAATTTTAATCGTGTGATTGAGCTCAAATGATTCATGAGTTTTCAAAAACAATATATTTTTTGCTAAATTTTACTTATTTCGTGGTTAAACTTTGAATTATCTTGACCTATTTTTCGTAAACATTAGAGGGTTAATAAAAAAAATTGGATTATTTTTTTCTTTTATAAAAAAAGTAGTTTAGTCAAATAAATAACAGAGGAGAGTGGATTTTACAGCTATGATCATAATTTGACCAAAGCTTGCTTGTTATGTTAGTTGAATAGTTGTTAATTAGTTCAAGTCAAGTCAAGTAAGTCAGATCCATTTTTTGTGCAGTATTATTGATATTATAGTAAAGCAACTGGGAGAGTGACTTGAATTAAATATAAGATTTGTTTGCAGAATATTTTCTTGCTTAGAGAGTTGACTTTTATTTTGACAATAATTGGGAAGATATTATTTGTTTTTTAATTTAGACAAAATTTATTATCTTAGACAAGAATATGTATAGATTATTTCTATCATAAAAAATAAAATAAAGATCAAATTATTTATGTATGTTATATCATAAGCTATTATAAAGTTTACAGAAATAAACTGAAAACAACTTATACCTACGGCGTAAGTTAATTCCATAAGCTCTCGCAAGTCGCAAGAGCTTATGTTATTAGATAAACTCAGGGTTCTAAAAAAAAAATCTTGTACTAATTGTAGGTTTTTCAAAGTTAAGTGAGGTAGGAAGTGTTAATGGTCAACCTACTACATCAACTAGTGGATTGTATGGTACTTTGAATTTCTCATCAAGATCATCCTCTAGCTCTATCAAGATGCCATTGATTGATGAAAATGAACATGAAGCTCTTCAAGAAAATGTTATTAAAATTAGAAACATGGGAAATGATAATGGTATCACTAAATGTTACATGCCTAGCTTCACCAATGACTATTGGGATAGTTCTACATCAAATGCTCAAAAAAATGCTACTAATAATGGTGAATTCATGTTTTCCACTTCAAATGCTTTGAAAACTGAGGTACATAAGTGAATTGTGTGAATTTTCATTTTAAGCAATTGAACTTTTGTTTATTTATTTACAATTTTGGTTTTTCAATTTTAAAACTCGTAATTTTGGCCTCTTGTTTTGAAAATGTTTGACGTTTTCTTCACTTTTGCATTTGAGGTTGAATTTTTATTATGTGAAAAGTAAGATACTTATGTGACAACTGAATCGACACATATGTATCTCACTTGTATAGATGTATAAAAAGTCAGACATTTTGAAAACCGAAAGATCAAGATCGTGGATTTAAATATAGGGGGACCGAAATCGTGTATTTAGCCCTTTATTTTGTTTATCATTGTTGATATGTGAAAATTTATGTGAAAATTTATGTTACTAGGGTGTAGACTTTAGATACCAAAAACAAGGTTTGAGCCACCATTTGAGTCTACCTAGCTCTTCTTCTACTAAGATGACCCCAATGGAGAAGTTTTTACACCTTCAAGGATCTGTTCCATGTAAAATTCGTGCAAAAAGAGGCTTTGCTACTCATCCAAGAAGCATTGCAGAAAGGGTATGAAAAAATCTTATTTCTATAACTTTGCTATTAATCACAAATTATATGGATACATTTGATTCATTTTAATTAGATGCTTAATTTGTTATCTTGCTTTACACATTGCAGGAAAGAAGAATAAGAATTGCTGCAAGAATCAAAAAATTGCAAGACCTTTTCCCAAATGCAGATAAGGTATAAGATTGTGAATTTGACGAAATCACAAGGACATATTGTACTGATTTTGTTAAATTTTTTGTTAAAATTACGGTGGCACATTGTAATTTTTATATGCGATTTGATGACTTAAATGCTTATTTTATCTTGGCAGCAAACTAGCACAGCTGATATGTTGGATGAAGCAGTTGAGTACATTAAAGATTTGAGGAAACAACTTAAGGTACTAGAAAAATTCAAAACATCTTGAAGTTATTTTTTAATAATTGCAAAAGTATATCACTAATTAAGTTTTTATGATAAATGAAAATATTTATTTTTTCAAATCAAATAAATCTAATTAAGTTGTCTTCAAAGATGTAACTTAGTGTCGAGAGATCAAATCTTGGCGGGAACAATTTATTTTTTTGATGTACAAAAAAAAAATGTAACTCAGTGACATAAATTAAGACACTGAAAACACTAAAAGAGTTTAAAAAGGAGGATCAAAGTCTAATCTGTCACTCTCTTAACAAACTAAACACTAAAATGAAATATATTAATTACCCTCACTAAACTAAATTAAACTATATATTGTCTAATCAAGTATTTTTGTCATCTTGCAGATACTAACAGACACTAAGACAAAGTGCAGATGCATATGTACAAGGGATTAGAAGCAATGCTTAAGGCTTAATTAGTGCTTAGTTTTTATCTTGTAGATAACAAAAGGAAGGAGGGATTTGTTTTCAATTTTTGTTTTAGTTTGCCAAAATAACGGCCATTGTGATTATATATATAAAATATGTTAATATTTGCCTGCTTTGTATGAATTTAGAACATTAATTTATCTTGATGTGTTCTTAGAATCAAACCTTCTAGCAAAATTCAAGCATTCAAACACTTTCCATAACTCTTACTATGTCACATATGCATTAAAAACAAGTCCAAACATTTGGCAAAGACACCAATCCACTCCACTCTTCATCACTACCCCCTTATTAGCGCCATCCATGTTCAATATGATCCATCCTGCCACTACAAGAAAAACAAGATTTATTGGGGGTCAAAATTCCTCACAAAGTATAAACATCTGCCAAAAATATTTAATTTATTTAGGGCCAACTGGCGGCCAAAGTCCGTCAAGAAATAGCTGGCTAGTAGATTTTATGGCGACCTAAACCCTCAAAAATATGGGTGACAAGAATAGATGTATTTATTAACAGCCTGAGCTGAGAATTGAATTTTGCATATTCTAACAGTCAAAACCGCCGCAAAGTTATAAAGGAAACAAAAAAATTTAATATTGAATTGAATTTTACATATTCTTACTATATTTTTCTTGGTTTTTCTTTTCCTATTTTTCTTCCTACGCTTGATATAGATTGGAGAGTGTTGGAAATAGTAAAGTTGTTTGGGTATGAGCAAGTTTGTGGCGGCCTAAGCTGCCAAAAAAAATTGCACTATAATTTATTGGCGGTTAAAACCCTAAAAATTTTAAATGTTTAATTAAAAAATATTAATGACACCTTTTTTTTTGCAAACTTCATGTAGTGTATGTGTGTAGGCTTCCACAAACACAACCTTTGAAGAAACTTTTGACACCATTTTATTGATTTCACCACATTATTATAACACCTTTTTTGCAAACTTCAATACATGTTAAACTAATAATATTGTAGAACTGATTGTAGAATTAATGTATCTAAATTATAATATTGTTTAAATATATCAATTATACAATAAATTTAAAAGGTAAAAATTTCTTATACATAGTATCTAAGGGAGTATCTTACCTAATTTCCCACAAGAAAAAGAATGCTAGAAGTCTAGAATTGATCTAGCACATTAATGATCTAGAATTAGTAATGACATATGACACAAATCATTTGGGCCTTTGCGACTTCTTCATCAAACAATAAAGAAGTTTGCTTTATCCGCCCCTAAATTACTCCCGCGCCTCTCAAAGTACTAAAAATACTCTTCAGATTATATCTTTTGAAATACAGTAAGGCAAAAATATTTTGGATTATATAATACGAAAATTTAAATTTTTTGTATCCTATAACCTAAAATTGTAATTTTTTTGGTAGATACGATCCGAAATTAAAATTTTGGGAGTTACAATCTAAAAAACCTTATTTTTTAGGAGTTATTAACCTAAATGTATCAAAAAAGAGAATTTTCGCCTAGTTTGGTAGCTACGATCTGAAATGTATATTATTTTGGTAGATAAAATCCAAAAAAATGGGGAAAATAGAACCACTCAATTGATTATTTCATTTTGTCCATGGATTTGTCCATTTTGTAACCTAAAACAAATTGTAATTTTTTTGGTAGATACAATCCGAAACTAAAATTTTAGGAGTTACGATATGAAAAACCTTATTTTTTAGGAGTTACTATCCGAAATGTATTAAAAAAGAGAATTTTCGCCCAATTTAATATATATAGTTACGATCTGAAATGTATAGTATTTTGGTAGATAAAATCCAAAAAAATGTGAAAAATAGAATCACTCAAACATCAAATGTGACACTAAAGCCGACACTCTTCTCTAGTCTAAGAGCTTTCCAGAGAAACTTCACAATCACACCTTTTTTTCAAAACCGATAAATTATCATTTTTATATAAAAAAAACGCCTCTAAAATTTTATATTATTATTATTATTATGATGATTATTATAAAATGATTAAGTATAGAAAATTTTATTATGATTATTATAAAATTTTATATATATATATATATATATATATATATATATCACAAAATAATGTTATATATACTAAATATAATAAGAAATATATATGTGTTTTAGTCAAAAAACAAAAACAAGAAATATGTAATAACCAAATATATAAATAAATAAAATCCTCCAATTTTAATAAAATTTTATAATTTATATTAATTAAATTATAAAAGGAATTTTCCTGGTCAACCTAGGATATTTTTCTATATTAATTAATTTCATTTTTTTTTCTTTGTTGACCAAATAGTAATTTATTTCTACAAATAAAAAATATGAAATTAGAAAGAGAACCACTAAACAATAAACATGACCAAAAATGAAAAATTTAAAAAATAAAATAATTAGATGGTCAATTTTCAAACATGTATGAATTTTTGGAAATATACTTACACTAGATGGAGGTTAATAGGTTATTTAATTATTTTTACTTCTATAAATTAAGTTTGCACCACATTAACATTACACTCTAAAATTTTATTGAAGTACATCACATTCTCAATAGAACAAAAAATGAAGTCTTTACAATGCTTTATTTTCTTTTTGATATTTTTAGTCCTTGCTTTTGATGTTTGTGAATCACAAGATTGTAGAAATCCTTTTAAGACTATTACTGTTAGTCAATCAGGGGTAGCAAATTTTAAAACAATTCAAAATGCCATTAACTCTGTCCCTTCAGAAAACTCTCAATGGATTCACATCCAAATTTCCCCTGGTGTTTATAAGTATATTTTTTCTTTTCAACTTATATATATATGTAGCATTTTATTATACATTGATTTATTTGTAAAAATAATCAAGCAAAACTTTATTTACGTTTTAGTCGAATTTCGAATTAATTAGGATTGAGGATTAAAACTCAGTTAAAAATTATTAAATATTATTTTTATTAAAAAATTAATTTGATACATTATGATACGAAGACGATTATGATTTTTTATTGTCAATATTAAATATAAAAAATAATTACACAACATTTTCTAATATGATTCTTCTTTGTGCAATTTTCAGAGAGCAAGTCTTAATTCCCATAAACAAAACATGCATTTATCTTAAAGGAGCTGGTAGAGATTCAACAAGTATTGAATGGGGTTCACATGAGAATGCTACTTTCGAATCAAATGCAAAAAATACAGTTGCAAAGGGCATTACTTTCACGGTAGATATCATTTATTATTTATGTCAATTTTTTTTTCGTGGCATAATTATTATTGTTCTATATTAATTCTTTGTTCTATAGAATACATTGAACAGCCCAGTAACGATAGGGGGGACTCAAGTCACACAAGCCAATGCTGCTAGAATACATGCAGATAAGTGTGCTTTCTTAAACTGTGCTTTTCTTGGGGTGCAAGATACCTTATATGATGAGTATGGTCGTCATTACTACCACAATTGTTACATCCAAGGTGGAATCGATTTCATATATGGTAGTGGTCAATCACTCTTTGAGGTAAAATAAAAATAATATTCATTTTGCACCAACAAAAAAAAAACATTTTATTTGTCAAAAAAAAAACATTTCGTGTTATTTTCTTTCTTACAAAGTTATATATACTATTTTATATTCCTTATAGCGAGATTGTAGATTTAATTGTGCAATATATATATAAATTGTAATTAATTTATTTATTTAACAAATAGTATCATGTTAGTTAAAATTTACTTATATGTAAAATTGTGTGAGTATGTATCTAATTTGATTGTAAATATGCAGGCAAGTACAATATTTTTTTCAATGGGAAAAGATGGTCCAAAAAAAGATGGGGTTATTACAGCACAAGAAAGAGATTCACCAAATGATCCAAGTGGGTTTGTGTTTAAAAATTGCAGCATAAGTGGGATAGGAGGAAAAACTCAACTTGGAAGGGCTATGGGTTCATATGCAAGAGTAATCATTGTTGATTCATATCTATCAGATGTGGTTAGCCCAGAGGGTTGGAGTCCTAGAGCCTATGCAGGCCAAGAGTAAGATATTATTTTATTATTTTTGTCAAGGATATTTATTTTATTTTTTAAATTTAATGAATGAATCATTAATTTAGTCTTTAAATATATATTTTAATAATTATATATATATAAAAAAAATATTGTTTTGAAATTGAAAACTTGCGGTAGTCATCGACACGACCAATGTTATTTACTATTTGAGAAACAATTTAAATTTTGATTTATTTATTTAATCTCTAAAAGTTTAGAGGCTAAAATTGTGATTCACTCTTTGTTCAATGTTAATTTTTTTATTAAATAGATATATACATAATATTTACTATAGACCACTTAACACTATCTAATATTGATTATGATAAACTTAATTACAGAGCAAAGCTTACTTTTGTGGAGGAGGGAAATAGAGGACCAGGAGCAAACAAATCAATGCGTGTGAAATGGATGAAACACTTAATTGGAGCTGCACTTGATCATTTCTCTAATATCTCTTATATTGATGAAGATGGGTGGATTGCCAAATTACCACCAACCATATTTAGTTGAATGGTGAAGAGTGTTATACTTGTGTTTGTGTTTGTTGTTGAACAAGTGATTTCATACATCATAGGGATAGGGATATCATGATGAATTGTGTATTTTAAAAATGATAAACTTTTTCGAACGAGGACTCCTTATATTGAGATATACTGCCTCTCTTGAAAATTTTGGGATAACATCCAATACAAATGAAGATTACAACAATTGAAAAATTATACTAAACTTGATAGGGAGTTAATTGATTGTTATTTTCATAATTTTTTATGAGTAAATTGATATCGGTAGAATTGAAACAAATAAATAAAACAAAAAAAAGATGAAAAAGACTAAAAATGGTAAAAAAAAAGAAAAAGGCGTCACAATCAAGTTAATCTTTATATATAATAAGTCAGGACGATTTTAAAACATCTCTCCTCACAAGAACTCTCCTCTCAACCACTCTCTTCTCTTATTCATTTGACATTAAATGCTCTTTTCTCATGAATTTGTATTAAATGAATTTTCCCTAAATAAATTTGTATTGAATGAAATAAATGAATAGTAAAAAAAAAAAACTTTCAAATATAATTTTTGTCCCATATATAGAATGATACATTTATTTTCCCTAAAATGGTCCACGATGCAAAAATATTTTCTCTGAAATAGGTACAATGCAACAACACATATACGCAATTTTATCATATACATTTTAATTGCACCTATATTCACTACTAGAAAAATCTTAAATACCGACGGCCAAAATTTGTCTCTAAAAGGCAAATATTCCGTCACTAACCACGTTAGAGACAAAATTAGAGACGGATTTGATTTGGTCGTTAATTTTCTCGTCTCTAAGCCATTAGAGACGGATTTTATGTTCTGTCTCTGATTGGAGACAGAATTTATCCGTCTCTGATTCAGAGACGGATTTTATATATCTGTCTCTAAATGTTGAATTCAAAACACAATAAATCCGTCTCTATTGGAGACAGAATTATCCGTCTCTGAATTCAAATAATTCTGTCTCTAAAATTCCGTCTCTAAGCAAAAAAATTCGTCTCTGTTGGAGACAGAATTATCCGTCTCTGAATTCAAATAATTCTGTCTCTAAAATTTCGTCTCTAAGCATAAAAGTTTGTCTCTATCGGAGACAAAATTATCCGTATCTAAATTCAAATAATTCAGTCTCTAAAATTTCGTCTCTAATTATAAAACTTCGTCTCTATTGGAGACAGAATTATCCGTCTCTGAATTTAAATAATTTTGTCTCTGATCATAAAATTTTGTCTCACAATACACATTTTCCATCTCGTATTAGTCATTATTTTTTGTCTATTTAACAATTAAATGCTTATACAATTTTTCAAATATTAATTTTTGTTTACTAAATGTAATTCATATAATTCTACAATGTGAGAAAATCAAATTTTGATTAACACTAAATTTGAAACATTAATATAAAAACGTATGTCATATTTACAAATTTCGATTTGACGATAGTGTGCTGCGTTTTTGTGGTTCAGGCTGGTGGTGGGCAGCATCTTTTCTCCTTGTTATATGGCTTTATTGCGTTTTTTGCTTTTCATTCCTGTTCTATCTTTATTTTTTTTGGCTTTTGCGGTTTTGTCTCCTGCTCCTGGATATTTAAAGCCTGGTCTTCCCTTAGTCTGTAGTGAGGGGAAGAATGCTTTTGCTTGTAATATGTGTTTGTACCTTCTTTTTGTTGGCTTGAGTAGTACTTCTTGTACTCTTAATTGCCTATTAATAAAAAAAAATTGCTGTTCGAAAAAAAAAATCAAACTTAAAGTTGTCGAACACACAAATAAATTTAAATAATTTAACAAAAATACATAAAAGAAAGTAACTAAAGCTAAACTTCATCATTTTCATTACCTTCTCTTTCAAGTTGAATCGGAGAGTTTTGATTAATATTAGACATAAACCTTCCAAAAAACATACTGATAAAGTTCTATCAAGATTACACACTAGAAAAAGCATACAATGAACAATGAATAAAAACAAATAAAACTCATAAAAACTCTAAATATTCTAGACTTTCACAATAATTTTGGCTGAGTATTGTTGTTGGACTTAAGTCTCTATTTATAGTAAAATAGACTATCAGATAATATTCAAATCTCCCATAAAGGATTAGCTTCAATTTGATAAAGTTTGTTAACACCAAATTTTTTATTAAATTTTTTCCAAAAATTTATTTTTGAAACAAGACAAAGCTATGAATTGTTAGTTTTATACCCATTACTTTATACCCTATAAATTGTTTAAACGACGGAAGTAATGGGACTTATAACAAATTGATAAAGTTTGATACCCTATTATAATGTATTGTGTACAAAAAAAAACCCTATGAAAAGTGTAACAAAAAATCATAAATCCTAGGGAAAAAAAGTTAGTTATATTATTGATTTGAAATTAAAATTACATAATTATCTTTTTTTTAGTCGAGATCGAAGTATTCACCGCTGAACGTAGTAACTAACATAATTATCTTTTATATAAAGTAGTTAAAATAAATATTGAGTTTTTAAGTGCCCTTTGGCCTAGCTTTTTTTTAGCTTTACTTGTTATTTAAGTCATAAGTAGGGCGAAACATATATTTTATGAAGCTCTTATTAAAAATAAGTGGCTTAGTGCCCGTTTGGCCTGGCTTATTTTCAACTTTTTTTCTTCTCCTTAAAAATAGTAAAGTAGGAAAAAATTGTGTTTGACTCTACTTCTTTTTATTTTTTACTTCTTTACTTTATTTCTTTAATACTTTTAAAGAGAAATATGGTTAAATTCAATTTTATATTTCTCTATTTCGTTTAAGCTAAATAGAAAAGTAGAAAATAAGCCGGGCCAAACGGACACTTATGCAAAATTATTGTTGTTGGACTTTCACAATAATTTTCAAAATTTTTTTTTTTGACAATACAAAATACACTATGTAAAAATAAGATAAGTACAAAATATATCAAAAATATTTTAGTTTTTTTTTTGGTAATAAATATTTTAATTTAAAATGTACTGTACTTTTAAATACAAAATAAATTGCCAAACAACTTTTAGCTTAAAAATAGCTTTGAAACTAAAATAAAACAAACACTATCAAACATCTTTAGCTCATTTATGAAAGCTCTTATTTTACTTCTATCTCTCAAATCGATTCTAAGACCTAAAAGAACTAGGCCAAACGAGCACTTAGTAAAAAAAACAAGTGAGTGTAGACTTGTTAACTTACTCACATATATTTTTAGGTGGGTGTAAGTTAACAACCCCCTATATATAAGGTATATCCAATGAGAGGAGTATTTATAATGAAAGATGTGAAATAATAACCATTATAGAAGGTGAAATAATAAACCTCTTCGTTTTATACACATACTCCCATTATGTGATACAAATGGGTTTTTTTTTTTTTTAAGTAAATTTTCTTTAATCTCCAACTTATATAAATATTTTTAGGAAAAACAATACTTTTATTTGTTTTAAATAAAAGACAAAATATATTTTTACCGAAAAAAGAAAAAGAAAAAAAAGAACACAAGTATAGACGTTAAAATCCTATATTTTATCATCACTATTTCATAAAACTGTGACACTAATAACCTAGCAGCAAATATCTAATGATTTTCTAGAACAACCACTGCATGATCTAGCTACGCCTCTTCCAGATATTTTGTAGTGATCGTTCTAGTTGTGACTCAAGAAAAATATTTTTTATAACATTAAAAAAATTATTATAAAAAATAAAATATATCATTTTATTTGAAATTTTGGGTGGACAATAAAATATTTGGTAGGAAATTTTTTGGTAGACAATAAAAAATTTAGTGGGAAATTTTTTGCGGGATGAATCTTCGATGTTATTTCGTTTTGAGATGGATTTCAGAGACAGATTAATTCAGAGACGAATAAATTCCGTCTCAAACAGGTGTTTAACTACTTTAATAACAAGTTGACCAATTAGAGACGAATACAGAGACGAAACTATTAGACACGCTAAAAATCCGTCTCTAACATCTGTCTCCAATTACTATTTTAATTATAAATTTAAAAAGTAATTAACTAGAGACAGATTTAGAGACAAAATATTTTTGAGACAAATTTTTCTGTCTCTAAACTCCGTCACTGGTACATATATTTTAATTTTTGTCTCTAAACACTTTTTTCTGTCTCTAATTTTGTCTCTAATAGAGATGAAATAAATTTCGTCTCTAAATTCCGTCAGTATTTAGACTTTTTCTACTAGTGATTATATTAGGCATGTATTAGCTGGAAAACTATATTGAAAAATTAAGAAATTAAAATATTAAAATATTTAATTCTTTTTATTTGCTGAATAAATATTTAATTTTTTTTTCTTACGACAAATAATACATATGTTGTACCACAAAAACAATACGTACAGAAAATATATATAGAGAATAAACTATTCAAATATTCTCTATAGTATATATATAGTAAGTCATTAAGAGCTTTAATACAATTTTTTTTTCGGAAAAAAAAAACTTCTCATGCATTTTCTCTCTCTTTAATTTTATATCAATTGCAATAAACATAATTAATTTTTAATTTTTATTCATACCAAACGACAATATTTAAAGGCAAAAACTAAATATAAAATCATATAATATTATTTGGGTCACAACTTAAGTAAATGATAGCCTTAATCTATTCCGAAATTGAAGCAACAACGCTACTATATAAGTGTATGATGTATTCTCTCAAAATATACAATGATACAATATAATTCTTGCCATTTTATATATGATGAATACACTCTTCATTGTATGTTACATTTGTTTTGTTTATTTACTAATTTTCTTTTTCTATTGCTATGACACTAGATTATTTTAATTTGATTTTCCTTTCCATCTTATGCAGATCAACGTGCGTTTTTAAGTGAAACAAACCTTTAGTATTGGATTGGTTTTAGAATGATCGGGTCATTCCATGGTAAAATAGTATTTTTCATATATATACATGATAGATTATATCATGGTATGTATAGGTTCCATGTTTTAAGCCTTTATTTTTTTAATTCAAAGTTAATTAAATATTTTTTTTATTTTGATGTTATTTTCAGATGGTTGTAGGAGACAGATCATAACAATTAATTATTCTCATAAGTTACGTTCTAAGAGAATGTTTGTTTAGTTTTATATACTAGATGCGATCTACTCTTTTAATTTTATTTTGTTTTATCTTGTGTTTAATTCAAATTTAACCTACTTTGTCTTCCATTTTGATGTTATTTTTAGATGAACCTACAAGAAATGTCAAAAATATATTCATGAACTTCTGTTGTCAATGATTTCCACCTAAATACATACTCTCATGCTTTTAACTCGAGTTGCCAATGATTTTCCACCTACAGGAGGGGGACACAAACAGATCTATGTAGTATTCTATGGGGGCTTATGCTTGCACTAAATTGTGAAGAGTTTTTTGGGTAGTATTTGATGAGCACCAATTGATGAGAATTGTGCATTACCTTCAAAAATTCATAAACTATTTTTGTGAACTTTGAACTTGTGAATTCTTGTGTTTCAATAGGAAATAAACAAGTTAGACAATGAAGATATGACTCAATTTAGAAAATGATATAATTGAAAGGAAACACATTTAAGAACAAAAATTCAAACAAAGCAAAGAAAATGGAAGAAATAGAATAAGATAGAGGAGGCGCCACACTCTTTCTAATCCAAGAGAGAATGATAAGCCTATGGAGTGAAGATCACCACAAGAAAAGGATTTCTTGATAAGATCAATTTTGGTCCAATCCAGAACCTAAGAGCAAATACTCTCAATTACACAATGTGTAAGACTTAACAAAATTCATTGATTTGATAAGTGTTACATGCCTCCTTTATATAGGATTGGCTTATGATGCAAAATACATAGAAGTTAACTAAAGAAAACTCAAGAGACTTTAGCCACTTATTATCAAGATAGTGGACTAAGTTATTACAATGGGAAAATGGAAAATAACTAGGTGATAGTGGTGGTTTATTAGTGGAGCATTTTTATTTGCCACTATCTCATGCTTAGTGGAGCTTTTTATTGACCACTATCACTTGCTTAGTGGAACTCTTTATTTGTCACTATCACATGCTAGTAAGACAATCACCAACTTTGGCTCTCTTCCTTCAACTTGGGCCATGCCTTCTCCAACTTGGGCCAAACCTTCTCTTGATTTGATCATGAAGTGAACTAAGACATCATGGGCCCTTCTTGTATGTGCCCTTGTTATAGGACCTCCTAAACTTTGAATTGCTTCATTTATGTCTTCTTGGCTTATGTCCTCATCAGTATTCTATGGGGGCTTATGTTTACATTTTGACCAATATTGCCCACACTCATCACACAACTTAAACTCTATATGTTGTTTATCCATCTAAAAGAAAAAGCTTATTCAACAGAAGAAATAAAAAGTAAATAATGGTTTAGTTAATTATATTGAGAAAAAAAAATTCTTAAAGTTTACACTTGTGTAATCTTATTTGAGATGTGAGATAAATGTTAGTATAAAGATTGATAATTTTTTGATACATAAATTGATTTTTTTTCATGATCTTAAAAATGAAAAAATCATTTAATGTTTAGAAAATCATATACACAGTGCCCCAATTACTCTTCAAAATTTTAGATCCGTCACTGCAGGGACTTGTGCTTATTCCGATAATTCTTCTAACAAACAAGCAACATGTGAAAAATCAAAACTTTTGCATCTCAATCCTATTTTAACAAATTAAAAAAGACATAACCTCAACTATTTGGCCAATACTCTCTTTTCATGGAATGAAAAATATAGTTATCTACTAAAACATTTCTTTAAAAAAATGGATGAAATAAGGGCAGAGAGATTGAAAATAAGTGAGATAAAGAGAAATTTGAGTTTAGTATTAGTGGACGACTATATAGAATGTAAACTTTTTGAATGAATCACTTTGCCACAATCAGAGTAAAGAAAGCATAATGGTTTGACTATTTAATAGCCACTAGATCAAAATAAAATCAATGGATATTAATGAGTGTAACTATTTTAAAGTTACATTAGTTTAATTTGATCACTGATTAGTGGCTGCATTGCATTCAGTTAAATTGAGATTGTTCATAGCAAGATCAGATAGTCAAATTTAAAATTCAACTTTATATTTAAAAAATAAATTAAAATTAAAACTTAAAATCAAGGTCGAACGATTTATATTTACCGACTGCGGTGCAGTCAACATGCACCGCATCTATTTCTTAATATTTTCAAATATATATTAAAAAAATATATAATTCCCGTGCTTGGCACGGGTGTAGAAACTAGTTGATATAAGTCAAGAAGAATCGTCATAACTATAAGCTAAGGTTGTCAACTTGTCATTGATAAGATTAAAAAAACAAGTTTTCAAGAACTCGAAGAGAAAATTTCATCTGAAATACAAAATTGTGTAATTTTTATCAAAATTCAACCTATTTATTCATATGGTTGGCACCTCAGTTATATAGGAGGTAAATTTGTTGAGAATAATCTTAATAAATAATTTAGTGGATAGAAGAGTTGATGTCGAATTTGTAGAGGGCGGGGGATTATTCGGTGAAAGATGTTTATGATAATTTGTTATAAGCATCTTAATAAAAGATGTTTATAACGATTAGGGTCTGTTTGGATTAATAGAATGCGGTGGAATGAGATGGAATGAAATATGTTTATGTTCTATTGTTTTGTTTTGTAAATAATGAATGAGATGTATGATGAAACTCATTCCATCCAATAGCACTCATTCTTTCAATATTCCATTCTGCCCAATTTGGGGTGTGTACAATGGAATGGAATAAATTAATAACATATATATAATTTTATCCATATTTATTTTACTTTTTTTAAAAAAATAAAATAAAATTGTTATAAAACTTTATTTCTTCCCTCTCTCTCGTCTTATCTTATTCTCTAACCAATTTTTTTTGGTACAAATCAATTAATATCAGTGTATCTCCCCTACATAATCTTTTCTTCTTCTGCAACCATTTTTTTTTTGTACAAACCAATTGTATTATTCTTGTTTTTTTTTACTAAAATTTTATTATTCTTTTTTTTCTGAACAAATAAAATTTTATTATTCTTGTTATTATATTAGTGTATGAAAAAAAAATTCACATCATATATACTCTTCTTCTCTTCGTTTTTTATTAAATTAGTACTACTATTTTGTCTGATAATATATACTACAATAGTATTATTTTAATATATGATAATACATTTTTTTTACCAATAAGATAGTGTTTTTTTTGTAGAAATAGTGGCTTTGACTACTTGTCAATCTTTTTTAATTAGTTGAATTGAGTAGAAAATGTATGATATTAAGATTTTATAATTAAAGGGTATAATTGGAATAAAAAAGTTATAACTCATTTCATTCCGTTCACTTTCCAAACAATGGAGTGGGAAATTTGTTCCGCTCCATCATAAAATATTCAAACAAAGGAATGGAATCTATGTTTCATTCCGTTCCGTTCCATTCCATTCCGTTCTATTCAATTCCGCTCCACTTCATTCTATACCATCAATCCAAACAGACCCTTAATGTTGTTTATATTTAAATATAAGAATAATGTTAATCTATCTATTTTAATTTATTAATTCAGAAACCTAAATTATCTAGCCGACACATCATCTCTTGCGTAGTCACATATCAAAATAAGTGTCACATCATAAAAATTCTGATGTGTACACCTCTAGCTTCAATTTCTCTATCATATTGTATTTTTCATGCTCACAATTTTTTGGTAGAATCATTCTCACATTTTTACTCTTTGGATTAAATCACTTTTATTCCCATTTATTTGCAATGTTCTCATTTGATCTATCTGTCCGTTACACTTTTATTCTCATTCTTATTGGGTCTTCTGAACTCCCGGTGTTTTTATTACATGATCTGCATAATCACAATGGAGACCTAACATATTTTAAACAAAAAAAACCCACATATTTGATGCACCCCTTTGGATGATAACTATCAAGATCTATAATCAAGTATACACAACATTGTACATGTTAGTGAAACTATTTTGTTTTGTGACCTTAAACATATTTATTGTCTATTTTATTGAACCAAATGCAATAATACTACTGTTCCATATTTCAAGCTACTGGTCTTCTTATTCTCCACTTGCATAACTAACATGTAAGTGTAATATGATTTAAATTTAAATCTTTCATTTGTGTGCATTTTATTTATCAAATTATAATGGTGTGATTTCATCAATATTTAGCTATTTGAAATTGTTTGTTTATAGGATCATTATTTAAATCTTAGATTAAAATATGCTACCCTAAAAATCAAACTATGCTTCACTAAAGACTATATAGTTTATGTGGATGTTAATAAAGGAAGACTTTCCTCTAAGTCTAGCATTATGTTTATATATGTATTGTTTAAAAATTATAAATATTGGAATCACTCAACAAGCAACATCTGCAATGGTTAATCTTTTGTTTTGTATCAATTATTTGGCACAAGTGTTTAATTTTCTAAGTTTAGATCCCACCTCAAATACATTATAACTTGAGTGTTAAAGTGCTTGCAGATGATACATCCCATTCATTGAAGTTGAATACATTGTTTATGACTAAATACCACCACCAAAAAAACCTTTTTTCGCTGGTCCTTCGTATGAAATTTAAGATTGGAACAATAAGTATTTATAAAATACATATATTTTTTTCCAAAAGTACGAAATACATATCTTTCAATAGGACAAACAAAGATATTCAAGATCAAATTCAACATATCCGTGCAAGACGCGGGTCAAAATCTAATTGTAAAAAATTTAGAATTCTTTGTTACCTTAGAAATTTCTGCATTTGCGCTTGGAAATTGTTTCAAGATAGCTAGATTTCCAACTGCATTCTTGTCTTTGATTTGCTTAGGCATGTCACCTTGCTGTTATTGGCATATCATCATGAGCATTGAATTTTGCAAGGAATAAATTTAACAAATAACTGTATATAAAAAAAAAAATTATAAGTTTCTAACTTTCTTTACAACTTGTGTCAAAAAAAAAAAAAACTTTCTTTACAACTTTTTTTTTTAAAAAAAAAAAGAATTTTTGAAGATAATAGATCAGATTAAATTGATATATTTAATTTTTTATATTAATTCAATAAGATTTTGGCTGTTCTTTGAATTCAATTGCCAAATGTTTTCAATTAGTTTTAAATATTTTTCCGATTTAATTTTTCATTCCTATTTCACTTAAGTTTATCTGTCAAAATATCATTTGTATACTTAAGAACACTTGTATGAGATGGTAAGAGGTCTCTTCTGACTTAATCAACAGTCATGAGATTGAAACCAACCCTAGAAATACAGCAGTGTAAATTCTCTCGAGCGTAGTTTTGCCACCTTTGTAGTCATACCCGACTCAAGAAGTTAGTCTCTGCAGTTACGTACAGAGGATACCCAGATCAAAACAAAAAATATCATTTGTATTTTTTTTATAAATATCATTATTTGTATTGTTTACCACTATATTCTGATTGTAGTTATATCATTATTGTAAAATTTCAGTAAAAATCAACAAATGTTTAATAAATCACCAAATTAATATATCACCAAATATTATATTTACTAAACATAATAAGAAATAAAATCCCTTCAACCTAATAAAAATTTCTAGTTTATACTAAAATCATAAATAATTTCAAAATCAATAACTTTATTTGTGTAACTATCCAAATAAAATAAATTTTCAAAGTCAAACTAGAAGAAAAAGAGAATTCTTGTCAAATACATACATTTTCAAAAACAAGAAACTATAATATTTTGGTATATATACAAGCAATAGTACATTTTTGTTTTGATTTTTGACTAATTAATTAATTAATTAATTAGTAATTAGTGATTTACTTCTTTTTTTGACAGTAGTAATTTACTTCTATAAATCAAAAATATGAAATTAGGAGGGAGCCAGATACATGCATGTATTATGAATATTTTTTGAATACTTTTCACACCTGTTAATATGGTTAACATTTTTGTTTTTTTACTTCTATAGTCTTATGATTGTTTTAAGTTTGCATCATATATATATATATATATTAACATTGCACTCTAAATATTTATTGAAGTACATTGATTCTCAATAGAACAAAAAAATGAAGTCCCTACAATCCTTTGTTTTCTTTTTAATATTTGTTGTTCATTCTTTTAATGTTTGTGAATCCAAGGATTGTAGCAATCCCTTCAAAACCATTGTTGTTAGTAAATCAAACACTACAACAAATTTCAAAACAATTCAAAGTGCCATAGATTCTGTCCCTGCTGGAAACTCTCAATGGATTCACATTCAAATTTCCTCCGGTGTTTATCGGTATATATATTTCTCTTTTTCAACCATAAATATATGTAACATAAATATGTGAATTAAATATTTTCAAATGTATTTCTAATATTTTTCTTCTTTTACTCATAATATTCATCTTCTTGGTACAATTGATTGATACAAATTGCATGCATTATATTCTTTGTGCAATATCTAGAGAGAACGTGTCAATCACAATAGACAAACCATGCATTTATCTAGAAGGAGCTGGTAGAAATTCAACAAGTATTGAATGGAGTACACATATGAATTCTACTTTCCTAACAAAAGCAAATAACACAATTGCAAAGGGCATTACTTTCACGGTAGATTATTTATGTCAAAAAAATTGTATATTTTTTTTTGTAGTTTAAATCATTATTGTATAGTTAATTAATTAATTAATTTTTTATACTCTACTATATGTTTATAGAATACATTGAACAATCCAGTAATGTTAGAGGTAGTGGAAAACATCACACAAGCCAAAGCTGCTAGAATACATGGAGATAAATGTGCTTTCTTTGATTGTGCTTTTCTTGGGGTGCAAGATACCCTATGTGATGATTATGGTCGCCATTACTATCATAATTGTTACATTCAAGGTGCAACCGATTTCATATTTGGAAATGGTCAATCAATCTTTGAGGTAAAATAAGTTAAAACAAATTTTATATATATTTCTCTTCTTCTAAATTAATTATATTGAACAAAATTAGTTATTTTTGCTTATATTTGATACCAGACGAAGAAGATTTTAATTTGATCGTAATTATATGCAGGAAAGTACAATATTTTTTTCAAATGGAAGAAATGCTCCTAAAAAGAGGGGAGTTATTACAGCACATGAAAGGGATTCACCAAATGATACAAGTGGATTTGTGTTTAAAAATTGCAACATAAGTGGAATAGGAGAAAAGACTCAACTTGGGAGGGCTATGGGTGCTTATGCAAGAGTCATCATAGTTGATTCATACCTATCTGATGTGGTTAGCTCTGAGGGTTGGAGTCCTAGAGATTTTGTTGGCCATGAGTAAGATTATATTACATGTTTTATTTTATCGAGTGAATCATCAATTTAGTCTTTTAAATTATAAGATTCGACAATTTAAATTTTGAAAATAAAAACTATGTCATATTCTGACATAATTTTATGAATGATTAAATTTCTATTTAAAAAAATTATTAATTTGTGTGATTTTTATAATTTTCGATACTTATTTTAGTACATATATATAAGTTACAAGTGCTTAATTAAAACTATTGTTGCCGTAAACATAATTCAATTGGTAGAAATATGATATATTATATGTAAAGACTGAAATTCGTACGAAATTCGTACTCTGGTATATCTACTTATCCATCTTATAAAGGTTCGTTGATTATGTGTTAAATAAACTTAATTGCAGGGGTAACCTTACTTTTGTTGAAGAGGGAAACAGAGGAATTGGAGCAGACAAATCAAAGCGTGTGAAATGGATGAAGCACTTGAGTGGACATGAACTTGATAAATTCACGAATATCTCATACATTGATGAAGAAGGGTGGATTAATGAATTGCCAAAAAACATATTCATATGAATGAATGAACATAACACTTTGCTATATTATTAGTAAAACTATAATGTTGAAGAGAGAGGTACTTGTGAGTGATTGCTAGAAAACTGTAAACAGTTAGGTGAATCTATGCTGTTAGAAAGCAGTTACACTTACATGCAGTTGATTAGAGTCAATGTTCATAAAACGTGTCTACTCTAAATAATGTACTGTGTTTCATTATGAGTTGAATGAATTTTTACTCTTTCTTTCCCTTTGTGTTTGGATGGAAAAATTTATTAATCACTTGTGCTCAATACTTTGAGTCTGAATTTTCTAAAATTCGTCATTTAATAAAATTTATTAATCACTTGAGCTCAATACTTTGATTATAGTAAAATTTAATCTTTGAAAAACTATATTCTTAAATTTAATCACAAGTGGGGAAACTTCAGTCAAAGTCTACACAAGCATGTTTCCAACTTGTCCATCCATACACCATAATATATGTTGGGCGAAGTGTCAATGTCTCTTCTTGTGGGTCAGTCAAGAAGTTCATCGGTGGTTCTTTTTTTTATAGAAATCCCTACACCCTTAAAGATATCATAAAACACATCTCTGACCAGATCATACTTGTATTTAAAGTCTAGGAGTTTCTTACAATGAGCAACATGCTCCCTGAAAGTATCTAGACATGCCTTACAACAAATGGGGCTAATCTCATCCTTAGAAAATAACGGAATCATGAGGCGATATCTAAGGATAGTGCAATACTCTACCGGTGACATGTGTTGGCCTAATCCGTCGATGGAGATAGTTAGAAGGAAATCTTGAGCTTGCGATGCTTTCAAACACTCAAAAACGATTTTCTGCCTCGTGGTCATGTCAAAATCAACCTCTATGTCTTAGACAATTTTACCAAAAATAACACTCGCCAAAATATGTTGTACTTTATGGGAGAAGGTGGCTTTTCTAGCAAAATTGTTAAAGTCAAAAGTCGGAATTATATCTCGAAGACCGTCCAAAGCATAGTCGAAATCAGAATCTGTTCCACATACTCCCCTCTCTCTTAGTATGTGATCCCTCAATACCCATGATTGAGACTTGAAAGTCGGCATATGAGACAACCTCTACAACTGAATACAAACCTACCCCCCAAACCTTTATTGAAGATCCCCAAAGAACGAACCTCCCCGACCACAATATCCTCAACTGCCACTCACAACTCTTTATCAAACAAAACATATGCCTTCTCTCCATGTGAATGGTTGACATATCCCAAGACCGAAAAAAAAATTCGCCATGCTCAATCAAATCACATAGTATTTTTAAACAAAATTTAGTACATTTTTTAGTACGTAAAATTGATGATATGTCTAATAATTTTGAACTCTGAAATATTTTACTTTTAAATTTAATAGGGATTGAGATTCTTGCTGTAAAAAATTCACAATTTTGTCATTGCAAACAAAAAGAAAAAAAAATCACATTTTTCAATCTCATTCATTGATTATAAATTAAACAATTCACATTAACGCAGTTATAAAATCATTATAAACAATCTTAACCATACATTTTAGATCGGAGTTAGATCGGATAGCTCCGATCTTTTATATTACAATAGGAAATCCAAATCCGTTACTATAACATATTCCAACGGAATCACTATTCATACGTTTCTTGTCTGTCTCTAAAACTGCTATACCTAACTGTGACTTTCTTTTTCTTTTCTTTTTCACTTTCCAAATAAGGAACGCTTTCAAGTTTCAAATGACAACAAGCAATGTGCTATCACAAGACACAAAAAAAAAACCAAACCCTTTACATTTTTAACATCAAAATTGCACCTTTCCTCTTCTCCTACGAAATGTCCTTAATAGCTCAAAAAACGTGAACACAAAGAAACTGACATAACAATAACAAAAAGACCAAATCTTTATAAACAAAACAGTGAAGATTCAAGGTTGGGTTTGCTTTATCACAATCAGTTTTCAAAAGGGTTGTTGAAAATCATATAGTTAAAGAGAATGGCTCAATGGCAAGGTAATTTGGAATATGAGGGTATTGATTATATGTTCAAGGTTGTTATGATTGGTGATTCTAGTGTTGGAAAATCTCAGCTTTTGAATCGGTTTGTTAGAAATGAATTTCAAATGAAATCTAAAGCTACAATTGGTGTTGAGTTTCTTACTAAGACTGTTCTTATGGATCATAAATTAGTCAAGGCTCAGATTTGGGATACAGCTGGTCAAGAAAGGTCAAAAAAATTCTCTTGCTTTATTCTATTTTTTGAAATGTGAATTATTTTCATATGATTTTGTTATGTGTTTGTGTTGTGCTAAAATATAATTTTATGTGGATAATAATAAAGAATATAGCTTGGATCTATGAAGTCAAGATCTGATCTTTTAATCAGGATTGTTTTTTGATATAATAATATAATGAAAATGTTTGCAAGTTGATGAGTTCTTGGTTGTTATTTTGTGCTTAATTTGGATTCCAGCTGTCAAAGATTCTACAGACTCACGGAGTTAGCTGGTCAGAGTCATTGGATCAAGATTTGATGGCTCCAATTTCGAGTTTGCTTGTAAAGTTGATTTAATGGGCTTAAATTTGAATGACCTTACATTCAAACTCAAAACCGGAGTCATCTGATCTTGATCCAACAACTTTCAACAGCTGACTTCGTGAATGTGTTGAATATTGCGGGGAGTCCAAATTCATTTAGTATGATGCAATGCAACATGATGTGGTGGAGTGTGTATGACGAATACAATTTAACTAGTTTGCCATTCGGCATGATAGTGTGTTTTATTAGTTAGATTGTTGATTTGGTTCCCAATTCCAATTATGAATAACTTTTTGAAACACAGATACTGAACATGATACCATGGTTTTAAGTTGTGGCCGCAGTTGAAGTTACGCTGCAGAGACCTCTCAAAATCTTTTATGTTGTAGATGTAGACCGCAATTTAAAACCATACATGATACTGACATTTCAATACCAATAATAATTTGATGAAATTCCATAGTTGAATGTAACCACGTGTATTGGTGTCAAACATTGACACATGTCGGACACTTGACACGCTCTCATATGAAGTGTTGATGCTAAACAATTGCATTTTCATTTGACAATTTTGACATTCATGACAGGTACCAAGCAATTACAACTGCATATTACAGAGGTGCAACTGGAGCATTACTAACATATGACATAACCAAGCGCCATTCCTTCAACAATATCGAAAAGTGGCTGGATGAACTACATAATCATGCAGATAAAAACATAGTTGTCATGCTTGTAGGCAACAAGTCTGACCTGAGTTTGAACCGAGAAGTGTCTATCGAGGAAGCCGAAGAGTTTGCCAAAGAGAATGGTCTCTTCTTCCTTGAGACATCCGCGCTTGACTCGCACAATGTAGAACCAGCTTTCCTTGGTCTTCTTTCACAAATATATACAACTGTTAGTAAGAAACGTATAACTGCAGATGGACATGAACCAAATTGGGATAAAGTAAATCTTGAATTCGAGGGAACAAAATTATTGGTTTCACCACAAGAACTGGAATGTCAAAAATCAAAAAGGAGATTCAATTGCTGCGGTGTTTTTTAGAATATATTTTCACATACAGCTACATTTAGGTATTGATTATGTACATACTATACTCTTCCATCTTTTTTCCTCTTCAAATTATTTATGTACTTATATAACTTTGAGAATTGTTGCTAGGCATATTTTGTTTTAACTTTAAAGTTACTTCGTTATTTTGATTGGTATTAATATGAAATCAGCTATGAATTCAAGCATGATGTGATTATGAATTTGTAATGAATATAAATTTTTATGCAACATATCTGGCAAGTGACTTCATTGCCATGAATGTTACTTAAAGCAGAACACTATTCACTTATTGATAGCAACCTTATACAATGTTGTCAACACGCTGCCATAGCGGCATACATTTATAGCACGGTGGATTTTATGTCAGCCTCCACATGATGCAACGACACATTTAAATGGCAGATTTTTTGTATCTTAATCAAACTGATGCAAATGGGGGAGGGAATTGGAGATGATGAAACTTCTAATGAGTTTGTGGGACTCAAACAAACTCATTAGAAGATCTTGTGCAACTGTGCAAGATTCCAAAGATATGCAGAAAAAAATGGCGGAAAGTAGATATGTTAAACGTCACCTAATAGAAGTATTTTCTTACAAACGATTGATAGATATTAGAGTTATCGCTATATCATTTTTCTGTGATTGTTAGTTAAATTGTTGTCAAGTTTGTTGGTTAGTTAGTTGAAACTATCCTTATATCTAAGGTAGTATATAAGGTGAAAACCCTCCAATTTGTGCTGATGAAATTGTGCTGATGAAATTGATCTTACAAGACTATTCCACGTTTCAGCCGCAGCGGACGAGTAAATGACAGTTGAGTTGAGAATTGACAGTAGATTCTTTTATGTTCACAAAATGCTCTCGTAATTAATCCCTTGTGATCATCCTCCTCGTCTGTGTAGATGATATCGTTGTGGCTAGCCCGAGTGAGGATCTCATCACTTCAACTAATTGCATGTTGGAAAATCACTTTGAGATTAAGATTCTTGGTGACTTGAGATATCAAATTACTAAAGATTCATTTGTGTCATCAAATATTAAGCATTGAGACTCAAACACCAAGATCAGTTATAGAATGTCTTTTTAAAATATCAGTTTTTTTTTTATAGGATAAATATCAGTTTTCAATTACTATTATTTTAGAAATTGATATTTTTTTGGTACAAAAATTAATATTGTATATTTAATTATGTATCAGAAGAAAGAAATGTATTTTATATATAACAAATTAAGAAAATTCCATTAGATTCCTATTTTATAATAAACAAGGTTGAAAATAAGCTGAATCGAGTTAACTTTGCCAGACTCAAATTTGACCAAACAAAGAGAATGGCTCAGTGGCGAGGTGATTTCGAACTTGATGATATTGACTACATGTTCAAGGTTGTCCTGGTTGGTGATTCTGGTGTCGGAAAATCTCAGCTTTTGAATAGGTTTGTCAGAAATGAATTCAACATGAATTCCAAAGCAACAATTGGTGTTGAGTTTCTGAACAAGACTGTTCATATGGATCATAAACTAGTTAGGGCTCAGATTTGGGATACTGCTGGTCAAGAAAGGTCAAAAAATTCTTCTGCCATATTTTATTTTTTAAAATGTGAATTATTTTCATTGGATTACTTTTGTGTTTTGCTAAAAATATAATTTTTTATGGATAAAAATAAATAATATTGCTTAGATCTAGGAAGTCAAGATCTGATCTTGTAGCTAGCATTGTTTGGAAGTTGATGGCTTCTTTGTTTTTTACTTTGTGCTGAGTAGATTCTTCGCATTGACGGAGTTAGTAGCTTATAGCTATTGGATCAAGATCTGATGGCTCTGATTTTGAGTTTGTTTGTAATGTTGATTTACCGGGCTTAAATACAATTTTATACTAATCAAACTCAAAACGAGAGACATGTGATCTTAATCAAATAACTTTTGATGGTTGACTCCGTTAATGTGTTTAATATTGAAGAGACTCCGGATTCATTTCTGATGCAACATAATGTGGAGAGTGTATGGTGAATATAAATTTAACTAATTCGCCACTTGGCTATTACTGTGTTTTATTAGTTAGATTTATTGCGACAAAACGCGGGAAAATATAGTTGGCGTGGTTGAAGTTGTGGCTGTCAATCAGTTGCGGAGACTTCTCACAATCTTTTATATTGTAGCCGCACACCACAATTTAAAACCATGCATGATATGACATTTCGATAATGGTAATAATTTAATAAAATTAAATAATTGAATATAACCACGTACATTGGTGTCAAATACTAACACGTGTCAGACACTTGACATGCTCTCAATATGCAGTCTTGATGCTAAACAGTTGCATTTTCATTTGACAATGTTGACATTCATGACAGGTACTCAGCAATTACAGCTGCATATTACAGAGGTGCAACTGGAGCATTGCTAACATATGACATAACGAAGCGCTATACCTTTAACAATATCGAAAAGTGGCTCGATGAACTACATCGTTATGCAGATAAAAACATAGTTGTAATGCTTGTTGGCAACAAGACTGACCTGAGTTCGAACCGAGAAGTGCCTATGGAGGAAGCGAAAGAGTTTGCCAAAGAGAAAGGTCTCTTCTTCATCGAGACATCCGCGCTTGACTCTAACAATGTAGAACCAGCTTTCCTTGCTCTTCTTTCGCAGATATATGCGACTGTTAGTAAGAAACACATAACTGCACATGGACATGAACCAAATTGGGAGAAAGTAAGTCTTGATTTTGCAGGAACAAATTTATTGGTCTCGTCGCAAGTACCGGAATGTCAAAAATCAAAAAGGAGATTCAATTGTTGTGGTGTTATTTAGAATATACATCATCCTTTATTCTATTGATTATCTATATGGTAAGTATACTCTGCCATATTTTTTCCCCTTCAATTTTTTGATGTATTTCTTAACTTTATGGATAGTTATTAGGCATAACTTTTTGCCTTTGAAGTTACTATGTTATTTTAATTGGCATTGATATGAAATCAGATGCTAATTCATGACTGAAATGATCAATATAAGCTTATACTCTCATATATACAGTATTGTGAAATTGGCGCCATGGCGGCGCCATATATTTATAGCTTGGTGGATTTTATGCCAGGCCGCAACGATAAAATGGTAGATTTAGTTCTTTTTTATGTATATGTTTTATTTTGATGGATCTCAAGATTTAATTTCGCCCATGACCTATTTCAACTGACACACTAGTAAAAAATTGCGGAAAATATATGTCACATTACACTACGTTTTGCGTAATGGAACACTTTCTTAAAATAGATATCTATATTTATCACAAACACCGATTTGTTGAATATTCAAAGTTAGAATTATATGTTATATTTCTCATAACAAACTCTTACGTGGAATATATGTTAGACATTTTTGTGGCAAGTTTACACGCTAGTTACCACCGGAATATAGCGCAAAGTCCGTGAGTACTGTAAACTCTGAAATGCCGAAATTGATTTTTATTGATAAAAAGATTGCACTCTACATTTTGCAAAAAGAGATCTAATCAATCTATCAAACAAACACACATAAAATAATGTCTATCAACTCATTCCCTCTCTAACAAAACCTAATTAAGTAATCTGCTCCATGGCAAGTGAAAGTGCTAGTTGCATCATCATATGCATAACTATAAGCCATAGGACAAGCAGCCTTAAACACCTTTGAATAACTACTTGGCTGACACTTCTTTGGACTATTAAAATCTCCAGTACAACAATATTCTGGCTTGTTAAAAGCCATACAAGCACTCTTACAACCAACGACTCGGCCTTTAAAATTTCTCACCTCCAATTTAGACGGGCAGTTCTTGTTCAAATCCGAACGACATTTAACTTCCTTACACATTCCTGATCCTCCAGAGGGAACAATTGAAATCGGCATATTGTAACCGTCAACAAGACTAACATCGTAAAAATCTCCTTGTCGACTGTCTAGTGTAAACTCTGCCAATGAAGCTGGTGGTTCGCCTCCAGCTCCGGAACATTTAAGTTTGCCTCCACAGTCTCCTGTGATGCATTTTCCATTGCCAGAGGTATCGAATGTGCATCCGCGTCGGCCCCAGAAGCGACCGGACCACCCTTTTGGCGCTGTAATGTTAATAGCTTGGCCAGGTTTTAGCTTAATTCCACCATCAATTAGTTGAGATTCTCCTTCTCCTGTTAGAATTCCAGGCCACATTGTGTTTCTACATTTATTTTGCAAAGTAAAAATAGTTGCATCCACTCCTACAAATACAAATAAAAGAAAATCACAAATAAGGTACATTGTCATAAAATTATTAAAGTAAATGTGAAAAACATTTGTAAGAGTTTAATTTTGATGCGAAGTTTTCACAATGTCGATTAATCACGACTAATCATATATGTGTTTTTTTTTAAAAAATTATAAATAAAATTGAACATCTTTAATAATGTGACGATTGTAATTTATTTTTTTTGATAGGCAATGTTAGTTGTTAGTAAATAATATATTACAATCTCCTTTGTCAGGATTTGAACCCTGAACCTCCACTAGCTCCTTAACCCTTAGTTCAACTGGTCAGCTTAATCAGTTGTACTGTAATTGATTAACAATGTAAATTAACACTTGGGATGCATATCAATTAAAACCAAAAATAAATTAAATACTACCAAAAAAAAGGTGTATTGGATAAATGAGAATATGTAATTATATTACCTAATGAGAAGACCATGAAAATAAGGGACAATTGCTTCAATGCCATGAGAGATAGTATTAGTTTGTAAACTGTGATTTGAGAAATTTACTTATTGTCACAGATTATAAATATAAATTGCATGAAAGTGGTGAGATGTTTATAAGCAAGGGAAATTAGGAGGTTCAACAAACAAAGTCTTAAAAGAATGTTGAACAAACTGATAATAGTGACAAGTGTAATGTAACCTTATAGAACTGAAAGAATCAACATCTTAGTATTATTTATTTATTTTTATAAAATCTTACTACTATTGTCATTTGTTTATTTAGATGTTAAATTGTCCTTAGCTTTCTCAACTAAAATCAAAGAAAAAGGAGACGAAGTCCTCTAGCTTGAAAGAAAGAAAATGATTTATAGTAGTTCACCTAATTTATGAACCCTTGAATGCATTGCATATCACTTTTTTTTTGGGCCTTTTGATTTGAATTTTGGCAATTCATTTTTCTATTGGTCTTTTAATTAGATGAATGATTTTCATGATAATTTATTTTTCCACCTCCTACTTTTTTCACACTCTCTTTAAATTTTTAAAAATACCTTGTTCAAAAAGAAATTGAAGAGTTCAAATATTTTCATGCCTAATTGTAGAGATTAATCTCTCCGAACTTATAGAATTTAAATGGATGACAAACTCTCTTTAAAAGTTAAATCTACTTCACACATTCACTAAAATAGCATGAGTCATATTAGAAATGCGTGTCTTCTTTACTTTATTCTAATAATTTTAAAATTTTCTTATAATTCAAGATTTAAAAAATTTACCATTATCATATACTATAACATAAAACTTCTTTGTGGAAGTAAAATAAAATAAAATACTTCTCTGTGAATTCTTTTTAATCGAGCCTCTCGACATGCTATTGTACTCCCTAAGAGTATAAAGAATCACAATCTTCAGTCCTCCTAGAATTTTGGAATTAACTTTTCTGTTACCATGATGCTGGTACGAAGATTCAGCCGTCGTTGGCGATGACTAATCTACATCGAAGAACCTGTAGAGCACACAACATGGTTCTTCCCTTTAAACTGAATTTTCTGCATATACATGAGTCAGGAATCAAATCCCTGACTAAATGCTTAAGCGGATCAAGATCCCTACCACTTGAACCAATTTATTATTGGTAAAACTATGTAAATTTATTAATAATTTTATGAAAATACTAACATGTGTCCTAAAATATTACCTTTTTTAAGAAAGTAAATTTTACAAATGTTGTGCATTAAACTTTTTTAAGTCTACCTCAAAAAAAAAAGTAAATTCTTGTCTACCCCCTCAAGATTTGGGGGTATTTACCCCAACAACTTAAAAAAAAATTAACCGATATAAATTTTTATAAAATATACCGTTGGATTAAAAGTTTATATCATATAGATCATTTATGTAAAATTTCGGAAAAATCTAAAATCATTTGATATGTTATTGAGACACATCAAAATTAACAGTTTCTGTGATTTCTTAAACACCGTTAATCTTTATGCGTCTCAATAACATATAAAATGATTTTAGATTTGTTTGAAATTTTACACAAATGATCTATATGTTATAAACTTTTAATCCAACGGTGTATTTTATAAAAAAATAATATTGGTTAAAACTTTTTATAGTAGTTGAGAGTAAATAACCCCAAATCTTAAGGGGTACACAAGTTGTCACCAAAAAAAACTTTTTTAAGTTAAAATATCATATTTTTTCAATACAAATTTTTCTCTTTTAAACTCTTAACATGTGCTTAAGGATACATGTTAATAAAACTCATAATTTTAAATCCACCGCATATCCAAATTAAAGATCAAACATAGAGTCTCGATTAAATTAATAGAAATTGATCATATTTTATTGAATTGTTCATGTGATTTTAGCTCAGTTAATAAGAACATTGTGTTATCAATTTCTATGTGCAAGTTAGACCTCATGAATCCAACTTCTTTTTTGACCAAATATCATGAACCCAACTTGAAGTCTCACATCGAAAATTATGAACCCAATATGAGAGTTTATCGCCACTAATTCACTTTTGACTTGGTAAAATTCTAACTAAAATTATACTACCTCCGTCCCTAATTATAGGATCATGTTTGACTAAATTTTACTAGTCATCTACATGTTTTGACCGTATTTTTCTAATAATATATAGATGTAAATATTAACATATAAGATATTGTTTGATTTGTTTTGATGAGTATTTTCATAATATGAAAATTTTATAATTTTTAGTACTACATAACTAAATATATTAATAATTAAAGTTGTATATTAGCATACATACAATGTTTATACGGGAATTTATATTTAAGGACGGAAGTAGTAGTTACTAAACTACCTCATCCAAAAAAAAAAAATAGTCTCATTGAGTTTAGAAATAATTTAATTAAATCAAATGTAATACTTAATAATACCAATGCTACTATGTACCAAAAAAAAAATACTAATGCTACTAAAACATGAAGAAAAAAAAAAAATTAACCATTCATCAAAATCCAGAAGAAGGACGAGTTGTTTGTGTTCAAAACCCTCTCTCTCTCTCTCTCTCTCTGAACAAAACAGGCAGCGGAGTACTACGAACGAACGAGTGAGGGAAACTAAGACATAAGACCAACCATGGTGAGTAGTTTCTTTCATTTCTTCACACAAATCACACACTCACACCACAAAATTAATTAAACCTAACTTATTTGTTTTATTTATTTATATTTACCAGTCAGGGAGAAAAGAAACGGTTTTGGACTTAGCAAAATTTGTTGATAAAGGTGTTCAAGTTAAACTTACTGGTGGCAGACAAGGTAATCATTTTAGTCTCTCCTATTATCGCGTCTTTTTTATATTATTATTATTATTATTCAAATTGATTATCAATGAATTTATTCTTGAAATTGGATTCCCCTTAAATTGATTTTGTTTGGATGCATTTATCTATAGTTGAGTTGAACAATATATGTTCGGCTAAAAATCAAATATGTCAGAATCAATTATGCACGTTTTGTTTGGATTAAGTGGCATATTTCTTTTTCCTCATTTTATTACTTGTGTGAGTTGTGTCTACATGTCAAATACTCAATGTAGTGTTTGTAAATTGTATGAGTGCTTTACAGTTCGAGAGTTTGTTAAGTGTCGGTTTCTCTAGCTTAAGTTTACTTACCATCTTTTGAATAAACAAATTGGAATAGAAATTTCAGTTTTGTACTCTGAGATTTAAAGTTTGTGACAAAATATTGTCTGATTTTGAGTTTGTTGATCTAGTTTTATTTGTCGTCTTCTGTTCAACGAGATTCAGTTATTTGTGTACATTGTGGTTCTTGTGTTGATTTCTTGAGTGTAAGTCAATAGGTCTTGTTTTGTATGCATATTACATAGTTTTTATTTTGTATTCATTTTTGTAATTCTTTTAGTCAACTTTGATAGTGAAAATGACGACAATGGGATGAAATTCTAGAATATAGAATTCATGCAAATGCAAATAGTTGGAAGTCCTTGTGTGTGTGTGTGTGTTATATGCAGTTTTTATTCTGAAACAATTGGGTGAGTTTTTCACATCGCAAGGGTGTGACTTTCTTATTGAACAAGTTTTCGGGGTATTCTTGGTGAGCATTTGTTGTAGGATAGAATAATTATTGTGTGCACTTCATACAATTCTTTGCTGCACTTTACTAGATTAGCCTAATCCTTGCATCCTTAAGAGAATTTGTTCTGGGATAGAATAATTTCCCTATTTGGAATTGCTTCTAGCTTATGAGAGCTTCTCGATTGAGATAAACACCATGTTAAGTTTATGGGTGGTTATGGAGAATACAAATGAGAGATCTAAATAAGTTGAGCGTTTGAAATTATTTTCAACTTATTTAAGTAGTTTTTATTTAGAAGACGTCGTTGCTTGATCATTTCAACTTTTCATTGAAGTTTTTGTTGAGAAGTATATCCAAACTTATTTTATGTTTATGGCTTCTCTTTTGTGTTTATGCTATGGTTCTTTCAACGAATTTGACCTTTCTGATAGGCACAGAGATTTGGCAGTATTCATGCATTCCTTTCTCTTTTCTTTTTAATTTTATATTTCTTGTCATGAAAGATATCTTACAATTTGTTGAATTGCAGTGACAGGTACTCTGAAAGGATATGACCAGTTACTTAACCTTGTCCTCGACGAAGCTGTCGAGTTTCTCAGAGGTAAATACTAAATACTACAGAGTACCATAACCTTGATTTTACATTTAGTCAATCTACATATATTTTGACATTGATGAAGTTTGGGTCGCTATAGTGCCCATAACTTCATCTTTCTTATAACATTTTGAAATAACATGGTTTGTCAAGTGTATTGAGTTTGTTCATTCTTATGCAATTTGATAGCGTTGAATTATCTGCTACATAATTGTCATACAATTTTGTAAAATCATCCTTGAAAAACTGTCTTTTTTAAGAGTGAAACTATGTTTTGTTTTCTTAGACACACTTAATTTCTCAAAGTAGTGCTTGAGAAGGAAATTAACAATGCCCCTCCACAAAGCAACTATTTAGTTAAATGTCTTATTAACATAAGACCATCTTAACTTAATATTTTATAATATCTCCCATTTCAATTCTTAACCAAAATCAATGTATTTAATTTTTATGCTGCAGATGCTGACGATCCACTGAAAACTACAGATCAGACTAGAAGTCTTGGCTTAATTGTATGCTTCTTTTTTTCATATCTAATCTATTCTAAAAACATAAAGTTCCCCGGCATGAAATGCTAAAATTTAACCTGCATGGATAAACGTCTGGTTATCATAGTACTGTAATTGTTTTCTAATTTCTTATTCAAATGTTTATTGACACAACATATGAAAATGGGAACATAATTTGTCACATATATGTTTTGCTTTTCTAATTAAACTAGCAGCTTGTCATGAGTTAAGTCAGATAAATAGAAGAGAAAAGAGAAAGCACTTATTAATTGAAACTGATGGAAAGTTCTTGTTTGCCTGCAAATATATGTTTTCCTCCTTTTCATTTCTTAACAATATCCTAGTATCCTACAAACAATGCAAAATGCTAATAATAAGACAAGTTTCAGGCAATTTCTGTGTGTTGAGGATTGGCATGAAAATAAATATACATCCCATTTAGTTGCGCTTTTCTTTTCGAGAGAGTGATGCTAGTTTATTTTTATAATGGTTGGACAATAGACATGTATTCTGTTTTTTGAGAGTGAAAAGCAACTTTCCTTCTTTACATGTGAGCTAAATTTGAAAGTTGCATAAAATTTGCAGACGTCTATTAGTATTAACGACATGTGTTGCAAAATTATTTTTCATGCAATTTACGCAACCAAAACAATTATAAGAATGATTATTTTTGAACAGATTATCACTGTTGGAACTAAACCTGTTTTGTCACAATGCAGGTTTGCAGGGGAACTGCTGTGATGCTTGTGTCCCCAACTGACGGTACAGATGAGATTGCGAACCCCTTTCTTGAGGCAGATGGGGCCTAGGTGTAAATGTTTTTATAAAATACCTTCTATGTATGCTAACCAAGCCACTATTCATTTTAGTTACTGACCATCAATGTGATTCGCTTGGTATTTACACTCCTATGTATTAACATTTTCGCTTTGATTAAAACGAGTCGCATTTTGTGTTTGCTGGTTAAATTGAACATTCCTATAATGTGAGTTTATATGCTTAGATGAAAATGTGATATATCTTATCTTTCCTTCCTTTTTCTCTCAATTTTCTTTACTTCACATATCAAAATTATGCACATTTAGTTTGTGCTTTAACATATACTATTCTGAAAGATAAAACTCCCCATTATCAATGAAGCACTAGCCTATTAAGGTTAATGGAAAAACTGAAAAAGAATCAAGCAGAACTCTGTCATTATATTCAAAATTTCAAAGTTAGCAATTATAAATGCCACAATACTATTGCAGTTTTATAATCACAATGCAGCTGCATAATTCAAAACATCTATTATATTTGTTAGACAGTGCTCCCAATGTATTTCATGTTGTTCAATGGAGTCTATATCTAGTGAATGAATGGTTCACAACCTCATCTATAAGTTCAATCCATTCCAAACTCAGTTTCTTAAATCTTTAATTATAATGATTTATTACTAAATTACTTAATAATTTTCTAAGTTGGTGGTTGATGATAGTGAGAAAGTTGGATCTTGATTCTGTTGGATTAGGGAGAAACTGTTTTCACTCTCAACGTGATTTTGGATACATAGACTTCAAAAAATACAAATTTTGTGTCGTCTGAAAGTGTACTTTCAAACAATTATGTCATCGGAAAGTATACTTTTGAAATATTTGTCGTTTTACAGACTACGTTGCAGTGAAAAGTAGCACTATTGAATTATTCATCATATGTATGGATTAAAATGCACAACAGGAATACAAATAAGTGGGTGAACCATGCCTAAAGACATGCCAGACCCAGATTGCATATCAACCATTTCTCCTTTTCCATCTTCACCAATTTTCCAATCAAAGCACTGAACCATAGCAGCAACAGCAGTGTTCATCAAGTTAAGTGCTAGTGCTGTCCCTGGACAACCTCTCCTTCCCGCTCCAAACGGAACAAAATTGAACTCCATTCTTTTAGCATCATTCTGATAGTCATGATCACTACTTTGATCATCTTTTTCTTTCAAGAACCTTTCAGGATGAAATTCATTTGGATCATCCCAAATTTCGGGATCCCTCATTATAGCATATAAATTGATTGCTACTGCTGTTTTTGCTGGTATATCAAATCCATTTATTTTGCAATCTTGGGTACATTCTCTTGTTGTTACTGGTCCTGGTGGATAAAGTCTCAGTGTTTCTTTTATCACTGCTTGTAAATATGGCATGTTTTGGATATCTGATTCTTCAACTAGCCTAACATTTTGTGTGACTGATTCTATCTCATTTCTTACCTTGTGGAATGCTTCAGGATGGTTAAGGAGCTCAGCCATTGCCCATTGCATAGCTTCTGCCGAGGTGTCTGTGCCTGCTATAAAGAGGTCCTGCCATAAGAGTAAAAATATTAGCTTGACAATATTACAAGGATGATTTAACCAATCACAGGTCAGTCCTAAGCACAAGAGAGATAAGCATTTGCTTTACGGTGCAGCCGACTGTAAGCTGATAGATTAAGATGCATATATATATATATATCTCTCTTAATTTAGCAGTATACAACCGGCTGCACCGTAAAGCTGACTTTAGAGGATACTGATTGTTGCGTTATGCCTCAGTCCGATTCCAATCAATCTCCTACATACATATATATAGTCTACTAGTTTTATAGTCTCACCCCCTAAAATATGTTCAAATGACAATAAAATCCTAAATGGGTATGTAACAATAAGTATATGATAAATGAAAATTACCAAAAAGAAGGCTTTGATATGAGTCCTTGTGATCTTGAACTCAGCATGAGCATCATGATAAACATCCAACAAAATATCCATTAAATCCCTCTCATGCTCTTTATCATCTCCATGTGATGATGATCTTTTATCTTCATGCTCCTTCAGCACCTTCTCCAACAAATCATCATACCTTCTGCTAACATCCATAGCCTTTTTCCCATAAATCCAGAAACTCAACTCTTTGAGAGGCCCCAACACATCCCCAAAGCATAACTTGGCAGCTAGCTCAAAAGATTCCTTCACTAACTTCCTAATCTTCTCATCATCCTCACATTTCTCTGAACACCTTGTTTCACAAAATGACAATGAGTCAAATGAAATCAAGACACAAGTTTACGAGAAACACAGACACACACGCACGCGCCCACACACACCTGGTACTCATGGCCATTCTGCAACTGACATTATTGGTGAGCTTCATAAGCTCAGCACCCAAATCAACCACAGTAGCATCATTAGCATTCTTCAACACCCTTTTCATTGAAAGTTCAATCTCATCTCTTCTTATACTCTTTGACCGCTCCAATTGACTGCCACTCAGCAATTCCGTCACACAAAGCTTCTTCATGAAACGCCAGTAAGGGCCATAAGGGGCGGTGATGAAGCCACATGTGCCAAAAGGAAGCCTGTCTGCGAATGCAAAAGCCGGTCGTGAAGAGAAGGCAAGGTCATTTGTTTTGAAGATGGAGGTGGCAGAGGAGGCAGAAGAGACGAGGAGGAGACAGCGAGAGGGGCCAAGACGGAGGTAGAGGAGAGGGCCGTGTTTGGTGGAGAGGGATTGGAAAGATTTGTATAGGGATGGCGTGAGGAGGTGAAGGTGGCCTATTAGAGGGATAGATGGTGGACTTGGTGGCAGGCGGATAACGGCGGCAGTGGTGGTGGAGGTGAAGAAGAAGATGGTTATGTAAGCTATGATGAAGAGTGAGACTGAGAGGAGTAGCAATAACAAGAATGACTCTGTCATGATAAGGTGGCTATGTCAACAATGATATTGTTGTAGGATCTAAAAGAGTATTAATTACAAGAAACATAACTTGTGTTTTTAATTGCATTTTTGTATATATGATGATAAATTGATAATGTATGTTTGAAAGATACTACTATGCTAATATATATAGGTTAGTACAATATATATGATTGGTATCTTACAAATATTTTCCTTTTCTAAAATAAGTGTCATAGTTTTGACGATTTAATACTATATATTAATATAAATTATTACTCCGTCTGTTCGTTTTTAACTATCATAATTGACCACTGTATATATGTAATATATCAATGTATATCTTTGACGAATAATATCTTTAACTATGTATTATAAAAAATTATATTTAGAAAATATTTATTAAGACAAATTGAATAATATCTTATATGCTAATATTTATCATTATCATTATATACTAATAAAAATATATGATAAATGAACTTTTTAATGAAAAACAATAATTATTTATTTAAAAATTATACAATTAATACAGAATACACAAGTTCACAAGTTGAAATAAAAATTTATTATTTTAGAATTTTTAACATGTGCAAATTTGCACTATATAAAAACACTCTTTCAATGTCCAAAATCTTGGTTCAACTAACAGAAAATACCGAAATTGTTAGGCCAAACATCTATGAAAGAGTTTAATCTCTAATCATTCCACTTTATCGTGATGCTAGTGTACAAAGAGATAATGAAATCCCTATGGGAACTTAATATATTTTAAGTTTGAACCGGGTATCTTCTGTGCGCAACTGCAGAGACTAATCTCTCAAGTCGGATAGGACCACAAGGATAGTAAAGTTCTATCTCAAGAGAATTTAACTCTGTTATATTTCTAAAATTGGTTTTGATCCTATGACCTCTAGTTAAATTGGAAGAGATTATTGGTTTCGATCCTATGACCTCTAGTTAAATTGGAAAAGATTCCTTACAATTTTATCCAAATATTTTTAGGTTAGGGACTGAACATATAAGAGTCTAAAAGATTACATTAATAATAAAATTAAAATACAAAAATTATATATAAGTTAAACCTTTTTAAGTGGAGTAAAAAATATAAGTTAAACCTTGTACCAAAAAAAAAATATAAGTTAAAATATAACTTATCTTTTTAATTCTTTAAAAAAAAGAGTTTAATTGTTATGCCCTAACAATCAAGGATGACAAAATGGATGGATGGATGAATTTGGACTTTGGATTATAATGGATGGATTATAATAATCCATTAATCCATTATCAATCCATTAAAATTCTTAAAATAAAATTCAATCCAATCCGTCCATTGGAAATCAAATCCATCCAATCCATCCATTCTCACAATTTTAATGGATGGATATCCAATCCATCCATCAATTTATTGACTAAATTTTGTATAATATTTTTTTTTTGTTTTTTTTGACGGAATATATTATATTTTTGTTGAAACAATATAATCTTTTTATTGTATAAAAAGTTTGTTTGTTTTTAAATAAAGTTTGTTACAATTTTTTTAAAAATAGATAATGATCCAATTGGATTTTGAAACTAAAGTGGATGGATTAAATTCATCCGATCAATTAGTGGATGGATCCGATCCAATCCAATTACAAAATAATTTTCTTGTGGATGGATTGGATGGATAAATTAATGGATGGATTGGATGGATTTTTTCTTAATGGATTATTTTGCCACCCCTACTAACAATGTAAAATATTTTTACACATGCATCCAATTAAAACACAATAAATTGCCACTTTTATAAGTTGGTTCCTAAAATATCTCCATTAATGCTTATATGGCGTGATTTAATTGGATGCACGTGTAAAATAATTTTACACCGTCGGTGCATATAAATTAAATTAAAAAAAAAAACTTATCTTTTTAATCTTTTGCTCAAAAAAATAAATTAACTTTTTTTTATACATAAAAAGGGCATGGCCCAAATATTTTATATCTTTTTAATCGCAGATTAATCTCGTAGGTTGTTACAAAAAGATATGTGAAAGAAAATTCTATAAATAGGAACTTTTAATTAGTTAAACAAAATACATGAGCTACGAGTACTACATATTCAAGAACAATTGGTAAGCTTATTAATTCATCTCATTATGTGTTAATTTCATCATGTTTACCTTTTTTTCTTCTTCTTCTTTTCCTTTTTAGATTAATTTCATCATATTTACTTTGTTTATTCATCTGATCACATGCATTTGTAGAAATATATTTTGTTTTTCGTCAATCATTGGAGACTTATAAGTAGAAATTCTGAATGTACAATTTTTTTAGTGTTAATGACTTTTTTAAAACTTTATTTTAATGAACTATTTTAACATAGCATAAGAAGACTTCAAATGAAGAATTTTCAGTAACAAAAGACAAAAGTACTAAACCAATATGTAATACAAAATATCAAAAGATAAATTTTAACAAATATATATCGTTTTAGTAATGTAATTCATAAACCCTATTAATATTATCTCAATACATAACATGAACTATTTTTAGTCCATTAAGCTATCTTTTTTGCATATAACATGTGATGTCCCTGTCAATTAAGTTATACTCATATCTTTCTTTACTATATTTTGTTATTATTTTATTATTATTATTATTAATATATATTTTTGGCAGATTATAATCAACAACAAAAAAAAAATCTTTTTGGCACCTTATAGTCAACAAAAAAATAATAATATCTTTTTGGCAGCTGACAAATAAACTATATTCTCATGATATATAAATAAACTGTTTATCTTTTTTTTTGCTTAATTTGTTTAAATGAAATTCATATTAACTTGGTTCTCTTTTTATTGACCAGAAGAGTGATACAATACAAGTAAAATTAGCCAAAGTTGGTGGAACACTGAAATTATATCAAGAGAGAACTTCAGCATTCAATTATGTCTAGGTAACCAAAAAAACCTCTTCTACATTAAAATTGTTTTTTATGAGATTATATTTTTTTGCTTATAACTAACTTATAATTGTTTCTTGAACAGCATGTCTGAAAACTCAATTAAATGGCTACCAACGCCTTATGACGATGACATCACATTCGACCCTAGTAAATTTATCATAGTTGAACCCAAATCATCGAAATTAAAATCTTCCAAAACCACCAGCGTAGAAGGTTGCTCTACTTCTATCTCCGGTCTAAATTTACCGGATAAAGATGGTTCAGTTACGTATGATGGACCTTTATTGACGATCGATGCCCCTAAAAGCAATTTGATTGGAGGTGATTTGGATACTAACTCAACTCTTGATATAACAAAGAATGTAGTAGAAATTGTACCCAAAGACAATGACAATGCTAATGTTGCTGCTGCTGATGATGATGATTTCTACTATGATGATGATCTTATGGGTGATATTCTTGCACAACTAGAGGAGCATGGAATTAGTGTTGGCCGCTTCCTTACCAGCGGTGGCCGGCGGTTCTGATAGGGACATCAATGAAGCAGTAGTTGACAGTTTTTTGCGGAAATGAAAATCAGTTTGTGGGAGGATTCTATACTAGTTGAGATGAAGAAAGCAATATTAATTAGCATAGAGTATGTGACAAACAATTATCTCAATTTCACGATATAAATTATATGCAATATAGTACTTTAGTTTGCCGAGTTCATCTCATTCGTCGAATTGAGATGTGTAGATGAGTTGAACTCGTTCTTTTTTATTAGACATATATATCAAAATTTTCTTCTTGTTTGATGAACTAGATGTGTGTATCGTTTTTGTATAAAATAATATGCCCCTTTAAAAGGTACATATACATATGTAGACATTTATTACTAAATTATTTAATTAATGTTTTAACTTTTAAATGTATGTAAATAGTAAACTAACATTAATTTTACATTAATTTCAGAAAAAGACAATAATTTTAGGATAAATTAAAAAATTAAGAGGACAGTAATTTAAGAAGGGAAGGAATACAATTCTATATGAATACAACACCTTATTCATGCGCCGATATACCATAAATGAAGATACAAGTTTATGAATCAAAATTTGCCAATGGAGTAATGATATTGGGATTATTTACCACACATTAGTCAAATAGAATATATATCAAAAAAAAAAGTCAAATGGAAGATCCATTTCAGTCTTCCAGAAAAAGAAAAAAGAATAAAAATTCTAAATTTAAAAAAAAAAAAAAAAACTAAGATTTATAATTAAGTTGAGATTTTTATTACTTTTATCCTTAAATTTTTTTTGACGCAATTTTATCCTTAATTTTTAAAATTTAAAATATTTATATTTAATTATTTTCATTTTAAAAAATTCTAATTTTTTGTTAATTTTTTTATAGTCTTTTAAACATGTATGAACAAGCTAGCTCATCCTCCCTTAACCAAGGGTCGAGGGTTCGATTCTCATCTTGGGTATGGAGCAGCTTTAAATACTTGGGCCAGCTATCCCACCCTTCG
The DNA here is from genome assembly GCA_951804385.1 of Trifolium dubium. NCBI lineage: Eukaryota > Viridiplantae > Streptophyta > Magnoliopsida > Fabales > Fabaceae > Trifolium > Trifolium dubium. The sequence goes on along the minus strand of OX638063.1, from coordinate 8,814,859 downwards.
AGGTGCCTCCAATCTAGCGAGGGATTAGTCACTGCGTTCGGCGGTGGATACCCCGGTCTCGACCAAAAAAACATGTATGAACAAAAATTATAAGTTTAAGGGTGATTAAATAATTTTAAATAGCGGGGACTAAAATTTTATACGACTAAAACATGTCACTTTTTTACGAATTTTTTTATAGCGGGGACTAAATTTCATAAATAAATATTTTATATGACTAAAACATGTCATTTTTTTATACGAATTAAAAACAAAAATTTATAATTTTATAGAGACAAAAAATAAAAATTGTAAAACTCAGAGTCGATTTTTTTTTTTTGTAAGAAATGAAAATACAAAATCCATTAAAAAAAACCCCCATAAAAATATACTGTAACAGATTATAGCTTATCTTTAAATCTTAGAATCTATCTCCTAGGTTGTTACTAAAAGATAGGTTGAAAAAAATTCTATAAATAGGAATTTTTAATTAGTTAAACAAAGTGTATGAGCATTCTAGTACGAGTACTACATATTCAGAAGAACAATATTGGTAAGCTTCTTAATTTATCGCATGTGTTTCATCATGTTTACTTCTTCTTTTTCTTTTCTTTCCTTTTGTGATCGATAAATTTCATCATGTTTACTTTATCTGATCAAACTATTAACATAATAAGGCTTATTAGTTATTATCTTATTAGTAATAAAATACTATATATATCTTATTAGTTATTATCTTCTTGATCGGTACATAACAATTTCTTGATGTATGGCATGACTTAATGTGTTCTATTATTATGTTACCATATCTTTCTTTACTTGAATTTAATTTTTTAATATTTCATTGTTATTAATATTTTTTGGCAGCTGAGAAACCATACTCATATTATAAATTGTTTAACTTTTTTCCCGCCTAATTTATTTAAATTAAAATCATGCTAACTTGGTTCAATTTTTATTGATCAGAAGATTGATTCAAGTTAGATAATCCAAAGTTGGTGAACATATTCAGAAAAGTGACATCATATCATGGGAGAACCTCAACTTTCAATGTCTAGGTAACAAAAAACTCTCTTCTACAATATTATTGTGTTTTTTGAGAGATTGTGTAATATTATTTTGCTACTTATAACTAACTCGTAACCGTTTCTTGATCACAGGGTGTTCGAAAACTCATTTGAACTGCTACCATCGCCTTATGAGGAGGATGAAATCATACTCTTTCCTGGATATGTCCAAGTTCGACACAAGGCAGTGAAAATAAATTCTTCAAATAACGGTTCAGAAGACTATTCAACATTTATTTTTGGTCTAAATTCAAACTCATTTGAATTTCTACCATCTCCTTATGACGATGAGGAAGAAATCAAATTCATCCCTAATTGTGTCAAGATTCAACAAAAGCCATTGACAATATTCAATACTAACTCAAATGAACTCTTACCATCGCCTAATGATGAGACGGAGGAAATCACACCCATCCCCTACTCTGTTCAAATTCAACGAGAATCATCGGAATTAACTTCTACCCCTTACTCTTACCATCTTCCAATACCACCAATTTAGAAGATTGTTACTTCTATCCTCGATCTAAATTTACCTGATGAAGATAGTTTAATTATGCATGATGGACCTTTTTGTACGATTGATGAAGATAATAACCACTATGATGCTGACAATGAAAATGACGATGACGATGACGATGATGATGAGAGTTGGAGTTGGTCCCTATCTTACCCTCAGTTGCTATGCATGGTGGTTGTGGGAGGATTCAACTAGTTGAGATGATGAAGAAAGCAATATTAATTAGCATAGAGTATGGGACAAATAGTTTGCTTAAACTTTTCATATTTTACTAATTCATTAAGTGAATACAATTATATGTGGCATGCTATTGTTAATATAATATTTTTATTGCTTTTTTTAATACTAAATATTCTATGTCAAATAGATTTCACAACTTAACTTATGATTCTATGCTAGTTGCTATGACTCACTGTGATTTTATAAAAATTATAAAATGTATGTAGTATTCATGTAAGCATAGATAAAAATATTCTACTTAAGCCGCCATAAGAGTCTTCCACCTATTGGATTAATTTTTTGAAATTGACTCCCCTTATGTCACATAAGTTATGTGCTTAAGATTTAACATGTTTATTGTAGCGATAAAAAAATGAGAGGTTGTATTTGTAAAATAATTTCTAAATCGATTAAACTTTTTTAAAGTCAACTGGCTTCTATACACTATTTAAAGTTCCCCTAAAAAAATACATGCACTATAAAAAAGTTGACTAAATAAATGATACTCATTTATTCAAATTACTAGAATGAAATATAAATTCAGAATTACTAAAAATAAAAGGATTAAATTTTTGGATAAATTTACAACATCCATATTAATATCATAAAACGACAAATTGCATAAGCCTACATATTTAAATATATTGAAGTGTCCATAATATTCATGCATCCGTATTTTTAACATTGATGGCACCAAGTCGTTATTGATTGAATATGCATTAGATCGAACTTAATCTTTCAACCTAAAACAAATTAAATAAATACCGCACCAAAACGGGAAAACAAAATGCATCACACTAATAAGACGGAAAAATAAAATACAAATGTAAATATAAACAACATGTCACATTCGTTGCCAAGTCTTTTTATTTTTTTTAGTATAAACTAAATATTTGTGCGTACAAATGTAAAAACTAATCTCTTGAGTTGGATAAGACTACAATGAATGTGAAAACTCTCCCACAAGAGATTTAACATGATTGTGTCAAGTTTTTTTTCTTTGTTTTTGGTAAATAAGTTTTTTTTTCTTCTTTTACAATAGGATTTGCCAAAATCGATTATTTTTTTACTAAAAATAGAAAATGAATTGCCAAATGTTAATTGGTTCACTAGTGATTGATGTTGGATTTGATAAGGAGAAACATGATTCAATCTCCTACAACTACGTTTGAAAGGGATTAAAATCACTTAATGTCAAAATATATATAAAATGATATTGTAGTGCATTAAATAACCATATGAAAGCTAACACTAAATAGATATTTGGTCAAAATAACATTAAATGAACTTAAGTTCTCAATATAAAATTATGAGTTTGTCGTCTATTTAAGTCCTACAAATTTTAAAATATTAGTTTCTACAGTTGTGTGTAGAAGATATCGAATTAACATAACAACAAAGAAACATACACTCCCTCCTACTTTAATTTTCATAAAATAAAAACTAGATGCATTTATTTTTCTTGTTTTTATGTGTGAAAATTAAATTCCCTAGTCTTCCCCTGTTAAATTGTCAACTCACAAATATTTAATAACTAATGGAAGCATAGTTTTGAAAATATGACAATTAATGTTGATAAATTAGATGACATTTGATTGTGCATTCATTGAAAAGATAGACAAAACTTCAACGTGTATATATATATCCAAGCTTCTTCTAAGTCAGATATCCTTGTGAAGTACACATAGAGAGGTATGAAAAAAATTGGCATGCAAGCATTTCGATAATTATGATTTTTTAATTTTTTAGAGTTCACCCATCATCATATGTAGATGTTAGTATGTTACTTGAATTTCTAATCACTAAAATTCTAAATTATAGTTGAAGGAAAAGAAATCAGACGTGGATATGGGGAAAAAAGGTCCATGCTTGCATTGCAAAATACCATGTAAGTCTCATTGTGATTAGAATATTTGTTTGATTTAATTATTTCCTCAAGCTCTTGAGTTTCTTATTACTTCTTGTGAAAGTTTTGCCTTTGATTTTTTTTTTCTAGAGTACTTTAAGTTATGAGTTTGAGTTTGTATTAGATACTCCTTCTTCCTGTTCCGAAATATAAAGGAATTTTTTTTTTTGTCTCAAAATATAAGGAAAAAACCATTTTTAAGAATATATTTTTCCTTATTCTCATAAAATTAAATGTAAATTGCATTTAATTTTGCTTCTCTCTCCTTTTTTCAATAAACAATAACCAATAAAAAATGATTTTACACCTTCTTATGCAACTTATTTAAAAAAAAACCACAAAATTATATTTTAAATTCTCATGATTATATTTTCTTAATAAGTGAGATTATTTATTTTTTTCCTTATATTTTGGGACGGATCAGGAGTATGTTCTTTGAGTGTAATTTTATGTAACATGTAAGTGTTTAAAGTGTTGCATCGTTATTCTTCAATTAAACATTTAAATGATCTATCTATTACAAAAAAGATACATAAATTAAAGGACTTATTTATTATAATTTTTTTTAAAGGACCTACAAACTCAAAGGAACTCTAGATGCATTTCGCTTTTTTTTTTTTTTTTTCAGTAACAAGTCTTATGCTAGTTTTATGTTCAATTTCTTCTAGCACTCTATCCTTCGAACCTTATTTGTTTTTGTATTGAGAATTGAGGTAGTGATTTACTTTAGTTTTCAGATTATCTATTTAGAAATTCAAAAAATTATATTGATTATGTACAAATTATAAAATGATTGTGTCGATGTTACATATTTATACCAAAATTTCCTTATCTTGTTATAAGGAAAATAATATAATACTCTAAGTGTATCTATTGAAATATTTAGAGATATAATTATAGATTTTTTTTAGTATATGAATCTATTTAAAAACACTCATTTACTATCATCTTTAATTCTTTCTTTCTTTCATCAGCTGATTTTCATTGGCGTCAAGGACCACATGACAAGCCAGTGTTGTGCAATTCATGTGGAATAAGATATAAACTTTGTGGAAATCTTGAAAACTATCATCCAAAGCATAGCAACATCAATAATAATCTTCAAGTTGAGAAAGATGAAGGACATTCTTCAAGCAAAGCTCAAGATCCAGAACTGAATAATGGTACGGTAATTAATTAATATCATTAATTGATCGATTTTGTAGAATGCACTATGTTTTAAATGCTTCTTATTTTTTTTTATAATTTGATGATTAAGTACATTAATTTTTTAGGTGAAAAAAATGAAACTTCATCGATGTTTTCATTTCCTACAAAAAAACGTTCACGAAAGGAACATGTGAATATGGCACCAATGAAGAAGTTTCATAAACAACTCTTAGATGAGTGGAAATATCTTGAAAAATCAAGTGCATCATCCCCAGAAGAAGTTTTGATTTTTCAAAATGTTAACAACTTCATAGCTCCTAATGAAATTGGTCTTGGAGTCACTTTTCTTAAGACGCCAGAGAGTGATTCTAATTAGAAAAAGGACTAAGTGTGTGAACTACTCTCTTTGTGGTGGTACAATAATATAAGTAAAATTAATCTTTTTAATTCATTGTATATATAATTAACATATTTAGTCTATAATATAGTCTAAATATATTAATCACGCAATGAACCTAAAAAGATGAATTTTATTTATATATTGTGTCACTGAATCTTTATGACTCTCTTAAATTGTGGCGTGCATGCATAATTATTTTTGTTTCTTTGTTGTTGAATATTTTGGACTTTGTTGAATTCAAACCTTTTATATGAATTGTAGAAGCTCTTATGTCCGTAGGATTGTGTTTTATGAGATGATTAATTAGAATTATATTGTCAAATATGATTCAAAATGCATTTTTAAATTAAGTGTAAAACAATGATTTCATTTAGAATGTTATAATTGTCTAATATATCTTATTTGTGAGATTTTTTATACTATCTTTTTCACTTATTATAAACACATATTGATGATTTGATACATTAAAAAAAAAATAAGTGTATTCAATTTGTAAATTTTGTGTATTTATCTTCAGAAGTTTACATTAAAAAAAAATTGATATAAAGTTTACTTTTAAACTATGTTTGATTTAATAAACAATGATATCAAAAGGTATAGCTAGTGAATTAATTATAACTTTTTTATAAAAAAAAATAATAGGAAGGGGTTTATAATATGGCACAAAATAATGTAGATTTTGACCCAATCATAGAATACACTCAAAATTAGGAGTGGCGAGATAGGGATCGACCGACCCGTTGGTCCGACCCATTTATTCTATTATTTTTGACACTATGTTTTAAGTTGGTCTCTTCTGTCTAGTTTGATTTAAAAAGGGACGGAGAGGACCGAGTTGGCACCCATGCATTTTTAAAGATTTTTTTCTTTTAATTTTAGGCTTGGTATAAAAAGTGGAAGAAATAGTTAAATATTCTATCTTTCAAAATAGACAAGATCTTTTAGGTTCCTCTAAATTCCATGTCATCTCATGAACATTTTTTTTTTCTTCCCAATTTTAAACGTTTGGCAAGCATATGTCCTTTTTGCCAAACTTAATTGCAGAAGCATATATCTTAGAGCAATATCTCAAGACAAGTAAATAAAATAAATTAGATACAAATATTACCTTCGTCCTAATATATAAGACCACTAAATGACACTATTTATGTATCTTCCTTTGACCGTATTTTTTTTTATAATTTATAGATGTAAATATTAGCATATAAGATCTTGTTTGATTCGTCTTGATGAGTATTTTCAAGATATCAATTTTTTATAATTTTTACTAATGCACAATTAAAGATATTAGTGATCAAAATTGTATATTGGCGAACGTGCACCGGTCAAAATGAGTCTTATAATTTAGGACAAAGATAGTATAATTCTACACATATCTTCTTAGTAATTATAGTCATCAATTTATTTGATTTCATTATTCATTGTAATAACTACTTTTAATTACCATTATAGTCAGTCAACAGATCAATTGGTGTAAGACCATGATCATTGCTCACTTATTGTATAAATGTATATACTACACATCAAATAATATATGCAAAATACAATTCTTTACAATATCAATTCACATAAAAGATTGCTGCCAAGTATGGTTTAAACTTAATTTCGTATCCATGGCCTTTCGTTTTGGGGGGCTAAGAGTAATTATAGGGGCTTCAAGAGCAACTCTCGTGACTTAAAGTTCCCAAAACGAAAGTTGGCCCGTAGTCCCCAACTCTTTAGGTAGGCGAGGGCCACTTGCTTTAGGTTATGTTTAGTATTCCGGTAGGTGTGTCAGAATCACCGTGATTTTACAGAAGTTATAACTTGTAGTTTTTATAAAATTACGGTGGATTACCTTGATTCTGACACACCCACCGTGATACCAAACATGCACTTAAGTATATGTTCAGTTCGACGTACTGAAACGATAAATTTTTCGACTCTATAAATTTGGGTTTTAATCTAATCCGAAACATTAGATAAATTTTTTGGTGTCACTGTTTAATAGTATATATGTTGATGAGGGACAAAAATCAACATGATTAATTTTTATTATTTGTTTTTTATATTAACATGTTCAAATTTTACATGTACATATTTGAATAATTTTTTTGGATATGAAGCACCTTTAAATCCTTGAGCCAGCTATCTCACCCATCGAGGTGCCTCCAATCTAATGAGGGATTAATCACTGCATTCGACAGTGAATACCTTAATCTCGACCAAAAAAATATTCGAATAATTTTTTAATGACCTATTTTAGAAATTAAAACTCAAATTCACTTACATTATCGAAACAATTTGCACAATCAATAAATAAAAAATGCTTCTTTAGTTTGCTTTTCGGTAAATAATTATTTTGATAATTGTTTCTTTAAGTGATTTTTATTTTGTACTAGTATATTCTTATTTTTTGTGGTCAAGAAATCATCTTCTATTTTTTACAATCCTCACCTCACACGTTTTCTACTATTTTTGAGTAAGTTCACATAAAATAAAACATTGGAGTATCAAAAATCAAACTTGTTCTGGACTGGGCCTGACACTGAGCAGGCCCAATTACCGGGCATGTCGGGCAGGCAGCAGACGCGTCGAGCACAATCACTGGGTGACAACCTGGCGGCGCGCATTCAATGAGCCGTTACAGAACCAAGATTCTGTAACGGCCGACCGCGGAATGATGAGCATTTACTGCTCATCATGGCTCTACGCCAGATTCCGTCAGCCATTAATGCCTGCATTAATGGCCTTGGCCCAGCGCTGGGGACTATATATACTGCCATTCTAACAATGGCACAGGTATCAAACATTCTAACTTGTACTTGCTTCTCCTATACTCGACTGACTTGAGCGTCGGAGTCCCTGCAGGTACAACCCCCCCTTCACTTCAACAAGGCTTGCTCGGTGGAGCTTCTACTGGTCGACACTTCTGATCGGACGAGATCAGTGGCGCCGTCTTTGGGGACTCACTAGTTTCCCCGTTTTTTCCAGAAAAAAACCAAAACTCATCCAAATTCTTACCAAATCACCCTTTCAATAAAATGGCCAGTGAGAAGATTCCCAGCACTGTCAACAAGCTCGGCATCGCATTCGGAAATGCCGTGGAGTTAGGGAACGACAACCGCGCCAAAAACGCAGCAGTCGACATCCCCGAACCTAGCCGGATTCGCCAAAGAGCGATTCCGGAATCCGACCCTCGTGACGGACAGCACACTAACGTCACGAAGGAAGAAGAACGCCCTCGACCCAACGTGGTCAAGGAAATTCCTCACGTCCCGACTCCACCAGGCACCGACCCGGTCCTCCTACAAATCATCCAGGCCCTGAACCGCCAAACTGACTGGATGAAGGAACAAAGCAACAGGCTTGCCGCCGTCGAGCAGACAAGATCCAACAGGTCCGCTGCCCGACATACTGGGCGGACAAGAACCGACATCAGCAGCAACAGGAGGCCACCCTCGGACTCCCGATCTAGGACTAGGTCCCCCATACCTAGACAACAACAATCACCTGTTCCTCGGCGAAGGGACGCATCTCCCCGACGTCGGGGATCAAATTCACCTCGCGGAAGAACGCCCCCGCGCAGACACTCCCCTCGTGCCAACGAGGGACAGCCCAGAGGACGTGGCCCGCGCACTGAAGACGAGCCCAAAAACCCTCTATCCAGGAGAATCAGAAATCTCCCACTTCCTTCCAGGTTGGAGAAAGTTCCAACCATGGACACCTATGATGGTCAAACAGATCCTGACGACCATATAGAGCAATTTGACGCTGTGCTCGACTGCAGAGGAGCCAGCGGATCGCACAAGTGCAAGCTGTTCGCCACCACATTGCGGAAAGGCGCAATGACATGGTACCGCAATCTCCCCCCAAATTCCATTGACTCGTGGGCAGTTTTACATCAGCAGTTTTCTGCCTACTTCACCGCCTCCCGACAACACCCAAAAACGGAGGCGACCTTGGAAACCATTGTCCAAGGAAGCAACGAATCCCTGAGGGACTACCTCACGAGATTCAATAAGGAAGCCATCCAGGTCACCACCACCGACCACATGAAGCTTTACCTGATGGAACGAGGACTTCGCCAAGGCAGCGACTTCAAAAAGGCCGCGGGATTGAAGAAGTCAAGACACTGTCGGCCTTCCTCGAGAAGGCGCAGGCATACATCAAGTACGAGGAGAAGACTCATGCTCAAAACCTGAACGTCGGAAAGTCGAGTTCAGGTGGCGAACAGACCCGATCAAAGGATCGGAAGAAAGAGGACAAACCGAAGAAGGAATTCAAGCCTCCTTCGGGAATGTTCCATAAGTACACTCCCCTTAACGCTCCACTCGAGCGCATCTTGTCGGACGTGGGGAGTACCGACTTCAAGAAAGGGCACCTCAGGTACCCGAAAAAGACTACCCCCAAGCCTGGGCTCGACAAGTCAAAGTACTGTCGATTTCACAGGTCACACGGGCACGTCACTGAAGATTGCGTGCATCTCAAAGACGCAATCGAGATTCTGATCCAGGGCGGGCATCTGAGGCAATATGCCCGCCAAGAAAACAAACCAAGAAAAGAGGTCCAAGAGACCAAGAAAACAGAAGAAGTGGTCGAAGAACTCCCATCCGACAACGACTCGGAAGGGGACGCAAATATGATGGTCGCTATGGCCATAACCCGACTAGAAGACTTCATCCTCGCCCCTGCTGAAGGCGACGACGTGCTGACCCACCTCGAGAAACATATGGGTGGCTCTTGGGAAAACTTCCCCAAAGCACTCGTCATATCCGGGGGAGGATTTAACAAGATCACCATAGGCTCGGTGAAAAGAAAGTTCGAGGAGCTGCTCCTCGTTACCCCTACCGAGCACGTGACCTTGTCTGAGAAAGGAGAAGATGAGGACCTCCCCTTAGCTTTCTACAAAAAAGAAGTGCCCGGAGGATCACCCAACTTTCAGATTCCTCTCCTTGTCAGGGCGAAAATGGCCAACTTCGATGTACGAAGGATCCTGGTCGACGAGGGCAGCTCGTGTGACGTCATGTACACCGAACTCTTCAAGACTCTGCAGCTGTCAGAGAAAAACCTTGCTCCCTACGTCGGATCAGACCTGCAAGGATTCAACGGCGCGACCACCAAACCATGGGGATACGTCGACCTCATTGTCACATTCGGCAATGAGGAATCGGCTAAATCTATCAAAGTTCAGTTCTTGGTGGTCGACTGCCCTTCTCTGTACCACTGCATTATCGGCCGCCCTGCTATTGCCGAGCTGTTCGCTGTGCCTTCCACAGTTCATTTAAAGATGAAATACTATGCTCCCAACGGGAAGGTGGCAACTCTCAATGGCGACATCGATGCTGCTCGCCGATGTTTTGAAGCCGCAGCAAAAAATCAGAACTCGGTAAAAACTCCTCAGAAGAAGAAGACGAGTCGTGCAGCAACTATCAACACCATTGATAATCCTGTCGAACTGGACGCGCGGCTGGATACTAGCGAGGATCAAAAACTGAAGGGAACTCAAGATCCCGCCAAAACAATGGTTCCTCGCCCTGTGCCCGACGGCGAATTCATCATCGTCCCCGTCGGCGAGGATCCAGCTAAAGGAGTCAAGATTGGAGCTGATCTCCCCGATCTGGTCAAGAAACAACTGACTGCATGTCTTCAACAAAATGCTGATCTCTTCGCCTGGATTGCGGCCGACATGCCTGGCATCGACCCAAATGTAGCTTGCCACCAGCTGGCAATTGATGAAAATGCTAGTGCTGTAGTCCAGCGTCGTAGGAAGCAGTCTCCCGAAAAAGCGGAGGCTGCAGAAAAAGCTGTAAAAGACCTCTTAGAGGCAAATTTCATTTCGGAAGCCAAATATACTACATGGCTGTCCAATGTTGTACTTGTCAAAAAATCTAATGGAAAATGGCGTATGTGTGTTGATTATACCGATCTCAATAGGGCTTGCCCTAAAGATGCTTATCCTTTACCTAACATTGATAAACTAGTCGATAATTCATCCGGCTTTAAAATTTTATCTTTTATGGACGCATACTCGGGCTATAATCAAATTCCAATGGTCGCGCGCGACAAAGCGAGCACAACCTTTATGACCGAGTCGGGCAATTACTATTACAACGTAATGCCGTTCGGTCTAAAAAATGCAGGCGCCACCTACCAAAGGATGATGAACAAAGTCTTCCACGACGAAATTGGAGACATGCTCGAAGTGTACATGGACGACATGATCGTAAAATCCGAGCATGAAGTCGATCATACATTTCACTTAAAAAAAGTATTTGACCAGGCGAGGAAGTTCAACATGAGACTCAACCCAGAAAAGTGCACGTTCGGCGTTCGCGCCGGAAAATTCCTCGGTTTCTATCTAACGGAACGAGGAATCGAAGCAAACCCCGACAAATGTCGGGCATTCACTTCCCTCCCGACTCCGGATTCAAAGAAATCCGTACAAGTTTTGAACGGAATGCTGACGTCGTTAGCTCGCTTTGTGGCAAAGTCCGCACAGCACGCACTACCTCTGTTTAAATTATTGAGGAAAGAATCCGCATTTGAATGGACGGACGAGTGCGAACTAGCTTTGCAGAACCTTAAGAAGACTCTGTCGGAACCGCCCGTCTTATCAAGACCGACACCACACGAAGAACTTTATCTATACCTCGCGGTATCAACCGAAGCTCTTAGCGCAGTTCTCATTCGAGAAACCGACGAAGGACAAAAGCCCGTATACTTCATAAGCAAAGTCCTTCAAGGCCTCGAGCTTCGATACCAACAGATAGAGAAGATAGCATTGTCCGTGGTGGTCGCCGCCAGGAGGCTCCGACTTTACTTCCTCGCACACACCATCGTCGTTCGAACCGAACAACCAGTGAAAGCGCTGCTCGGACGTCCGGACATGTCGGGGCGGATGCTGAAATGGTCACTTGAACTTTCGGAATTCGACATTAAGTTCGAAGGAAGAAAGGCACTCAAAGCACAAGTGCTCGCCGATTTCATCGCCGAAATGACCCCCCCCCCCGACAACAAACTCCACACCTTGGACCATATACGTTGACGGATCCTCCAACTCCCAAGGAAGCGGTGCCGGGATCATCCTGGAAAATGGCGAAGGCATCGCAGTCGAGGTATCGCTAGGACTCTCGTTCCCGACGACCAACAACCAAGCAGAGTACGAGGCGTTCCTCGCCGGGTTGCGATTGGCCAAAGATCTTGATGCAAAGAACATTAAGATTCTCACCGACTCGCAACTAGTCGCCTCCCAAGTAAACGGATCATACCAAGCAAAGGACGAGAACCTAGCCGAATACTTAGCCATCATCAAAGAGAAACTAGCCCAGTTCGAGAGCGTCGAGGTGCAACATGTTCCCCGCGAACACAACGCCCGAGCAGACATACTCTCGAAATTGGCGAGCACGAGAAGGAAAAAGGGAGGAAATAAGTCCGTCGTCCAAGAAGTGTTATCTCAGCCGAGCATCAGCAAAAACAAAATCACAACCGACATCCTCAACATCCAAGACGGGGTTGATAGCTGGATGACGCCAGTTTTCAGATATTTGTCGAACGGAGAACTACCCGTCGACCCAAAGGAGGCCGACAAAACAAAAAAGCGAGCCTGCATGTATACCATCGTCGACAATAAGCTATACAGAAGAGGATTCTCAATTCCCCTCCTAAAATGCGTCGACGATACCCAAGTGGAATACATCTTGCTCGAACTCCACGAAGGCATCAACGGCCAACACCTTGGCGGGAGATCCCTCGCCAGGAAGGCACTCCGAGCAGGATATTATTGGCCAACTATGCAGCTCGACGCAAAAGAACATGTGAAGAAATGCTCGAAGTGCCAAATACACGGCGACATGCTCCACGCTCCACCAAGCGAGTTAAAGGCATTATCGTTGCCGTGGCCCTTCGCACAGTGGGGACTCGACCTTCTAGGTCCTTTTCCCCTCGCTCCCGGCCAGAATAAATACTTGATAGTGGGGGTCGACTATTTCACCAAATGGATAGAGGCAGAGCCCCTCGCCAAGATAACAACCCAAAATGTGCTACGCTTCTTCAAGCGTAACATCATGGCACGCTTTGGAGTACCACGATCAATCGTGACTGACAACGGAACACAATTCACAGATAAAAAGTTCCAAGAGTTCATGGCCAGATTGAACATCAAACAACACTTTGCATCCCTCGAGCATCCCAGACGAACGGGCAGGCTGAAGCAGCCAACAGAGTAATCCTGCGAGGACTACGGAGAAGACTCGACGACGCTAAAGGTGCGTGGGTCGAGGAACTATACTACGTCTTATGGGCCTATCGAACAACGCCCCATTCGACGACAGGGGAAACCCCCTTTCGATTAACGTACGGCACCGAGGCAGTCATCCTTGTCGAAATCGGTGAGCCATCTCGAAGAACTGAGACTCCTTTCGACGAAAGCCTGAACGAAGAACTCCTTCAAGAGGAGCTCGACTTAGTCGATGAAACCAGAACACAGGCAGCAATTCGCGAAGCCATGTTAAAACAAAAAATAGCCGCTCGCCATGATAAGAAGGTCGTTAAAAGAACATTCGAGATAGGCGACCTAGTTCTAAGAAGGAACATGAAGGAATCCTCGGAAGGAAAACTTGCGCAAAACTGGGAAGGACCTTACAGAATTCGAGGAAAAACAAAGAACGGCGCCTATCAGCTCGAAACCCTCACAGGGGATGAAATCCCGAGGACATGGAACGGCGACAAACTAAAATTATACTACAGTTGAGCAGATAGATCGACTATTACGCTCGACGAAGGCGGTGCGAGAACCCGAGCGACGGTCGAGCACGCCTGTACAACGGGGACGTGTCGGGTACGGGCACTTACCTTATAAAAATAAAAACCGGGGACGATTCTGCAAGAGTCGACCCCGCGTCGTACATGCATGGTAGAACCCCAGCTCGCGATGGGATGTTCACGCCACGGGGAGAGTCGACACTGATCGAACTCCACCGCATTCCGCCCTGGACTTTGTCGGGCATTCGCCGAGTTCTCTTCACTCGCGAAAACAAAACGTGGTTTTTGATAACAGGCGACGAATATTAAATCACGATAAATGGTCGACAATCAAGCATTTCGACAGAATCAAAGCAATAAACGAACAATTTAAGGAAAGACTTAAATTAATAAATAAAAATATTGTCATAATATTACAAAAAAATGGCGAACTAAGCGCCAGCAAATTCATTACAAAGGCGACCAAAGCGCCAACAAATCATTCTTCTTCGGTAGGAGGGTCTTGGGCCTGAGGAAGAGGAGCCACCTTGAGGGGGTCGACGAGCATGCCTTCTCGGACGATCTTGGAGACGCTCAAACCCTCGAGATTTAAAACCACCTCGGGATTCAAGACTTGAACTTGAGAGACAGCATTGTCGAAAGCCATGTCGGCCGCCTCCACATATTCATCCTCCGTCTCTCTGAGGAGGTTAATGATCTCCGACCTACTCATGGTCGAAAACCTCTCTTCCTCGTCGGGAGCCGGACCTTCAGCACGAGCAGTGGCCGCCGCCGACTTCAGCTTTTCAGCATCCACATCGACCTGGAGTGCCATCCTTTCCTCCTCAAGTTTCTTCAACTTGCCCTCGAACTCCTCCACCTTGCCATGGAGCTCGTCATTTTCCGCCTGCAGACCAAGCTGAATCTTGTACTTCTCTTTGTAGTCAAGGAAGTCATTTTCAGTCTTGGTCAAACTGGCGACCACTGTCTCAGCATGCTTCTTCACCACCAGCCGCTCCTTGTATTGACGAGACTCCAGCTCGTGCATAATCTTCATCATCGACATGGCTTCACCCATGTGATGATTTATAGCCTCGAGCCGCTCCACCCGCTCACCCTCCTCCAGGGCACAGATCGTCTCCATATCCTCCTTGCAGACCTCGACCCTTAACCGACCAGGGCCTGACATGACTTCCGGCAGCACCAGCTTGCTCGCCGAAATATCATCAACAACGAAGGAGACCGCTGGTTGTTTCTTCTTGGTCGGAGGAGGCTTGGAGTGACCATCAGTTCGAGCACGCTTTGGCGGAGGCTCGACAGCATCACCCACCTTTTCGTTCAGAGGTGGAGGCGGGCCGGAGGGAATTGGAGTCGTCTCCCTCCTCGGCGTCTGAACAGGCTTCACCTGCCTTTGAGCCTTGAGGGCGGCTAACTTCATCGCCTTCTCCTCGGCAGTGGGCATTTTTCCTGCAAAGCAAGGAAACAAAGTGTCAATAACAGAAAACAACAAAATTCTGCAAAGACAGAAAATAAACAAACATACTCAGAAGATTCATAGCATCAAGTTTAGAAGGACAGTTGACGAGCGCCTTAGTATTTATAAACCGGGGCTCGCATAAAGGCTGCCCGTCCTCCCCGAGGATCAACTCGTGGTTTTTGTCTTCCAAAAGCGCCGGCTGGAATCTGGACACAAAGTCCTTCAGCTCGCCATATGCCGCCTGATCGGCGGCAGAAAGTTTCTCCCAAGCAAAAACATATGTCGAGGGCTTGCGGTTGTGATGATCTCGGGTCCACACGAAGGGAAACTTCTCCTCCCATTCGAGCTGCGGAGCACCTTGGTCGTTCAGAACGACTTCCCCTTCGGAGTCGACAACCTCAGTCGAGGTGTCGATCCCTCGTCCTCGGACGGAGGAGGTACCATTTCCCCTTGAAGTTCCTCACCGAATCCTGATACATGGTGAAGAACCTCTCATTCTGCTTGAGAGACACCCAACTGCTGCCGAGCACATTCTTTGATGCCCGTTGCAGCTGGAAAAGAAAGAAAAACAAGGGGATAGTAGGAGTAAACTCCAAAAACTCTGAAACAAGCTCGAAAGCCCGAACGAAAGCCATTGAGTTCGGGTGGAGCTGAGAAGGAGCAAGGCTCAAGTGACGGAAGACTTGAATCTGAAACTCGGAGAAAGGCATCCGATAGTTCATGTCCTTAAAGATGATCTCATACATGGGAATCCTCCAGTCAGGAAATTCCATGCAAATGCTAAACTCGGCCGACGGGAGGTAGATAGTCCAATTCCTCGCGCCGGAAGGATATTCCACATCCTTCCAAAACGAAGTGTTAGTCACTTCCAGCCCGGCGAATAGAGAACTCGTCGACCTGGGTTCCTCGGCCACCCAAGAGTAGTCGTAATCAACCCACTCGGCGGGCCCCTGCTGGGGACTTCCCTCGTCAGATTCAGAACTAGACGACATCGACGACCTGAAAAATAAAGGACGTGGATGTAAAACCCGTCGCCAAGCACAAAGAAAAAACAAATGACGGCAGAATGCGACTCGACAGCGAGCCACTGCCCGACGTTCATCAGGAAGACCTAATTCACGCAAAGCCGCCGTAATTAGACAAATCCTAAAAAAGCAAGTCGCCTATCCTAAAGTGATTTTACGCAAGCAAACGAACGAATAAAAACACTCTCCCACTCACGCAGCAACACAACCATCAAAGCATGGTACCAACAAACACGTTGCAGAACAACAACGACAAAGAAAGCCAGAACATCAAAAATCATCAAGCATGGCAGAACACTACTACAATCCTAACATGGTGACAAACCCTAAAAACTATCAAAGAATAGCATGATGGGACCGTTAACACCATGAACAGACGGAATGAGTAGCAAAGAGACTTACCAGTAGTTTGGGAGAGGTGAAAAGGCTTGAAAGAACTCTGTAAGTTGGCGAGCACGCGCAGCAGCAAGTCGAGCAGCAGAGAAGAGAAGAAAGAGAGGATGCCGAAAACGAAGGAATCATAAAA
Organism: Trifolium dubium; assembly: GCA_951804385.1. Classification (NCBI taxonomy): domain Eukaryota; kingdom Viridiplantae; phylum Streptophyta; class Magnoliopsida; order Fabales; family Fabaceae; genus Trifolium; species Trifolium dubium. The sequence continues at coordinate 8,797,873 of OX638063.1, read as the reverse complement.
ACTTCAAAAGTTATCGATTCCCTCCTATTTATAACAAACGGTTTGAGTGGGAAAGTGGAATACAAACCGGTTCACGCGCCGCACGCGCTCGCAACGAAACGACGCCATCATTACGGCCTGGGAAACACGCGAAAACTGAAGGGACGTGTCAGAAAAAGGAACACGTGGCAATAAAGGCGCCACCAAAACGTCAGATCGATCTCATCACGATCTACGCACGTCACCTCAAATTTCACACATACCCAGGCCACTAGAAGAGGATTGTCGGGGATATATCTCCTCGACAAACTTGAGCAAACGGGGAACCAATTCCCCGACAGTTCGAGCGTTGACTCGAAGATAAAACTCTCGCACCGAATCCATCCCTCGACATCAAAGTCATTACTCTCGCTCGCGAAAGCAACGACTTGGGGGGCTTTTGTTCTGGACTGGGCCTGACACTGAGCAGGCCCAATTACCGGACATGTCGGGCAGGCAGCAGACGCGTCGAGCACAATCACTGGGTGACAACTTGGCGGCGCGCATTCAATGAGCCGTTACAGAACCAAGATTCTGTAACGGCCGACCGCGGAATGATGAGCATTTACTGCTCATCATGGCTCCACGCCAGATTCCGTCAGCCATTAATGCCTGCATTAATGGCCTTGGCCCAGCGCTGAGGACTATATATACTGCCATTCTGACAATGGCACAGGTATCAAACATTCTAACTTGTACTTGCTTCTCCTATACTCGACTGACTTGAGCGTCGGAGTCCCTGTAGGTACAACCCCCCCTTCACTTCAACAAGGCTTGCTCGGTGGAGCTTCTACTGGTCGACACTTCTGATCGGACGAGATCAAAACTCATTCACAATATCATTCATCTTCCATTAAGTGTAATTGAGCGATCGAAATTCATTCTTTCTTAATCAAAAGTCGATCATTCGATTATAACCTGAATAAGAAAAACTTTATATTCTTATATCAATTGTCCCACTCTTTGAGTTGTTCCAATTCAACGAGAAATTAATCGCGTTCGGCAATAAATACTTACGATAAAAGAGGGAAAAAAAATATATAATTCATCATCATATCCTATGATCCTAACTTCTCACACGTTTGTTAGTACCACTATCTTATGCGTGTGAAATTCACCATACTATAAATACCCACTAACTCCATAATCAAAATAAAAAAAAAACCGATCCAAATCCAAAAAAAACCCTTCATCACACATTCTCCCGCCATCATCATCATCAGTCAACAATGGAACTACCAGTCATAGATCTATCTTCATATCTCTCCGCCGATTCAACAAACCCTAACTCCCAACTCCATTCTCTATGTCAACATCTCAGCCGTAGCCTTAGCGAAACTGGAGCACTCCTTATCAAAGATCCCCGAACTACTGTTCAAGACAACGATCGCTTCATCGATATGATGGAAAATTACTTTTCTACCCCTCATGATTTCAAAATCCTTCAACAGAGACCCAAATTGCATTATCAGGTTCAATAATAATAATTGATTTCATTTTATCTGTTAATAATTTAGATCTCTGTACAAGACGAACAGAGACCGGTAAAAAAGAAGCTATGAAATAAATGTGTAGTATATAAGCGGAACGGGAATGTAATTGAAACTGAAACGGTTATTATTATTATGATTGGTTGTTGGTGTAGGTTGGAGTTACGCCGGAGAGAGTGGAAGTTCCGAGAAGTTTAGTTGATGAAGAAATGCAAGAGAAAGTGAAGGAAATGCCTGAAGAACATCGACCTCATACACCTGTTGGTGCTGATCTTAAATGGCGATATTTTTGGAGAATTGGTCCTCGTCCTTCTGACACCCGTTTTCAGGTGTCCTGTTCTGTTCATTTTGATTTTTGTACAAAATCTGCATTTTTTGTTAGTACATTTTTTGCAGTTGCAACAAAATTTGAGATGATTATTATGAAATTGAAGAAATCAAAAGTAGTTATGTTAAATCATATTAGAACTAGTTTGAGAGGGACTAGAACCACTTGATGGTAGAACTCGCCAGAACCGGATTAATCGAATGGATCGGATACTGGTGGTGAAAACTGAAAGAAAACAAAAAGTTAAGAGTCATACCTTTTATCACGAAAAATAAAAATAAAAGTTTGTGTGGGATTAAAAAAAATTTGTTTATACTGGAAATTGTATAGTCATTGTTGTTTAGAGGTATTTACTTAAATTAATTTATGTATTTTTTTTATAATTATAAGAATTATTTTGATAGCATTTTTTTTTGCAATTTACTTTACTAGTTAAAGTCAAATTATTTTACTTAAGTCATTAAAAATGGCTTTTCATTATAATCAGTTTTTTCCCTGTCATATTGTGCTTATTTTTAGAAGGCGAAACAAATAAGTACAAAAGCTTACAAAGTGATTACAATGATTTTTTTTTTCATAAATAATCTTAAACTAGAGGGTATTCAAGTCAGGGTGATTAAAATGCAATTCAATCAAGATGATATTGTCAGAACAGAAATGCAGAAAATTTATGATTCCCTAGTGTAGGGAATACAAATTTGTGCCTTTTGCTAATGTTTTGTTTAATTGTACTCTGCAGGAACTCAATGCAGAACCCGTAATTCCTGAAGGTTTTCCGGAATGGAAAGAAACTATGGATTCTTGGGGATACAAAATGATAGCAGCAATTGAAGTTAGTCATTAGATTGGTTTTTTAGAATGCTATTTGTGTAATCTGTATTATTCTGATTGTGCGTATTTGTTGATTAGGTCGTTGCCGAAATGGCAGCTATTGGGTTTGGTCTTCCTAAGGATGCATTCACATCTCTTATGAAGCTGGTTAGTGTCCACACAATTGTTTTCTGGTGACTAGTTACTCATTGAAAGGCAAAATTGAATTACAACTTAAAATTGGTTTTAAAGTATCTGTCTTCTGATGTATGATCTCAAATCGCATTTCACAATCTCACATCACTCATTATGTTACTGAAATCCATTTCCATTTTGAATAGCAAAGCATATGCATTTGCTTTTACCCTTTTTTTAAAAATGAAATCATGTTCCCCAGTTGGTGTGGCAGTCTTTTATTGTTACAGAGTTACAATAGTACTTTGAGTTATTTATTCTTAATTGTATGATAGTTTCTAGTGTTTAACATTATATTTGTACTCAACAAGACTAAAACTCGTGCATTTTTTATGACCAGAATGGTTACTTGTGTGAATAGATATACTGCAGAAATCTCTTATGTAAAGGAAAGCACAAATTCTTTAATAACTTTTCCTACTCTTGGCTAGTTCAAAATTAACAGTCTCTTTCTCATTAACTTTTTCTTCCTCTTCTACTTGTTCAATAAAATGTCGTCCTTTCGTAGATTCCACAAGGTGGTGCTACTTTTCTCACTTCAATAACAGAGTACTTTACTTTACTTATGCATGTCCATAGGGAACAATTTTGCTTTAATAAGCTCCTTCCTTTTTGCAGATTTCTCTTAGCTGATAATATTGTCTACTTTTCACATGTGCTGCATTTTGCAACTATATAATTGAATGACGACTTGGTCATATTCTTTTTTCACATTCCTTGATGTTCTTACCTGTTTTCTAATGATTGTATTGTGCATTATTTTTCTTTGTTTGTTGTGTACTAGGGCCCACATCTGTTGGCTCCAACCGGGAGTGACCTTGAAAAATACAATCAAGAAGGAACTGTTTTTGCAGGATATCACTATGACCTTAACTTTCTAACGATCCATGGTAGAAGTAGATTTCCTGGATTGAACATCTGGCTAAAAAATGGACAGAAAGTTGAAGTAAAGGTTCCAGTAGGTTGTCTTCTTATTCAGACAGGAAAGCAGGTAATTTGAAATAACCTGTATTTGAATATATTGCATCCGAAGCATTTCAAAATTTTCATTGTAGTTTGGAACATACGTATACATGAATCTTTGTCTTCATGTCTTCCATATGGCTGATCAAAATGACCCAGTTTTCTACTTTTGAGTTTCTTGTTTTTTGCTGAACGTTTTAGTAATGTTACCTGTTTCAGCAACAAGCATTTCGATGTTTTATTAGCATAATATTTTATATATATTCAAATTTTTTATCTACCACTGCCTTTAATTTTAATTTCAATCTCATTGCCTTTTGTGTCATAATTGAGATTGCTAGTCTACATAGCTTAACAGCCCTCTAGGATAAATGTGATTTACTCTCGATATCGCCAACTTACTTTTGTGTGTCTTCTTTATGTTGTAAATTGCAGATAGAGTGGTTAACCGGAGGGGATTGCATTGCTGGCATGCATGAAGTAGTTGCCACGAACAGGACAATTGATGCAATCAATTTAGCTAAAGAGCAAAAACGTAGTTTATGGAGAGTCTCTTCAACGGTGAGTAAGCACAAAATGTTGGTTGTTAATTGTACTAGGAAAATAGCTCAATAAAGTTGACTTCTAAGTTCTTGTCTGTTGTTATATTAACTGGTAACTTTTGTCTATCACATGTAGCTGTTTGCGCACATAGCATCAGATGCGATTCTGCAGCCTTTGGGACATTTTGCCGAATCGCCACTGGCAAGCAAATACCCGCCTATATGTGCAGGAGAATATGTTGAACAAGAGCTTGCTGTAATCAATCTCAAGGGAAAGAAGTGAGAAATTTCATGGTTGACAACAAATGTAATAAAAAGTTAATACATTCTTACTTAACCGGGTAACAGCCTTTTTAGCTTTAGGGGTTAAAACTATTAGGGCAAGAAACTGAAAATTGTGGTTTCACAATCCAAGAAAAGGAAGCAATTTGAGCTTCCAATTGAACTCTAATTTATGTTAATACATATCAAATTTCTACATGTTACACCATTTTAACAACACATTTACAATTTTACTTGTGTTTCTTTTGCTTGACAAGTTACTTCCAAACTTAGAACTTTTGTTTTTGATGATACAAAGTAGATTATACATAGATCTGAGCCCTTATATCATGATTGAGTTTTCTAACTGTACTCATTCAGCACCAATGGCACTGATGTGATTTCATAGGCAAGTTCAAAGTTGGCTAAAATAAAACCATATTAACAAGTTCAAAGTTCAACACATTATTGAGTTTAATTGTTATGCACAAACGGTATAAATTTTTTTTACACATGTATCCAATCAAATTTTCCCACTATGCCACATTTATAAGAGCAACAATAACGCATGTATACTAAGTTTCAAATTCCTTATAGTGAATGTAAGCAATAAGAAACATGCACTATATGATGTATGACATGGCAAGGTGGGTGAACTAACTATTGTGTCCATCAACTATACAACCAACGGCAACTAATATATTTCAAAGAGAAAAAATTATTATTTTATTCAATCTTTCATTCTTAAATTGTTAGAGATCAAAATCCAACCGTCATATTATTTAACACTCAAAAATATGTGGGGTCAAGTTTTGGTTCTTTATAAATAACTACCATTGAAGTAAAAACTACTTAAATCAACTATAAATTTTTTAAATCATATAAATTATTTTGGACTCACAAAAAATAACTTAGTTTACTACCACTAAAAATGCTCTAAATAAGTTCCTAAAATATTTTCACAAATATCTATATGACATGTGACGTGATTTAATTGGATACATGTGTAAAAAATACTACACTGTCACAGCTAATTGTTTTTATAATTTATCATAATTATTCATCAATTGGGACATTTTTTCTCTTCTATATCCTGAAAGGCTAAAAGAGAGTTAAAAAACATATAATTAAATTATAATAAAAAAATAGTAAACATTAACCATCATCAAGATTTTCATGTGAGAAATTTATTAAGGTTTATTTGTTTACTCAGTGACCATACTAGATTAACATGACACTTCAATATATTGCAGAGACATTGAAGAAAAATTAAAATATTAATTTTGGCTTCTCGCAAATTCAAAGTGCTAAGATCTACGTATTAATTATAGTTATAAAACTATAAAAGAATTTACTATAATTAGTGAACAAACTTTTCAATTTACTAAATGCAAAGAAAATATAATATGGCTCAAATTTTCAAATTTGTTTATGCTTTAATAATATTTAATTTTATGTTTCTTTTTGTAACCTATTGTGATGGTAGCCGGTATAATCAAAAAATTCTAGACCTAGCTCCTCGAATTTGTAAGTCATTTTTTCACACCATTATCAAATTTTCATTATATATCATACTATAAGTAACAATATTGTTTTATTCATTTGAAATTGTAGTTGATGATATTCCTTGTCAAGGAGACAATGATTGTGAACGCGTGTTGTGCCTATTTAATTATATTCCATCGTGCAACAGTGATAGTCTTTGTGAGTGTTTTCCACCCTAAGTTGCAAATTCAGGGTTAATAATAAATAAATAAATAAATGATTTGTCTAAACAAAGTGTTGCAACCTCCTTTGAGGAGCCTTTGTAATAATTGTGAGTGCGTATAATTTTATTTATACGTCATAATGTTCGTACTTTTACAATGTAATAATAAGAATTTTATTTATTTTTCTATGATATTTAAATTTCTGTTGATACCACGTGCTATATATTATTTTGATATCAAATCTCATCCATTCATTTTATTTTAACAAAATGTTTTTATTTATTTCACTTAACGCTCATATGACAATTATGAATCACTATTTGTTGCATTTTTTTCTTTGTCTATTTTATCCCCATTTATTGTGTCATTTAATGATTCACAATTCTTCTTTAATTAGTATCAAATAAATGACTCACAATTTTATTTAAAAAATAAAATAAATTAAGAAAAAAATTACATTGTTCTTCTTTGAAATCTCTTTAAACAACATCTCACTTTATATTAACTCTATTGAACTATCGTTAAGATGAAAACAATAATTTAAAATCCAACACCACCTCCCCTCACTGTTTTTCTAGAGCAATGGTGTGAGTTTGCAACTTGCAATTGATCCAATACAAAAGGCATAGAAAATTAAGCGTTAATGGGTGCTTCTAAATGATAAACTTGTACCGTAGTATTAAATTATTGTTAATTTTTGTATGCACATGGACTTGATAATTAGTTAATATGTTCCTAATTTATAATTGTGTTAGCAATTGGTTGTAGAAAATGTTGTTTGTTGTTGGCATCTCTATATAATATAAGCCAGGACGATTCTAAAAACTCTCTCCTCACAGGAATTACTCACAAGCATTTGATATTATGTGGCATTCCTACATGCATTCTCCTCTCATATTGTTTTCGCATTAAATGTCATATTTTTATAACAATTATAAATGATTCTTGCCTTTTTTATAAATATTATTTCAAACTCTTATATAGTAGTATATTGCAAACATCGGTTCCTCACAAGTTTCACTTTTTCAGACTCTTATATAGTAGTATATTGGCCCATTATCAATTTATTCTAGCTCCATTCATGATAATGCGAGACTTAAATTAGAAATTTATTCAAACGTGTTAAGCAAAATGGCTGGTGAAATTTAAAAATGAAAATGCAAAAGCTCATCACTTATTGGTTAGGTTCATCCACAATGAAAACGTTTTAACCAATTATGTGCAATTATAAAATAAATATATATCAAAAAATCTTTATATATAATTAGCCAAATTTTTTTTAAAATCTTTCTCCTATCAAGAGCTCTCCTCTCATACTATGACTCTTTTTCCTCATACACACTTTAATGCATTCTCCTTTTTTTGGTGGCCAATTTATCGGAATAAATAAAGAAAGAGACAAACCAAATAATATAGAATCATAGACTTTTAAGGCTTTTTTTTTTTTGACAATTCAAATATTAAGAGCTTTCATACGTAAAAAAATACATATAAGGAATAAATAATTCAAATATTTGCACAGTATATATATATATATAGTAAGTCATTAAGAGCTTTAATACAAAAAAATAAAATTCGAAAAAACAAAATAAACTTCTCTGCATTTTTTCTCTATTACTTCATATCAATTTCTATAAACATAATTAATTTTTACTCCTACCAAATGGACATATTTAAAGCCAAAAATAAATATAAAACCATTTAATTATATTTGAGTCACGGCTTAAGTAAATGATAGACTCTGCTCTTAAATTGAAGTAACAGCTGTGCTATATAAGTCTGTGGTGTATTCTCTCAAAAATCAAAATATACAACGATACAATTCTTGCCATTTTATATTTATATATATGATGAATACACTCTTAAGTGTGTAAAATTTGTTTTGTTTGTATTACTTATTTTCTATTTTCTATTTCTACTAGATTATTCTAATTTGATTTTCCTTTCTATTATGTAGATGAACGTGTGTTTTTAAGTGAAACGAACCTTTAGTAATGAATTATTTAAGAATCATCGGGTCTTTCCATGGTAAAATATTGTATTTTAATTGTTTACACGTTGCTAATTAATTTAAATTTTTATCTCATTTATTTTACAAAATATTCATAAATTATATTGAAAACTTCACAATGATAGATTATATATTGTGCTGTGTATAGGTTCCATGTTTCAAGTTTTGTTTTTAATTCAAAGTTAATTAATCCTTCTTTTCGTAGGAGAAATATCATACCAATTAATTCTTCTAATAAGTTCTAAGAGGATGTTTGTTTAGTTTTATACTAGGCGAGATATGTAAATATGTCTTTTTTTAATTGGTGATAATTCTTTAGGGTGTTTTAATTTGTTTTAATTTTGTTTATCAATAAAAAAATACTAGGCGGGATCTACTCTTCTTTTTTTATTTTGTTTGTGTTTGATTGAAAATTAATTTATTTTTCCTTTTATTTTGATGTTATTTTTAGATGAACTTACAAAAAATATCAAAACAATATTCATTCTTCGCATAAGGTTCAAGAGGAGATAAAATGATAAATTATTAGAAACTCATACATAAGTAAAGAAATCGACTAGAGTTCAAATCCCGATCATGAACCTAATAGTTTTGATATTTTTTATCGGTTAAATTAGAATCTTTGGACAAACATCTTTTAGCCTTTAAAAAAAAGATTTTTTTTAACTAGAGAGTGCTCAAAAAGAGCACACCCCAAAATATAATTATCATTTTTAAAAAAAAAAAAAAAAAGACAATTTAGGTTATGTTTGAATTAGTGATAAAAAATAGAATAAAATGAAATAAAGTGGTAAGTAAACATACTTCAATGTTTAATTTTCTTAATAAAGTGGTAAGTAAACACAATTTCATTTGAATATAAAATAGAACGGGGAGACCCGAAACCTATCAAAGATATCCAAACACCGTCAGATATGTGGTTCTATTTTTATCCACGATGAGTTTGGGGAAGGCAAAATTTGCTCCACCATATTACTATACTACTTCCTCCGTCCTAAAATGTAAGTAAAATTGAGTCAAAGAAATTTGATGTATTTGATTCACAATTTAGACCAAATACATTCATTTTTATTAACTAATTTTTACTTATATTTTAGGATGGAAGAAGTATTTTATAGTCGTATGTTTACCCGTGCTTGGCACGGGTCTCAAACTAGTTAAATATAAATATGATGAAAATATCAAGTTAAAAATTTATGTTGGGATTATATATATAACTAACTACTTAACAATGCAACATTATGATCAATTATATACTTTATAATTAATGTACCAAACGAAATAAAATAAAAAAGTATATGTGTCAAATACATTTACTCCCTCTGGCCTTATTTATAAGCAAAAGTTGCTTTTTAGGTTCATTGGAGAAGTAATGTATCTAGCTTAAATATAGACTAAATACATTACTTCGAACCTAAAAAGCAACTTTTGCTTATAAATAAGGCCAGAGGGAGTACATATTTATCATTCGTCCTACAAATGATAGGAAATTCATTGTATCTATTAACCTTAATGTCTTGCTCGGTTAATTAATGCAAGGAAATTACAATTCGATAGTCCCGTGACTGTAAAAATTTAATTGAGATAGTTACATTATGATAATTTATTTTACAAATGGTTCACAAATAATGATCTAATACATTTCATTGAGATAAAAAGTCTTTTTTTTGGTCGAGAGATAAAAATCTTTCTCAAACACTTTTCTAAATAAATAAAAAAATCAATTTCATTTATTCAAAAAATAAAATAAAATCAATTTCAAGGTTAAAAACCGAAAAGCATTAAACATAAGAATGGATCATGAAGATATTGAAACATATATATACAACCAGCCAAATCACAAATTTACATCAAAATCATAATTAACTAACATAATCCCAACATAAAGGTAGAGTTTATGCGCACATATTCATGGTAACTAAAACAAAAGAGAAGAAAAGATGAAGATTAGCATACAAATCATGGAAATCAAGCTCCAATGGCCTCCAATAGTGGGAAAAAAAATCTTCTCTCACTGTTTCGTTAATGGGAAAAAATTGTTATATCAAAATATTCTATTTTTGAACGTATTTATACAAGTTGGAAAAATATATGCTCGCTTAGCGACATAATGGTGGCTAAGCGACTACAAACTACTTTTAGTTGCCTAGCAACAACTAGCTTGAATCTTTAGGTTTGGGACTTTATGGAATAGCTCACTCTCACCGATAGCTACTTCTCTCCTAGCAAGCATCTTTGATTTCCCAATTTAAACCTTGTGATCTTCCTCACTCTGAAATTGTTGTTGCTCTTTTAGCGACAATCCTTGTCCTGCATTTCTTGGATATTTTTGAAATTGGTCGCTTTGAGCTCACTTCGCAACCAAGCTGATATGCAGAATTGTGCTTTTGAAGTCTAGAATCCTCTTTGAGCTCCATTTTTCCTACAAAATAGTTAGAAATTAGATGGAATTGGTAATATTTACAATTGGTTGCTTTTATCTATTAAATTACTACTTGAATTAAATATGTAAAATCAATATTTTTTAACACTTATTAATTTTTATCAAAAAACACTTATAAATTATCACTGAGGCATATGAACTTTAAAATTAAGATTGTACCCAAAAAAAACAATGTACCAAAAAAATATGAACTTCAGTTCAAGATTCATAGAGAACTCGCGTGCCAAGCTACTCATATAGAAACAATGGAATTGGAAGTGTTTTTGTCACCTAACAGTAACAGATTTAGTGACTTGATGCACAAACTACTCATGTTAAACTAGCAGTAATTATAATTAGTTATGTTAATTGTAATTAATTAAATTTCTTTTCCAGCTAATTGTATCTGTCTAACTTGTATATATGCATCAATGTGAAAGATGAAAAGCATAACTATCATGTAAAATTATACTTAAAATTAATTCAGAATAATAAACAACATATAAATATGAAAATCTAATTCAAATGACACCAAAGTATCAAACTTTTTATATGATAACTCTGATAATTTTTTATCGGATAATCGTATTACAAAATTGACTGTTAGATATTGAAAGATATTATAATATAGCTTATATGTATAAATTATATACAGTAACATTAATCATAAATAATTTGATATGTCAATGAGTACATCAAAATAAAATCATTTTTTGAAATTTGTTAAGACGTTAATTTTGATGTATTTCATTGACTTACCAAATGATTTCTGATTAATGTCATATTTTATAAATATGATTTATATTATGATATTTTCAATCCAACAGAAAATTTTGTAATATGGTTATATACAGTAAAAAATTATCAGATGTGTCGTATCAAAAATTTATATCTCTAAAAGATCCCAGAAAAATGTTAGCAGGAAATATCTATATATAATAAATGGTTTTTCTCATAGAAATAAAAATAGTTTTCTTTCATATAATATTGAATCGAGACCTCCTTCTTTTCACTTTAACTTCTTCCCCCTCCGTCTAGGGATGTTAGAGATCCCAACAGAGATTGTCCTGTTTGAGGATCCGAAGATGAAGATTTTTTTCTGTGGGGATGAGGATGAGAAAATCGTCCCGAAAAAGGTTTGGGGATGGGGGACGGGATTTTATCCTCTGCTCCGTGGAGACTCCGTCTCCGAAAAACTTTATGAAAATAATATTTATAAATGTATATTTAAGTGTTTTATAATTTATTTTTAATTAATTTTTTACACAATATATATACATTTGTTTATATATAAACTTAACTATTATTTGTGTACATTTTCTTTATTTACTTATTTTATAATTAAATTTTACTATTTCTTTACAATCATTTAATTGAAAATAATGATATTTGATATTTTTTTAAGGTTGATGAATCTCCACTTGAACTGTGAGGATATATGGGGATCGGGATAGAGGAAGAAATCTTCCACAAAGCTGAGAATGAGGACGGAGATCATGGACGGATCCAGAAGTAATTTATCAGTGGGGCTAAATTTTTTGTTCCAAGTACTAAATATGGAAATGAAATTTTGTTTTACCAAGTAAATAAAATTATTTTAGTTTATTTGGTTTTGTATTATAAAATATTGCCTAATAATCATTAAAAAAATGAAATTATGTTAGTTTATTTGGTTTTAAGTGAGTTGTATAAATTTATTTAGTTTGAAGTTGTTTGAAAATAAAGATCATGCAATAGTTTATATGGAAAAAATAATAGTTTGAAAAATTAAAAGCAAACAGTGTACAAAAAAAATAGCAGAATGATGAATATGTTGTTTGAAAAAAAAATGTTTTAAGCCAATCAATCAAACTAAACGGTTAGTTTGTTTCAATTACTATTTCTAAAACACAAAAAACAAATCACACTAATACAAATTTCATCAATCTAAACATTACTATATATTGTTATGTGGCTATAACAACAGTCTGTCACAATGTGGATCCGTCCATGATGGAGATAAAGAAACAAATCTTTCTGAAACTGTAGTAGAGCAAGAGCAAAGAATTATCTACTTAATCCCCGTCTCGTTGAGATCCTTATCTCCATCACTTTATATAAATGCATTTCCTAAGATACCAATTGCCGTCACAAAGCCAAACAACAAATCTACACCACTCGTCGCGTAATTATTTCTTCATAGGGCTTTGTTTCTTATCAGGGATATGTTCGTACATCATTTTTTTTTAGTAAACTCATATTAACAAGTTCGAAGTCCGGATAAAGTTCAAAGTGCAACTCATTATTTTATTTTTACAACAAATTGTTTTTGTAATTTATCAGAATTATTTATCATTTGAGATAAAAAGAATATAATTAAATTATAATAAAAAAAATAGTAAACATTGATCATCACCAAAATTTTCATGTGAAAAATTTATTGAAGTTCAATTGTTTGCTCAACAAGGTTACTAGATTAGCACGACACTTTAATAAATTGTAGAGTTAAACCCACTTGGATTGGTCTAGTGATGTTGGTTTGGAACTTTGGAGCATGCTCATCACAAAGTTTCAGGTTTAATTTTTCTTTGTGCCAATTTCGGTGAGTTAGTCCATACTGCACAAAAAAAACTTTAGTTTTAAATACGGCTAATGCAAATGAACAATGAAATTGGTCTCTTCAGATTAGTCGGTTATTCAATCAGATATCGAATTTTCAAAATATATACATATTGTAGAGACATTGAAGAAAAATTAAAATATTAATTTTGACTTCTCACAAATTGAAAGTGCTAAGATCTATTTAATTATAGCTATAAAACTACAAAAGAATTTACTATAAGTAGTGAACAGACAAGTTTCAATTTACTAAATGCAAAGAAAACATAATATGACTCAAATTCCCAAATTTATTTATGCTTTAATAATATTTCTTTTAATGTTTCATGTTGTAACCTATTGTGATGGTAGCCAGTGTGATCAAGAAACTCTAGAAGTTCCAGATTGTAAATCATTTTTTCACACCATTATCAAATTTTCCTTTATATCATATATTCATATGCTATTAGTAACAATGTTGTTTTATTTATTTGACATTGTAGTAAATGATATTCCTTATCATTGGGACGAGGATTGTGAAGTTCACATATCGTGCATACCTCCTAGGATTGTGAAGTTCAAATAAATAAATGATTGTCTAAATAAAAGGTTATTGCAGCCTCCTTTGAGGTGCCATTATAATAATAGTGGGTACATATAATTTTATTTATACGTCATACTGTTAGTACTTTTATGATGTAATATAATGTAATGAGAATTTCATTTATTTTTCTATGATCTTTAAAAAATAGAAATTTTTTATAGTATTTATGGAAATTTATATAGAAAATTGGAAATTGTAAAATATAACTTTTTTATAATAATTTTTTTTAAATTAGAATGCTTAGCATTTGCCTAAAATAAATTAAGAGAAAATTTCATTGATCTCCTTTGAAATCTCTTTAAACATCATCCCACTTTATATTGATTAAACTACCGTTAAAATGAAAGAAAAAAAAAAATCTAAAGTCCAACACCAACTACCAACTCCCATCACCATTTTTCTAGAGCAATGGTGTGGGTTGCATGCAACTTGCAACTGCAATTGATCCAATTCAAAACTCAAAAGCATATAAATTTTAGGTGCTTCCAAATGATAAACTTATACAGTGATATTAAATTATTGTTAATATTTGTATCCACATGAACTTGATAATAGTTAATCTGATCCTAATAGTTGTAGAAAAATGTTGTTTCGTTGCATAAAATATAAATATGACAAAAATATCAAGTTAAAAAATATGTGAGAATTATCTATATCATTAACTATTTAATCAATGTAACATTATGATCGACTATATATACTTTTGAAGTAGCAAAGTTTTTCACAAGAAAGGGGGGGTTTGAATTGTGACCCTTTAAAATTAAACTCAATTCGTTAGTAATATAGGTTATATGATAAATCAAAACTTAAATGAAAGAATTAAGTCAAAACAGAAAACAGAGAATGTTGAAAGAATGTTCTCTGATCAGTCTATGTTAGATTGCAGAGAACGTTCTTGGAATATTCTTTCAGAATATTATGGTGTGTGTAAGTGTGTCTGTTTTTGCAAGAGAAAGGATAAAGAGAAGGAGTATAACACAAAGAGTTTATACTGGTTCACCCTTAATTGGGCTAGTCCAGTTTCCCACACCAAGTGAGGGTTTCCACTATTCTCTTTTGATCTTAATCCCAAGACCAAAAACTTCTGTCAAGCTATACAAGCTTATCTTCCACCTTATACCCAAGGTGATCTCTACCTTTCCTTCTAAGGTAGTTGCCCAACCAATAGTAACGTATTGATGAGCAAGTTCTTTCTTATTACAAAGAGTTGTTTGGATCTAAAGCTTAACAACAAACCAAACCAGGTTTATAAAGCTTTCTTTAGTAACTATAAAAATCTCTCTGAAAATCACTCAAATGAATTGTTGATCCAAGTATGCAATTATGAAGCTTTGGAGTGAAAGAGATCAAAAGAAGAGTTTGTAATTCTTGTACGTGAAAGACAAGTAATTGATGATTGATATTGCTTCAAAACTCTTGCCTTGCTCCTGCTGTATTCCATGCTATTTATAGTTGTTGAAGAGCCTTTGGAATCTTGGAGAATGTGTTAGAAACTCAGAGAACAAAGAACTAGCCGTTACTCACAAACTTGGAGTAAGCTGGAGAATGTTCTCCAAGAGGAGCGTCTTGATGAGTTGGCATTGTACTTCCATTACTTGATGAGCAAGTGTGACCGTTGCCTTTAAACTTTGCTGTCATATGAGAACAATGCTTCAGGGAGAATGATGAAAGAACATTCTCACAGAACTGTGTACATTCTCTTGTGATGTCTTCATAGAATAGTGGGAGAATGGTGTGGGGACAGCTTTGCTTCCAAGTAACCAGCTGTAATCTGATCAAGGCTATGTAGAAAAGTACTTTTGCAAGTACAACCTTGATGAATAGTGGAGTGTAGCCTTTGTTGGTGATTGACTTCCACTTCTTGGAGAATGAACATTAAATAATCCTTTGCAAGTACATAACAACTCATAGTGAAAGAGTTGTTGTCTTCTCCTCATTGGTCTATGTTCATTTCCATCATAATAAATTCAAATGATAATTTATTATGTCTTGAGGTCAAAGAACATTCCTTGGCACATGCTCCATGTGATGGCTTAAGATAGTAAGTCCCATAAGATGTTTGATCAAGATTCTTGCCATAAAGAAAATGTTGCTGTAGAGATCTTGTGCATAAATTCTCCTGTAAAGTCCTCCTTTGTCTTGTTCATTTATCACTTAAAATAAATAAGTGTTTTGGCTTTGAAGAACAAACACGTTGGAGTCCAGAGAATGATGAGAGAATGATGACTGACTTTCTTGTATCATTCTCATGAGCTGATATTAATTTATTTGCTTTGCACAATGAAACCTATCTTTTTAATATCACTCAAAAGCACTTGTTAGATAACACAATGACCAAAATTATACATTAAAATATAATTAAGAGGTTTGTTATCTTTAAAACATCAAATTGGGATTTTGCCTCAACAATCTCCCCCTTTTTGATGATGACAAACTTCTTGAATTATGTTTTAAATGATTAATTTTGGTTTAATCAAATCTCAAGTAATATGAAAATATTAGTGCCTTAATTTTTCAAGCTCCCCCTCAATTCAAGCATTCATAAATCAAATAAATTTAAAAACTTGATATGATGCAAATTGAGACATAAAATGAATCATACATATTAATTAATCCAAAAGCTCACCAAGTGAGAAATAACAATGATCAGAGTACATGGATTAATACAAAAGGATTCATGGCATAAAAAAACAAGAATACATACTAATAGAAGTTCACAACAAGTTTTGTTCAAAAGAACTTCCTATAATATCTATTTTCAAAAAGATCAATTCCAGAGAATGATCAGGGAATGTTCTTGCAGACTTGAAAAGCTTGAAACTTGAGATTTTAAAAACTTCTTCCTACTCCCCCTTGTTTACCCAAACTATTCTCCCCCTTTGTCAGAAATCAAAAAGAAGGGGTATGGTAAAGAAGGCTCAAAACTCAGATGAGGCAGATGAGGATGATGAGGTACTAGGAGAGGGAAAGTTATCAAAACTAGGCATAGGGTCAGCAAAAGGTGGTGTAATTCCAAATTTGGGACAAACTTCAGTCTCAGCCCACTTCTTCATGATCATTTGCTGATTCATCATGTGTTGCATCATATTGTTTTGAATCTCTAAAGCAAGCATGATCTTAGCCTGACCTTTCCTAAGCTTAGCATTTTCTTTCTCAAGCTTTTGTTGCTTAGTTGGCCTAGTGTATGAAGGTCCACCAACTAACTTAGGAGAATAACCTAAGAACTTATCCCATGCTTCAGCAGAAGCAGTACTCCCAGGTGAAAGGAAGGTACTCAGAGTTCCAAAAGAGGAGGGGATTGAAGGTAAAGATTGAGATGAGTTGGTACCTCCTTGAAAGTGATTGTCAGGGCTTAGCAAATTTTGCACAAACTCAGAATGAAACATGTTCTCTAGACTTCCTTGAGAAGAATTCATAATAGGAGAGAACAAAGTAGAGTTCATTGAAGAGGTTGGAAGGAAACCTTGAAGTTGTTTACCGGTTCTTGGTGGATGATTGGTAAAAGTTGTTCCAAAATGTAAAGATGTATCCCAATAAGATGGAAGGGTATCAGAAGAAGCTCCAAAAAGAGTAGAGGTTTTTTCCATGGCAGGGAGAACGTTCTCTTGTTGTTCTCCTGCAACCTCAATCTCTAGGAGAACGTTCTCCTGACGTTCTCCAGCAACATTCTCCTCTGGGAGAACATTCTCTTGATGTTCTCCAGCACTGTTTTCCTCAGGTGTTGCTTCTCTTTTTCTCTTCAAACCAGTGATCTTTTCATCCTTTTCATCTAACTTATTCTTCATATGACTAAGGTTTTTCACACCAAAAGTAGAACAAGCATTTTCACAAGTATAACCAGACAGATCAACCTTAAAATCTTCAAAGACTTTTGTCAAAAACATGCCATAGGGTAAAGCAACTTTCCTAGTGCCAGATAAAGCTATATGCATCATATGTTGCAGAATCACATGAGGAAGAGAAAGCATTTTACCTTTATACAGATGATACATAACCAACATGTCATTTTCTGTGACTTTATCTTTGCTTCCACTCTTTGGAAAGATGTTGTGTAGGCAGAGGTTGTGAAGCATTTTAAAGTCATGTTTCAGCTTGGAAGAGGTTGGTGTAGCCATCATAGCACCTTCCTTGGTGAACATTTTGACAATTAACTCATCTTTGTCAATATTGAGCTCAGAAAACCAATCTCCCCCATAGAGAGTTGATCCATCACAAGGAATTCCTAAAAGCTCTCCAATCTTTCTGGAGTTAATTCAATCTCAGTTCCTTTGAGATTTGAAACCAATACGTCCTTGTCAGGACTCACTTTAGCATTGTAGTAGAAGGCTTGAATCAAAAAAGGGAAATTGACTCTTTGATCTTGAAGAAAGAGGTCCAATCCAGCTTATCAGTGAACTTGGTAAGATCAATGCCATTTTTCTTCAACTCATCAAAATCAAAATACTTGTCAGCACTGATTGGCTTGATTTTCCAGTAGTCATTGAATTTTTCTAATTGCTCAGGGTGAATCAATTTCACATTCCTCTGTCTTGGTTTTTTCTCAGCAACAGAAGCTTTCTCTTTCTTCTTTTCTTTAACTGGTTCAGATTTTGCAGAAGAAGCAGATGGTTTAGGCTTGGTGATGGGAGTGGTTCGCTTGAGAGTGATGATAGGAGGGGATTTTTCACGTGTTACTTCCTTTTCTTCTTCATCATCAGAATCAAGAATGGTATGGACCGTGGTATCAATAACCACATTTTTCTTAGTACCAAACCCAGACAGAATGCGTGCAGACCTCCTAACGGTGCATGCATCAAAAGACTTTGTTCTTCTCATTTTCCTCACATAAGGAGGTGATTTAGTGTTAGGTTCAGCAGAGGGTGTCTGTTGATCTTTTTCAACAACGTTTGGTGTAGGAGAAGGTGGATCAGAGAAGTTTAGGGAAGATGAAGAGTTTGGTGAAGGTGAAACTGGTTTAGGAGAAGGTGATTGGATATGTTCATTAGCTTGTGATACATCAGAGAGTTTAGGTGAGTGATTTTGTGAAGGAGAAAGATTGTGTTCACTTGCTACAGTGATATTTGGAGAAGAGGGGTTTTGCAGCGGAGTAGAGGGCTTAGGTGAAGAAGGTTCAGTTGGGAGATCATTCAAAGAATGATTAGAGAAAGCTTCATCATTTAGAGGAACAAAAACAATGAGAGCTTTTGACAGATCTTCTTGACCCATTTCATCATAATGAATAGGGTCTGAGTGGGTTTCAGACGGTGGAGGAGACGGTGGTGACGGAGGTGAGGGAGAACGGGGAGGAGAAGGTGAAACAGATGGTGTTCGGTTTCTTCTCATGACGGGAATTTTGGTTCTAGCCATTGTTGGATTTTGAGTTTTGTTTGAAAAAGGAAAACTGATTTTGGTAGTGGAGAGAAGAAGAAGGAACGGTTGGAGAGAGACAAAGTAGTGGGAAGTTTTTCTAGAAAAGGTAGAGTTGATAGCTTAGGTGAGTG
Source organism: Trifolium dubium (assembly GCA_951804385.1). Taxonomy (NCBI): domain Eukaryota; kingdom Viridiplantae; phylum Streptophyta; class Magnoliopsida; order Fabales; family Fabaceae; genus Trifolium; species Trifolium dubium. The sequence continues at coordinate 8,778,463 of OX638063.1, read as the reverse complement.
AAAAGATAAGGTAAGGTGGGATACTATTTATGATGGTAATGATGGTACTTTTTACTATTAAAAAAGTTTGTAGGGAGATAGCCTAAGTACAACAAGAGGGACTAAACAAAAAGCATTCTCCAATGCATATGTACTATCTATTTTGAAAACATGAACACATATAAAATGCAAGAGATGAAATTAAAAAGACTGAAAACCAAAGTCATAAAATTTTTAGAGAATGTTCTCATATCATTCTCCTAAAAACGTGTTTCACAAGGAATTGGGATTTTTGATGATTTTCAAATTTTCTTTGATAAAATTGAAACGATCCTCAACCAATGGTTTAGTAAAGATGTCAGCAAGTTGATTTTCAGTATCCACAAAAACTAATTCAACTTCCTTTTTACTAACATGATCACGTATAAAATGATGCTTGATTTCAATGTGTTTTGATCTAGAATGCTGAATGGGATTTTTTGACAAATTAATAGCACTAGTATTATCACAAAGAATTTGAATGTTTGTGTACCTTAATGAGAAGTCTTCAAGTTGGTTTCTGATCCATATCACTTGAGAACAACAATTTGCTGCAGACACATATTCTGCTTCAGTTGTTGAGAGTGCTATGGTATTCTGTTTTCTGCATGACCAACTGACTAGAGCTTCACCAAGAAGTTGACAAGCACCACTTGTGCTTTTTCTTTCTAATTTGTCACCAGCATAATCAGCATCACAATAGGCTTTTAGATCAAAATGAGTACCCTTTTTGTACCATATGCCTACATCAGGTGTTCCCACCAAATATCTGAAGATTCTTTTAACTGCAGTTAAATGAGATTCTTTGGGAGCACTTTGAAATCTTGCACAAATTCCCACTGAGAATACTATGTCAGGTCTGCTTGCAGTTAAGTATAAAAGAGATCCAATCATTCCTCTATACTCCTTTTCAGATACATTTTTACCATTTTCATCCTTGTCTAGACTTGTTGATGGATGCATAGGAGTTGACATGATTTTGGCTTTATTCATCTTGTATTTCTTGAGTAAATCCTTGATGTATTTTTCTTGACTAATAAAAATGCCATCATCTTGTTGCTTGATTTGCAAGCCAAGAAAGAATCTAAGTTCTCCCATCATGCTCATTTCAAATTCACTTTGCATAAGGTTAGAAAAAGCTTCACACATTTTTTCATTAGTAGCTCCAAAAATAATATCATCAACATATACTTGAACAATAAGCAATTCTTCCTTGTTAGTTTTTATAAAAAGAGTAGTATCTATTTTTCCTCTAGAAAAACCATTTTCAAGTAAAAAAGTGCTTAATCTATCATACCATGCTCTGGGAGCTTGTTTAAGTCCATAAAGAGCTTTGGTAAGTTTAAAAACATGATTAGGTTTATGTTCATCAATAAAACCAGGAGGTTGATGCACATAAACTTCCTCATTTAGAAAGCCATTTAAAAAAGCACTTTTCACATCCATTTGAAAAAGTTTGAAACATTTATGAGATGCATATGCAAGTAAAATTCTTATTGCTTCTAACCTGGCAACTGGAGCAAAGGTTTCATCATAGTCAATACCTTCTTGTTGATTGTAACCTTGTGCTACAAGTCTAGCTTTATTTCTGATTACCTTGCCATCTTCATCAAGCTTGTTTCTGAACACCCATCTTGTTCCAATGATTGAATGATCTTGAGGATGTGGTACTAAATCCCATACTTTATTCTTCTCAAATTGTAGCAATTCTTCTTTCATAGCTACAACCCATGATTCATCAGAGATAGCATCATCAATAGATCTAGGTTCAATTTGAGAGATCATTGCGAGATCATTCTCCAAATTTTGAAGAGCTCTTCTAGTTCTTACACCATCTTCAGTGTTTCCAATAATTTGAACTTGAGGATGATTGTTCACTAATCTCCATGTTTTAGGAACACTAGGTAATGACTCTTGATCAGCATTGAGTGGTGGTTCTTCATCATTGTTTGTTGAAGGTTCTTCATTGTTATGAGGTTGTGAATTTTTCTCACTTTCTTCTTCTTCCTTTTCTTCAGTGATGACATTTGAATTTATTTGTTCTTCAAACTCATCAAACTTGACATGCATACTTTCTTCTACTGTTTGGGTTCTAAGGTTGTAGATTCTGTAGGCTTTAGATGTGAGAGAATAACCCAAGAATATTCCCTTGTCTGACTTTGAATCAAATTTTCCCAAGTTATCTTTGATGTTTAGGATGTAGCAGTAGCATCCAAAGATATGAAAGTATGAAACATTTGGTGTCCTCTCTTTCCAAAGTTCATAAGGTGTTTTGTTGAGAATTTTTCTAATGGTTACTCTATTCAAAATGTAGCAAGCAGTGTTGACAGCTTCAGCCCAAAAGTATTTCTCCACATTTGATTCATTCAACATTGTCCTAGCCAATTCTTGCAATGTTCTATTTTTTCTTTCAACAACACCATTTTGTTGAGGAGTTCTTGGACAAGAGAAATTGTGAAATATGCCATTTTCATCAAAGTATGATTCAAATAAAGAATTTTCAAATTCTCCTCCATGATCACTTCTTACTGAAATGATTTTGGAGTCTTTTTCATTTTGAACCCTTAAGCAAAAAGCTTTAAATGCCTCAAAGGATTCATCTTTATGTTTTAAAAACAAAACCCATGTAAATCTTGAAAAATCATCAACAATGACAAAACCATAATTTTTACCACCAAGACTAGTAGTTTTGATAGGTCCAAATAAATCCATGTGAAGTAGTTCAAGAGGTTTCTTTGATGATACAAAATCTTTTGGTTTGAAACTACTTTTGACTTGTTTTCCTCTTGTACATGATTCACATACTTTATCTACATCAAAACTAATTTTTGGTAACCCTCTTACTAGGCCAAGTTTGGAAAGTTTTGAAATTGTTTTCATGCTTACATGACCAGTCCTTTTGTGCCAAATCCATTTGTCATTTTCAAGAGAGACAAAGCAAGATTCAACAGGAAGTTCATCTAAGTAGAAGACATACATATTTCCTTTTCTTGAACCAGTAAATAAGATTTCATTTGAAAGAGATTTTTTAATTTGACATGTGAGGGGTTGAAAAACAACTTCATAACCATTGTCACATAATTGACTTATGCTCAACAAGTTATGTTTAAGACCAACAACATATTGCACATTTTCAATCTTGCCAGAATCAACCTTACCAATGGTGCCTTTACCTCTTATTTTAGCCTTTTCATTGTTTCCAAAAGTGACTGTGCCACCATCCTCTTCAACAAGTGATAAGAAGTTTTGTTTATCTCCAGTCATATGTCTTGAGCAACCACTGTCCAAGTACCATGGCTTTTTCTTGACTGCTAGATGACATTCCTGCACTTGATGTTAATAGTGACTTAGGTACCCATAATCTTTTGGGTCCTTGAGAGTTAGTTTGTCTCTTGAAAGGTCTTCTTTTACTTGGATATGAATGTTCTTTAACAGAGGTTTCATTATCTAAAAAGTTTCTCTGATTATTCTGAGAATAATTCTGTTGAGAATGTCTGGAGAATGTTCTCCTGTTCTGTTGATACTTTCCGAGAACGTTATGAGAATGTTCTCTCTGGAGATTTCTTTCATATTTCAACTTCCTATTTTTTCTAAAACAGAATCTTTCAAGATGCCCTTCTTTGTTACAGAAGGTACATTTATATTTTACCACTTTTTGACTCTTTTGAGGAACAAAAAACTTTTCATATAGATTTTGACTTTGATGATTTCTAAAACCTACTCCTGTTTTGTCTATAGCTCCAACTTGTGATCCCATGATATTTTCAAAAGTTTTTGTGGAGTTTACAAAGCAAGTAATATCATTTTCTAATTCAAAAATGGTTTGTTTCAAAAAACTATTTTCTTCTTGAAGTTTAGAACATTCTTGAGACCTTATTTCACCACTAAGTTTCTCAATTTCTATTCTATGACTTTCTTGCATGCTAAAGATAATTTTATTTAGTTTGTCTACCTCAGTTTTATATTTATCTTTTTCTAAAGTTATCATAGTAATCTCATTTTTGAGTTGTCCATTTTTTTGAGCAGTAAGTTGAGAGTCATATAATAAGTTATCAAATAAATGTTCAGTTTTTTGACATGATGCACAAGGATCAAGAGTTACCTCTGAGTTTGATTTTGTCATAAGACATACGTTGGCTTCTTGTTCTTCTTCATCTTCATCTGTCTCATCCCATGTAGACATCAAAGATTTCTTGCTGAAGGATGATTTCTTTGCTTTTGGACATTCATTTTTGTAATGTCCAAATTGCTCACAACCATAGCATTTTACTTTGCTTAGGTCTGTTTCAGGTTTGATTCCATTTCTTCTAGCTGGGAATTTTCCTTTGAGTTGATTCTTTCTCATCAGCAGCCTTTGGATTCTTCTGGTGATAAGTGCTAATTCTTCCACATTATCTTCTTGTAGGAAATCACCTTCATCTTCATCATTCTGAGAACATTCTGTCACTTGAGTATCCAATGCAATCATCTTCTTCTTGATTGGTTTGTCTTCCATAAGAATTGATTCATGAGCTCTTAATGATCCAATCAAATTTTCTAACTTCATTTCAGTTAGATTCCTTGCTTCTGTAATAGCTGTGACAATATGTCTCCAACTCTTTGGTAAGCATCTTAGGATCTTTCTTACTCTCTCATGTGTAGTATAGGTTTTTCCAAGAGAGTTGAGTTCATTTATGATGATTGTGAACCTTCTATACATTTGATCCACTGTTTCATCTTCTTTCATTTCAAAGAGCTCAAACTTTCTTACTCCAATGTCAATTCTTGTTTCTTTGACATGACTAGTTCCTTCATGATGTGTTTGTAATGTTTCCCACATCTCCTTTGCTGTTTTGCATTCCATAATTCTATCACACTCTTCTCTAGATAAAGCACTTTTCAAGAATAACTTAGCTTTGATATTTAGGAGCACTCTGTCTGATTCTTGAGTAGTCCATTGATCTTGAGGCTTTGGCTTTGTGACATCTTTGTCTGTGATAGTTGGTTCAAATTCTCCATGCTCAATAACTGACCACATGTAGTTGTCTTGTGATCTAAGAAATAACTCCATTTTGTCTTTCCAATAGTAATAGTCTTCTCCTTCAAATAGAGGTGGTCTATTTGATGATCCTCCTTCAGCTATAAACTTTGTGCCTTTAGTCATTACTTCCTTCCTGAATCTTTTCCTCTAGCACTTGTTAGATGCTCAGTCTTAGAGACCGGGCTCTGATGCCAATTGAAGTAGCAAAGTTTTTCACAAGAAAGGGGGGGTTTGAATTGTGACCCTTTAAAATTAAACTCAATTCGTTAGTAATATAGGTTATATGATAAATCAAAACTTAAATGAAAGAATTAAGTCAAAACAGAAAACAGAGAATGTTGAAAGAATGTTCTCTGATCAGTCTATGTTAGATTGCAGAGAACGTTCTTGGAATATTCTTTCAGAATATTATGGTGTGTGTAAGTGTGTCTGTTTTTGCAAGAGAATAAGGATAAAGATAAGGAGTATAACACAAAGAGTTTATACTGGTTCACCCTTAATTGAGCTAGTCCAGTTTCTCACACCAAGTGAGGGTTTCCACTATTCTCTTTTGATCTTAATCCCAAGACCAAAAACTTCTGTCAAGCTATACAAGCTTATCTTCCACCTTATACCCAAGGTGATCTCTACCTTTCCTTCTAAGGTAGTTGCCCAACCAATAGTAACGTATTGATGAGCAAGTTCTTTCTTATTACAAAGAGTTGTTTGGATCTAAAGCTTAACAACAAACCAAACCAGGTTTATAAAGCTTTCTTTAGTAACTATAAAAATCTCTCTGAAAATCACTCAAATGAATTGCTGATCCAAGTATGCAATTATGAAGCTTTGGAGTGAAAGAGATCAAAAGAAGAGTTTGTAATTCTTGTACGTGAAAGACAAGTAATTGATGATTGATATTGCTTCAAAACTCTTGCCTTGCTCCTGCTGTATTCCATGCTATTTATAGTTGTTGAAGAGCCTTTGGAATCTTGGAGAATGTGTTAGAAACTCAGAGAACAAAGAACTAGCCGTTACTCACAAACTTGGAGTAAGCTGGAGAATGTTCTCCAAGAGGAGCGTCTTGATGAGTTGGCATTGTACTTCCATTACTTGATGAGCAAGTGTGACCGTTGCCTTTAAACTTTGTTGTCATATGAGAACAATGCTTCAGGGAGAATGATGAAAGAACATTCTCACAGAACTGTGTACATTCTCTTGTGATGTCTTCATAGAATAGTGGGAGAATGGTGTGGGGACAGCTTTGCTTCCAAGTAACCAGCTGTAATCTGATCAAGGCTATGTAGAAAAGTACTTTTGCAAGTACAACCTTGATGAATAGTGGAGTGTAGCCTTTGTTGGTGATTGACTTCCACTTCTTGGAGAATGAACATTAAATAATCCTTTGCAAGTACATAACAACTCATAGTGAAAGAGTTGTTGTCTTCTCCTCATTGGTCTATGTTCATTTCCATCATAATAAATTCAAATGATAATTTATTATGTCTTGAGGTCAAAGAACATTCCTTGGCACATGCTCCATGTGATGGCTTAAGATAGTAAGCCCCATAAGATGTTTGATCAAGATTCTTGCCATAAAGAAAATGTTGCTGTAGAGATCTTGTGCATAAATTCTCCTGTAAAGTCCTCCTTTGTCTTGTTCATTTATCACTTAAAATAAATAAGTGTTTTGGCTTTGAAGAACAAACACGTTGGAGTCCAGAGAATGATGAGAGAATGATGACTGACTTTCTTGTATCATTCTCATGAGCTGATATTAATTTATTTGCTTTGCACAATGAAACCTATCTTTTTAATATCACTCAAAAGCACTTGTTAGATAACACAATGACCAAAATTATACATTAAAATATAATTAAGAGGTTTGTTATCTTTAAAACATCAAATTGGGATTTTGCCTCAACAACTTTATATGTGTTTTGAATATGCTTATACTTATCGTTTGTCTTAGATTGTTGTGTTTGATATATAACGGGAAATCTGTTGTATACTTATTAATCTTGATGTCTCGTTCGGTTAATTAATGCAAAACAAAACTATATTACCTCCGTATCATAATATAAGTCGTTTTGATTATATTATGCGAATTAAGAAATGTGATTAATGTTCTGTGGAAAAGAGAAAAAATTAAGTAAGTGTACAAAAATGTCCTTTATCAATGGTATGAAAAACATAAATTGAAGAAGTAAAGATGAGATGACAAGAAATAGTTATAGGTATAGTAAGAAAAATAGCATTCAATGTTTCATTGATATTGTAAAGTGACTTATATTATAGTTCAATTTTTTTCTCAAAGTGACTTATATTTTTTTGACAAAAATAAAATGATATTCATTCATTCAGATGGGTAGAATACATCAAATACAATCACATTCAATATCACTAAAAACGTAAATGATGAATCTGCAAACAAACACACAGCATACAAATTAATAACATACAACGACAAAATACCTACTACAAATGATATGAGAAAATTAAAGTCACCGAAATATCTATGTCTCCGACCTGCAACGTTAATGCCAAAAAATAACTTAAAACCACCCCTATATGATGAAAAGAGAATAAAACCTACAAAAAAAATCTAAGCAATTTCTTTCCCGTGCGTACACGGGTATCAAACTAGTATATCAGAAAGATGAAAGCATAATTGTGGTGTGGCTATAGCCATAGTCTGCCACAATGTTGGTGGAGCTAGAGTAAAGAGTAAAAGTATCATCCTCTCAATATGCGCCCCGTTGACATCTCTACTCCCATCACCTTATATAATTGTATCCTTTTTTGTATTATAAATGCATTTCCTAGGATACCAATTGCCGCACAAAGCCAAAAAATAAATCATACACCACTCGTTGCGTAATTATTTCTTCATATGACTTTGTTTCTTTTCAGGGATATGTTCGTACAACATTTTTTTTTGAGTAAAACCATATTAACAAGTTCAAAGTCCGCATATAGTTCAAAGTGCAACTCATTATTTTATTTCCACAACAAACTGTTTTTATAATTTATCAGAATTATTTATCATTTGGAATTTTTTTCCTTGTATACTCTGAAAGGCTAAAAGAGAGATTAAAAAATTATAAAATAATTATAATAAAAAAATAGTAAACATTGATCATCACCAAAAATTTTATGTGAGAAATTTATTAAAGTTCAATTGTTTGCTCAGCAAGGTTACTACACTTTAATAAATTGTAGAGACAAATCCAGTTGTATTGGTCTAGTGGTGTTGGTTCAGGATCTTGGAGTATACTCCTCACAAAATTTCAAGTTTAATTTTATGTTTTTTGCCAATTTTAGTGAGTTAGTCCATACGGCACAAAAAAACTTTAGTTTTAAATAGGGCTCATGCAACTGAGTAATGAGATTGGTCCATTTAGATTAGTCGGTCATTCAATTAGATATTGAATTTTTAAAATATAAATATTTTAGAGACATTGAAGAAAAATTAAAATATTAATTTGGACTTCTCGCAAATTGAAAGTGCTAAGATCTATTTAATTATAGCTATAAAACTACAAAAGAATTTACTTATAAATAGTGAATAGACAAGTTTAATTTCAATTTACTAAATGCAAAGAAAACATAATATGGCTCAAATTCCCAAATTTATTTATGCTTTAACAATATTTCTTTTTATGTTTCATGTTGTAACTTATTGTGATGGTAGCCAGTGTGATCAAGAAACTCTAGAAGTTCCGGATTGTAAGTCATTTCTTCCCACCATTATCAAATTTTCCTTTATATCATATATTCATATGCTATTAGTAACAATATTGTTTTATTTATTGACAATGTAGTAAATGATATTCCTTGTCACTGGGACGACGATTGTGAAGTTCACATATCGTGCATACCTCCTTTAATTCCGAAGTGCATTAATAATAATTGTGAGTGTGTGCCACCCTAATTGTCACAAACTCGGGGTTAATAATAAATAAATAAATAAATGATTGTTTAAATAAAATGTTGCAGCCTCTCCTTTGAGGTGCCATTATAATAATTGTGGGTGCGTATAATTTTATTTATACGTAATAATGTTAGTTCTTCTATGATGTAATATAATGTAATGAGAATTTCATTTATTTTTCTATGATTTTTAAAAATAGTATTTCTTTATAGAATTTTTATGGAAATTTGTAAAGTAACGTATTGGATATAATAATGTTTAATTTCTTAAATAAAATTTTCTTTAATTAGAATGCTAGGCATTTGCCTAAAATAAATTAAGAGAAAATTTAATTGATCTCCTTTGAGATCTCTTTAAACATCATCCCACTTTATATTGACTGAACTACCGTTGAAATGAAAAAAATAATCTTAAGTCCAACACCAACTCCCTTCACCATTTTTCTAGAGCAATGGTATGGGTTGCTTGCAACTGCAATTGATCCAATTCAAAACTCAAAAGCAAATATTAAGCGTTAAAGGGTGCTTCCAAATGATAAACTTGTACGGTTGTATTAAATTATTGTTAATTTTTTGTATTCAGATGAACTTGATAATAGTTAATCTGATCATAATGGTTGTAGAAAAATGTTGTTTGGTTGCCTAAAATATAACTGTGATGAAAATATCAAGTTTGTTTTTTTACTAAATGAAAATATCAAGTTAAATTTATGTTAGGATTATCTACATCATTTCTCAACAAAAAAAAAATTATCTATATCATTAATTATTTAATCAATGTAACGTTATAATCAACTGTATACTTTATATATGTTTTGAATATGTTCATACATATCGTTTGTCTTGGATTGTTGTGTTTGATATAAAACGGGAAATCTGTTATACTTATTAATCTTGATGTCTTGTTCGGTTAATCAATGCAACAAAATGTTACTACATTCGTATCAAAATATAAGTCATTTTGATTATATTACACGAATTAAGAAATATGATTAATGTTGTGTAGAAAAGACAAATTTTAAGTTAGTTTACAAAAATGTACTTTATTAATGATATGAAAAAAATAAATTTGAGAAATAAAAGAAGAGAGAGTAATAAATAGTTAAGGGTATAATAAGAAAAAAAATATACTTAAAATGTGCCCTTAGGGCACATGTTAACATGATCCTTCTTAAACAAATGTTAACATGTGCCCTTAAGGCACTCTTTAGAATACTAATAAAATAAATGCACAAGTTCCAAAACCAAATTTCTTTTATTAGTATTTTAAGGAGTGCCTTAAGGGCACATGTTAACATTTTCTTAAGAAAAAGGTATAACATTAAATGTGTTATTGATTTTGTAAAATGACTTATATTATGGTACAAAAAAAATTCTCAAAGTGACTTAAATTTTTTTGACAAAAAGAAAATTATATTCATTCATTCAAATAGATACAATACATCAAATACCATCACATTCAATATCCCTAAAAATGTAAAAGATGAATCTACAAACAAACTCACAACATCCAAATTAATAGCATACAACGACAAAATGTTCACTGCAAATAATATGAGAAAATTAAAGTTTTCGAATCTACAACGTTGATGCCCAAAATTAACCTAAAATTGCCCTATGTGATGAAAAGAGAATAAAAAATAAATGTTGAGGGTAATTTTAGACGAAAAATAACTTAAAACCACCCATTATGTGATGAACAAATGATGGAGACGAAGAGAAAGGATTAAGACAAAGAGAAAAAATAGTTCTAGGACTGATTGTTCTTTAGACCCAAAGTGACTAATTAATCCCTCCGTCTCAAATTATAAAATAAAAATAATACAATTATTAAAAAACTCATTTAATATTTTTAAATATGTCAAAAACATAATTTTATTTTCAAAATAACCCTTATTAATTGATTGATTGCATTAAAAACCATAAAAATTGACTCTACATATGCTAACCTAATCTTTATGCTTTATTCCCTCAGTGAGTTTTAGAGAGCCACCGTACACCTAGAGCTGTCAAAAATGGATCGGACCGACGGGCCGATCAATTGGCCCACAGACTTGGGTGGGATTGGACTTCAAAATAGTTGGCCCAAAAGCGACCGGTCTTTTTTTGCTCAAGCCCATGTGGACCTTTTGATGACTGGGCCGGGCTAGCCCATTGAATTTTGGGCCGGCCCATTATCAAACTTTTTAAATCATTTTTGTAAAAAAAATATCAATAGATACATAAAAAATTATTTTTTAATTGAAAATTTATTATAAAAAACATAGTTTAACGGGCAAGCTCAATAAAAATGATTAAATTTACCTAAAATTTTAGTAATTTACATTTGTATACAATTATATCTCAATAAAATTAATAATAATGAAGAACGAGTATATCAAAGTCACTTAAAAAAGATCAAATAAATTGAAGAAAAAAATATAAATTTGGTCGAGCCGGGCTATAAGCCCAACGAACTGGGCCGGACTTTTGCAAGGACGGGCCGGGCTTACAAAATCATGGCCCAACAAAAATTGGGCCGAGCCAATCTGGCCCATGAATAGTGTAATCTATAATGTAAATAAAATATACTACATTTATCCCTAAATATAAGATCTTATTTTATTAAATTGTACAAGTGATCTATCATGTTTTGAACCGTATTTTTTAATAATATATAGATGTAAATATTATCATATAAGATATTGTTTGATTTGTTTTAATGAGTATTTTCAAAATATCAAATTTTATAATTTTTATTATTAAATAATTAAAAATATTAATATCAAAATTATACATTAACGTACGTGCAATAATCAAACGATGTTTTATTCGGGGACTGAAATACTATTAATTATTAGGGGAGATATGATCTTAACTACAACACTCTTGGTCAATACTGCAATCAAATGGTATCAAGACAAATGGTCAAAAGGCATAATTGGCATTCAATAGCTTTTACTACTTATTTGGTCAAAATCATGTGAATGATGAATGAATATGAGTTATACGATTTTAATGAGGGAGAGAGAGGAAACAATCAAGTGGGATCTATTGCTAATAAGAGATAAAATTAAGAAATAAAATTATTGTTATTTTGACCATATCATACAAATTAAGAAAAAAAATTATTGTTATATGAAAAAAAAAATATGAGTTAGTTTACAAAAATGTTTTTCATTAATGATATGGAAAAGATAAATTGAAAAATAAAAGAAAAGAGAATAATAAATAGTTAAGAGTATAATAAGAAAAATAGTATTAAATGCTTCATTGGTATTGTAAAATAACTTATATTTTAATACAAATTTGTAGTAACTTATTACAAATGTTTAACTTAAGATTTTGTTTGGATTTTTGGAATGGAGTGTTCTCTATTAACTTAAGACTTTATATTCAACTTTTCAAAAATTACTTCTCTAGACTTGGGCGATGCAACATTGTTATGTACAAGAGCCTAAGGGATCTTAGGATGTGTTAGTCCTATAAATAAACATTAGAGTTTTATAAAAATAATGTGATTTTATAATATTAAAATCTATAAAATACTCTCTCCGGCCTTATTTATAAGCAAAAAACATGAAAAATTTTGGCCTCAATTATAAGCAAAAGTCAATAAATTCAACTCTATTTAATATTCATTTTTCAAGAATACCCCTATTTTACAAGAGTTGTATCATCTCTCTCCTCTTAAAGTAAGGTCATTATAGGAATTATAAGTATAAATTGCACATAAAATCATAAAAAAGATTCTTTCAGAGGGAATATCTAAGTTACAAATTACAAAGATATCAAAATTACTCCTTCAATTTATTACAAATGAGCTTAAAATAAATAACTTGACTATTTTTTATTAAGTTCTCATAAAAACCATTACTAAAAATACAAAGTAAAAATCTCTTTTTTGAAAGCTAAGATCTCTTTTTTTTGTTTGACACAAATAGCTAAAATCTCCTAAACAAATCTATATACCACCATATTACCAAATGAAAAGCATAAACAAAAATTAAAACCAAATGGTTCAACCAATTCAATCTTAAGTAAATAGAAAAACAAACAAGGTACCATTACATCAGAATTAGCCTAATCATAACCATAATAATGCATTGTGTTGCATCTACCTAACTAGCCGATAAATCAAAGATTCTCTACCTAGCAGCAACCAACAGCACTGTGAACTACATCCTACAGTAACAGATATAAAACAACAGGTTCGAGACAATCTAAGATAATAGAGAACACTGTCCACATAAAATAAAACATCGCACTTGTAAACAATGTCAGGACGAACAATTTGCTCGTTGATCATCAACTTAACTATCAGGCAACGATATGTTTATGTCAGTAGCCGAATTTCTTGTGTCTGGCATAGAGTGCATGTTTGCCCAGTTATCTCTCCGAAATGCGGTGGGCGAAGGAGAGGTAAAATTTGAGTTGAGGGTTCCAGAATTTTGCAGTACATGACCACCGCCGCCCATGGCATCCTCTTTTTCGGCATTGTTAGTTTGGGTTGGTGGCGGTCCTGAGGATACCACAATAGCTTGAGTATATGTGGCTGGTGCATAATCAGACTTCGACTTCTTCAGTTTCTGATCTTGCTGGCCGTTTGGTAGAAAACTTCCCACCACCACCTGATATAAACCAGGACAAATATAAGTGATCGTTCTTTTGAGCAAGAAGCGTGACACTTCAGATTGAAGGCGTGTCTGGTGTTTCACATGTATTAGTGTGTTAAGTGTGTGACACCGACACTGATGGATTGAAAACAATGTAGCAATTTTCTAATTAAAAGTGAAAACAGAAAATATTTTCTCAAACCAAACAGATCCTTCGAATAGCCAATTCTCGGTTCTCAATCCTAATTTTGTTCGGCAATATATCAAGGTAAACTATGTGTGGTTCACTTTTTGAGTATACGAGTACACCCATCAACATGTCCTATGTGTAGAGTGTGAAAGCATGATTACCTGCACAGGACCGGCAGCTATGAGAACACCAGCAACTCCACCGCCTACAACGCGGCCATCAGGGCTTGCCAGCGAGACGCTCATCCCCCCTTCCCTGTTTCTTGTTCCTTGATTCTCAGTAGGCATGAATGATCCAGACAAGGAAAGGATCTCAAAACGACCCTGCAACAACGTATTTAGAAGAAAAAAATGAAACAGAATATACTGAAGCACCATTATGAATACAACCTTAAAAAAAACGACAATTCTAAACTCGCTAATCAACTCAAGCAAATGACCATCAAGTATTAGCACCGACTATGGCAAAACCAAACTTATGTTTCCGTCATTTTAAGCCAAACATGCATGTCAAGAATCCCACAATCTTAAGCCTTATCATTACTTAAGCCTAACATGCAAGTCAAGAATAAAATAAACACGGATATAACTGATTTCAAACAAAAGAAAAGATCTAATTTCGGAATCTCAATCCTCCAACTATTTCCATAATCAAGAAGCCACAGTTTATGAAATCTTATGTAAATTTAGAGTATATATTCACTAGATTCATATTTAATTCTCAATATTACTAGTATAAATCGTAACAAGAAAAAAATGATCAATATGAGCAGCAAAATACATTAATTGCACAAAGCTTTATTTTTATTATTATGATAAACCTTCCCTATATGTTTGAATCATCATCATTCCATATTTCCATGTGAATCACCAATAATCAGATACAATCATGTCTTCAACTACTACAAACACTACTGGTTTTCTGACTCAATACATTACTAAACAGAAAATGTTTATAAAACCTTGCCCATATAAACACGGAACATCATTAATAATATTTCAAATTTTTAATCCTGATTATGTGAATATTATCAAATCTGATGATTATCATAATCCCTAAACCTTAACCTTACATTCATACTTATAGTTCACGGTATTAAAACTTATGTATAGTAACAAACACTGGTAACATATGCTAGATACAAAGCATATATATAGAGATCAAGAATCTAGGTTCAATCTTAAACTTAAAAGACAATAAATGTTCTTAAAGGAAAATAAGATATCAAATCAACAAAAATGCATCTATCCTGAAAGAGAGATACAGGTCAATATGAAACCATTTACGGAATAGGCAGTGTGGATGTTTCCATTTTATATGCTTATTTTTTCGCGAAGATTCCAAGTTTATGACTAAATCAAAATAAAACAGAACAAAGTGTCGGACAGAAGTTTCAAATGAATAAAATAAAATAAAAATTAGTCAATGTATATACTGATATACCTCGTAGGTCAAAGTACCCCCAGAGGAATCTGGATGACGGAGTGTAACATTTGAAATCACTCCAGTAGCTGACAAGATGCATATTGCTCGTGGCCCTTGTTGAGAAAAAGATATAACTTTATTTGTTACATCCTGCAACAACCAAATAGTATAACAAGATAACATTATTCAATAACTTACTTGAAATTAATAGACTCATAAATATAAACAATGCCAAGGAAGGTATGAATCTTAAACAATAAATCTTATAAAGAATGAAAAAGCGATGATTTTTTTCATTAGATTCCAAAATCCAAATAGACAGTGTGTATAACAAAATTATTAAGAGATACATTCGACGCAGAGCAATATAAACTAGATAAAGCTAATATCCTGCAAACATACCTCGCCAGCATTGACAATGATGAAATGTGGCATAAAGTTTGTGCCATCAGAGTGTCCATTCATCTCACCTACAGAAATACCATCGATCTATATTACTGAATTGAAAATCAGAATGCAATAATATATATGACGCATTCGTATATTTTTGGACAGGTTAGATGAATGATCAACTAGTCTGCAAATTAATTTTTGACTCTAATAAGATATTTAAAAACAGATTTGAGAGCTTGTTCATGGATTCGAGGAAAGCAATTCAAAAGTTAGATAACAACCAACTTGGAAGCAAGAGAAGTAACTTAATTTTGATATAGGAAACAGAAATATACTACAAAGTACAAACTTCAACAAAACGAAAAATGTTACATACAAAATGAAAGTCAAATGATAAACTATAATAGTTACCAACCAACAAGAGCATTAAATGTATAAAAGACTAACAATTACCAAGATGATCCATCACAACTTTCTTCGCCCTCTTGAATTCCATGCCATGTGGTTTCACTCGCTTCGCAAATGAGGAGTCATGAGAAGTAGGTGCCGAAGATGACATAGGCGACAATGGCATATTGACAGACCCATCTGGCCCATATTTCCTTGGTCTGCCTCTTTTCTTCTTAACTGTTCCATCCAAACCTACACTCACCGGTGAAACCCCGACAGGAGCAGCAGCTGGGGCAGCACCGGCAACAGCTGCTGCTGCTTCAGGGTTATGAGCCTGGTTTGAAGCTTCGCTCCTTGGTGCTACATGATAAGCTGATGGAGCCTCTGCCCCTATCACCGTTACTCCAGGATTCATACCTTCTCTTCCTTCCATGCACATAAAAAAAGTTCACTCCCTCGCGTCTATATTACCAAACCAACACAGCAACACCTACAATCCAGAAAGTACAAAAACAATCAGAAAGAAAATGGGACTATAAAGTACTAGTACAGACACAGACACTAGACACAACACTGACACGTCCAACACCAGTATAATAATTTAAGTAAATGAAAGTAATTGAATGTAATCACATGTCTCAGTTAGTGTATGACATCAGACATGTGTCAGACACAAGACGCGTGTCAAACACCGGACACACCTTAAATTTGAAGTGAATGTGCTAGATATTAGAAGCACATATCATTACAAAGATCATAGATTTCAACAAACACATCAATGCCTTCAAACCTTTTTGAACATGTTATGAGAAAACCCATCAAAGGATCTCAAAAAAATCTATTTGGAACTTCATTTTAACTAAATCAAATGGAAAAATAAAATCACAAAATTATGGTTCAAAGTGGAGATCATAAAAAAAACAGTTTTTTTTACTCCATCAAAATTGAATTTCTTATCTTTATTTATTTTTTTACTTTGATCTCATCACAAAAATACAAGAGCAATAAATCTACATACCAAGAGGATGAAAAAAAAATACACCTGTATATTGGCCATTAAAACTTCAAAAGCAAAATAACATATATTAGTAAAATACTACAAATTAATTATTAAAAAAAAAACCACTTGACTGAAAAATTGGAAGCAGAAAATGATGGGAAAAAACAATGATAATTAACTTGGTTTCAGATATTTATCAGACAGAAACACAAAATCATCTAAAAACATCAAAAGCTTTCTAAAAACAGAAAAACAAACAGCAATCTTTAGCATAACCTGCTTCAAACAAAGCATTTTCTGAACTTTAAAGACAGAAAGCTGAAACTAAGGAAAAATATTGTAATAATAAATAAATAAATGAAAACAATAATAATATATTTATTGAAAAGAATATCAACATCATGCCATGGATATTCTACAGAATGCAAAGATCATGACCTGTCACTGTGATTCCACACTTCACCAATCTTCTTCTGAATCTGAAAAAAAAAAACAAAAAAAAAAATTAACTTTTTTTCAGATTATTATAATTTTTAGTTCAACAAAAACTCAACTAGCTCAGTAATTCCAGAAAATTATTACAGAAAATGGAAATATAAAATACATAAAAACAAAAATAAATAACAAAAAATAAGAAAAAAGGATGAAAAATTGTTTGGTGTGAAATTCAAAAGAACTTACAAATTTCTGTTGGCTTCCAAGGATGCAAGAATTGAAAGATGAAAAAGAGAGAAAAATGTAATAAATACTACTGTTACAACAATAAACAATAATGTAATAAATTAATTAATTAATTAATCAGAGGAGAAAAGAACGAAGATAAAACAAGAAAAAGTTGAATATTTTTTAAGTAATTTAATGGTCAAAAAAAGAATAAAAATAAGATTTTATTATTTTACTATTTTTTTTTTTGGAAAATGCTAACCGGTACCTCCAGTACACTAGTTAAGGAACTAAATATAGTAACATAGTTTTGGAGTGCATGCAATCAACTCTTCAAAAGTTTAAAAAAATATTATTTTTAATATAAATTTTCTTTTTTTTGGTTCCTTAACCAATACCCATCTGACACCGGTTAGCATTATTTTTTTTTTCTATTTGTGTGAATTCCCAAACCCAATAAATAAATACAATTTGGTTAAGAATAATTTGAGGTCCGTCAGGGGAAATTAAATATTTTAAAAAAAATGTGAGGATTTAAATTTGAAAGAAAGGGTAATATGGTAATTATAAAGGGTAATAAAGTGGTGCTTTAATTTTCACAATTTAATTTGTTTTTTACTATTAAAAGCTGCAAAGGTAGGGTTGGACGGCCAAACCTTTATGTTGCCGCTGACCTGCTTTTTGTCTTTTTTGTTCAGAATCAAACATTTTTTATTAAATTATGCCCTTGATGACCATCAAAATTACAATGTTATGCCACTGAAGTGGAGTTTTTTTTTAAACTAGTTTATGAGCCCGTGCCATGCACGGGAAAAATAAATGTTTATAGATTTATTGATTTTTAAATATATTTTATACATTTTATAAAATAAAAAATCTATGTGAATCTTTTTTATTTCCTTTTTCAACCTAAATAAGTGGTTTTTACATTTATTATTAGGTTTTCTTTTTGTTTTTTGTTTGTGATTTAGTCGTCTTAGTGCGACATTATTTTATTTTCTCGTCGTGTGCAGTGTTCTTAATTTCCCATCTTGAGTGGTGTTCTTGTTTTCCCATTTTGTGCAGTGTTCTTCTTTCTCGTCTTGTGCGTTGTTCTTATTTTCCCGTCTTGTGCGTTGTTTTTGTTTTTCCGTCTTGTGCAGTGTTATTGTTTTCTCGTATTGTGTGGTGTTTTTTTTTTCCTTCTTATGCGATGTCTGTTTAGTTCAGATTAATATTTAGTGACATTTATTTCCAGTTGGAGGCTATTTTTATAGCAAAAGAAGATTAAAAGAGACATGATGAAAATACCTAATCAAATGGATTATTATATTTACCCCAATTAATTAATGTTGATTTCATAAGAAATGAATTTTTTTTTGAGGAATTCATTTTTTTTTTTTTTTGACAAAAGCAAAATTAAGCAATATCATTAATAATCATGTTTGTAATACATATCGGAATTTCATCACAATTTTGGAGAATAATAATATATGTAGTCACCCTTACTAAAGTATGAGCCAATACATGAACTTTCCTCCTTAAAAACTCTACCGAAGAGTTGTGAAAAGAAAGAGACAAAATACTCCTGCAATTTGGGATAACAAGTCCATATTTAAATAAAGCCTCTTGATTACATTGTGCGTCAACTTGGATAGTTTTTGAATCCAACTTCAACTTCAGTAGCTTCTTAATTGATCCACGCCCAGTTGTATGATGAAGATCATATAGAAACTTTAAGACTTTTCCTTCTTGCATGTGGAGTGTGCGAGAGCGACTATAACATTTAGCTTTGTAGACTTGTCCTCTCTTATCAAGTAAAGTGTTGCTAAAATTGATTGACATTTCATCAAAATTTTGTGCAACCTGTAGCAAAAACTCAATAGTTTGCCAATAATTTTGCACTATTTTATTTGCGTGAATTAAAATTGAAATAAGAAAGCAAAGAAAACGAAAAAATAAAATAGCTAAAACATTATTCCAGACGAAGTAGTTTAAAACAAAAAATGCACGCAGGTTACCCAGACCTCGATGTACTCGCGGAAGAACATTCATTGCCCCTGGCTGGCCTGGGAACCGGGGCATGCAAATAAAAAATGCTTATCTGCATTTCTTTGAGTATCATGTTGCACAATTGCTTGGATGGATGATGCACTTGAAATTTCATTTCTTCTTCTCTTTCTCTCTCCGACAATGCCATCTTCATCATTAACAACATGATTTTCCATCAATGCCACGTCATTTGCAATTGATGTATTCAAGCGGTTATGCAAATTTGCTATAGCAATTGGACTACCAATAATTGCACTTGAAAGATCATTATGCAGCCCTCCTCTTGTCATGGCAAACTCATTCATTGAGTCATTTAAATTAGTGATTACATTGTCCCCTCTAGGAACCTGATGTGTTGGCCTAAATTGATTTTGACCAGAAAAAAACGGTCCATTAGCATTAATATTGTAACCTTGATTTTCATTCATTCCAGCATTAACTCCACCATTATTATTCGCCGCATGAATGTTTCCGTCATCTTTCAGCCACCGTGAACCGCCACTTTTCCTGCTACTCTGGAACTCCGCTCTGAGCTTCGGCCCCCAATCTCGAACTCCATCATCCATCTCCATCGTGTATAACTTAGGACAAAAACGATGAGAATGACCAATCACCCCACAAAGATAACAGAAAGTACCCAATCGTTCGTAACGAAAGGACACTATGCTCCATTCGCCATCTCGCCCTTTCACTTTTTCCTCCTTCTTCAACGGCAAGCGGACATCCATTCGAATCCGTATACGCATATACGTCCTCCAGAAGCCTGCATTGTTCTTGTCATATTCAAGAAAACCTCCTAAATAGTTTCCCAATTGTTCGCCCGCTTTCCTTGTCATGTATCCTACTGGTAACTGGTGTACTTGCACCCATATACTCATATGAGTTAGCGGAATTTGATTATAGACATCACCAGGTTTGATGTCATTCACCACTAGCATATGGTTTTCAAAACTCCATGGGCCACCTGAAACAACTCGATCTTTGTCAATTTTATGGTAGAATTGAAAAAGAAATAATGATGGAGACACCTCTTTGATCGTCACCTGACGACCAGGCTTCCAAAGATCAGCCAAGTATTGTTTCATAATGTTTGTCCGGATGGATTTATCTGTGAGAAAACGTCCAATAAGACACAAATTCAGATTCACCGCTTCATCTTGAATATTGTCATCATCAAATATAATACCACCGTCATGGTTAGCTTCACTAGCCATAACAAGAACACTAGTAACAAACAATACTCTCACTATAATGGAGAGAACTTTCTCATACTCTCACTGCAGCGGAGAGGACAAAGCTATTTTACTACTTTTTTGAGGAATTCATAAGAAATGAATTATATGGTTAATTGGTGGTACATAAATATTTCTAAAAAAATGTATATATGATACATGAATATTCCTAAAAAAAGTATCATTAATAAAATAAAATAAATTT
This sequence comes from Trifolium dubium, assembly GCA_951804385.1. NCBI lineage: Eukaryota > Viridiplantae > Streptophyta > Magnoliopsida > Fabales > Fabaceae > Trifolium > Trifolium dubium. The sequence continues at coordinate 8,757,392 of OX638063.1, read as the reverse complement.
CAAATCTAGTTTTTATATCATTTTTTAAAAAATGAGTTGAATTTAAATTTTAAGCCATTATTTATAAAAAAAAATTGACATAAACCGTAAATTATTTATTTATTAAAAGAGATGTTTGATTTCAAGACCAAAAGAATAAATTCAATAATTCAACCATGAAGAAAATGGCAGAGTACTTACACACTATAGTATTTTGACATTTACATGAGCAATTGTGATGGAAAGAACAAAACACAATTGCCTTTATATAGTATTTTGACATTTACAAAAAAGGAGACTTTTTTTTTCAAAAAAAAAGGAGACATTTTTTGAACTTCTAATTTATTTTATTAATTTGCTTGATTTGCTGCCTTATATAATTGTAACCTTTTATGATATTTTTTGGGTTTTGACAATTTTTTTTGGATGTATACTTTTTATGATTTTATTATTATTTTAATATAAAAATAAAAATTTCTCTAGAAAGTCAGCAATCCCATGAAATATTAACCAATTAAATGCTAATGAGGTTGGATAAAAAACAAAATAAGTAAATAACGTATTCTTAAAAAAATTATGAAAACATGATGCTTTTGTCTCCATGTTTAAATAGTAATTTTGTTTCCAATTATACAAAATAACCAATTTAATTCAATTAAATGGTTAATGATTTCCAATTATATAAAGGCGTTTTTTTTTTTTTGCACAGCTATACATTTGTAAACATTTTAATTAATTTCAATATGAGAAATTAATGTCAAAACAACCATAGAAGAGGGAGCTTCTAGGAATGACATGTGTACATCTCATTTTGAAAAATAGGTCCCAAATAATATATACTAGTTTGTACACCCGTGCCAAGCACGGGAATTATATATCTTTTTTATAAATATTTTAAAATATTAAAAAATAAATATGGTGCAAATTGACTGCACTGTAGTCGGTAAATATATATAGACCGTCCGTTCATAATTTTAAGTTTAATTTTTTTTTTAAATATAATCTTGTTATGAACGATCTCAATTTGACTGAATGCAATGTATTTACTAATCAGTTATTGCACACAATCTTGATCAAGAATAATATTATGGATGTGAGAGTAAGAATTTAAGTAGATGTCCGTGAGCATGACGTATATATCGGTTAGCAGGTGGGAGGCGAGAAAATTTATGAAGTCCGCACAAAATTTCAATTTTAAACAAAAATCTTAGTTTTGAACAAAAGAATTTCAATTTTGTCTTAAACTATCCACTAAAAATCTCAATTTTGACATAATTTTAATTGCACGATGATTAATAACAATACACAATGATTAATAACAATACAAATACTTTACTGTAAAAAAAAAAAAACAATACAAATACCTGTAATAAAATAATTTTCATTAACTTAACAATCTTATATATAATAAAAACTACTCCCTCCTCTTTCAAAAAAAAAAACTACTCACTCCGTTCCTTTTTATTTATCATTTTAAAAATATATATTTGTTTCTAATTATTTGTAATTTTGACAATTTAGGTTATATTTTGTATCCGTTTGATCCGGTTTTATTTTAACTTTATTTATCGTTTAGTCATAAGTAGTGACAAAAGCATATTTTATGAAGCTCTTATTAAAAAAATTCCTTAATATTAATGAAGAAAATATAGAGATTTGTCTCGACAAAAAAAAATCAAAATCCACTATGTAAAAAGAATATAAGTACAAATTACAAACTATATCAAATTATTTTAGTTTAAAATACAAAAAAGAGATAAGTGCTTTTAAATATAAAAAGAAAATTATCAAACAACTTTTACTTTATTTGTAAAACTCTTCCTCTCACATATAAAAAGAAAATTATAAAAATGAAGAATTTGCAAGTAAAACATGTGGGAGAAGGCTTAGAAAACCTCATATATATTATTCATTAAAAATATCACTCGCAAAATTTGTTATTTATTTTTATTTTTCTTTGTTTCTAAAATGCTTTAGTGTTTCTTTTTTTTTTTTGACAAATGCTTTAGTGTTTCTAATTGTGACAAAAAATACATAATAAAATACTCATATGAATTAGTCTCCATGTCGTGGCCGACGACGCTGATATATTTAAAGCTACAAATTAAACTATTTTTCTTGTAGTAAAGTATTAGTATTGATACATCTTAGTCTAAAAAAAAACACTCTCAAACATTTAGTCAAAAAAAAATTAAAAAAAAAATAAAAAAGCATTTTTTGTCCAAACGTTCTCTTTGAATTTCATTTTACTTAGTCTTTGATCTAGGAGTATTTAATATTGGAAATTCAAGTTTTTTTTAGATGAGCAGAAAATCTATAGTTGTTAATCAAGTTAAAATTACAAAAGGGGAATCAATTAATTTATTTTTCATGACCATCTAACATGAACTTTTGATTCGATATAAAAAAAATATAGACCCGATTCAAATGTTAATTTATTATTTTTAGTACATTGATTTTCATTTGATATTATATATGTAATAAAGGAATTATGAATTGTTGAATTACCCATGCATCATGATATTTTAATTTGATGAGTGTCTTATAATATTAAAGATTATATATTTATACTTTTAAAAAAATATGTTTATATATTTATATATATATAGAATATACAGATACAGAGAGATAAATGAATAAATGAATTAATTGTCTTAGTCAACAAAAAAAAAGAATTAATTGTCAAATGCACCACAAGAGAGAATGCATGAGAGGAGAGTATTGTGATGAGAGAGAATTGAGGGGAGAATATTGTGAGGAGAGAGAATTATAAATCGTCCTGGCTTATATTATATAAAGATAACACACACCTATCACCATCACAATCCTTCAACCACAATCCTTCTATAAATAATTATTGAAGTTAAGTCTTTTGTTGTTGCCGATGTCATTAGAGGTTTCTGTTTTCCATTTGATCTTCATATAATCTTCTTTTGGTTCTTTTGACCCCTTTCAATTTAAAAAAAAAAGAGCAAAACAAAATCAGTCGAGCCTTGGCCTCCAAAGTTCACACATAAAATAGTAAAGAGATTAAAAATAAAATTGAGGAAAAACTTACGTATAATTTCTTGGCTACAAAGCTAATATGATATTATACATGTCTCTCCTATCAAATGCAAGCTTCCTTTCACAGTTTCGCCCGATATAATTTTGCAACATCTCATACTCTTGAAATTAATCAAACAAATACAGTGCTTGCATTTCTAGGGAGAGAGATATGTTGTGTGGAATTACAATCAAATAGTCTCTATTTATAATAATAATAATAATAATAATAATAATAATAAGATGAAAATCAAAATTGGAAATATCATTTAAACCTTGAATATTAGGTCTCAACTAATGCTGCATTGATTCAAATTGCATTTAATGACAACCGGCATATTACGGTTTTTTTTTGAGGTATGGCTTATTATTACGTTAGACTTTGAATATTGTCAATAAATGATAGAAAGTTATAAAGAACGATATATATATTTTTTGGAATGAATAATAATAATAATAATAATAATGACTAATGAATCATAATAATTAATTGTACAAATTTTGAATTTGAACAATACCAATTAATTCTTTTCAAAAAAAAAAAATACCAATTAATTTAATGCTAGAACGGTTTTTTTTTTTGGGTTGGGAAACATATTCTATATATATGTATATCTTTTGATTTGATTTTTTTTTACAAAAATATTGTCCAAAAAGATCTATAGTATTAATTGTCAAATACACCACAATAGAGAATGCATGAGAGTAGAGTATTGTGAGGAGAATGAATGAGAAGAGAGTATTGTGAGGAGAGAGAGAATTGTAAATCGTCCTGGCTTATACTATATAAAGATATAGATTATTGATGTTCATTATTTTTTTTTTGTTATTCTATAAAAAGATTTTAATGTAGAATAAGGATTTTTTTTAATTATTAATGTTCAATATTATTAGTTTAATTTCGCTTTTTTTTTAGGAGAAAAGAAAATTTCGCTTTTGTTCTCCATATTTAATTTAACTCATAAAATTTTTATCATTTTTTAATTAAATTTTTCGGACTCTATTTATAAATTTGATCTTGGCGGACTTTTTCCACAAAAAATTATTTTTGTTGTACAAAAAAGTGATTTATTGTCTTAATATTCAATTTAATGATAAAATATTTATATTAAAAAAAATTATGGCAAAACTTAGGAGACCAAAATTCCAATAAATGTAAAAATGTAGAGGAGCAAAAAATTTCAACTTAAAAATAGTGACCGAAATAACTTTGAATTTATCTTATAATTTTTATATATGTTATGCTTTTAAAATTCTTTTCTTTTTTCACGTAATTGTTTTTTTTTAATACTCTTTTTGCCTAATTGTTATTTTAAACTTGGTCCCCCATAAACTCAAATGATAATGCTAAAATTATACTACCTTGGTCATTATATATAGGAGATAAATTTGAACTTTCTGTTGGTTCTTTTATAAGAGACAATCTTTAAAATAAAAGTTTAATAAATATATAATTATTTTTACATTTTGTTGAATAAATAAAATTATCATCTTTTAATGCAATTTAATTAAATATTCAGGTTATAATACATTAATTATAGAAATGTGCACTCTGAAAGTGTGCCTATTATGAGGAGTAGTTCTGATACAACACAAATATTTTAGATTAATAAATTAATGAAAATAGTTTTTCTGGTTTGTGTATTGTTTTTAATTTTGTCTCTTATATATAATAATGGCTGTAGTATTATTATTTTTGAAACGATCAAAGGAAAAAAAACAATTAATAAACTAGACTAGCACAAGGCGTGTTTCATCTAAATTAAGAAAGTTCAAAAGTTACGACCAAACCAAAGTCCAAGTCACAAAAGGAAACAACCACAAAACAACCGAATTACACACCCCTCCAGCCTAGCCAAGCCAATGGGTTCGTATACCACAAATTAAAGTCAATAAAATCATGTCGTTTTGCCTTAAACCACCTCCAAATCTAAACTTTGATCATATCTTTCACATAAGACACGTCAAAAACCTTCTTTTGAAAAATACCGACGAAGTAAATTATCTCTAGTCGAGACCCACTTATGCAAGAACCTCCATGCAAACACAAAAACCTTCATCGGGACCCACTTCTGCCACGGTAAAGCAAAAGCCTTGTTCTGCACAGCAATTGAATCAGCCTGATTGGTCAAAGACAAATAAGTCTCTTTAATTGTATAAGAATCAGATAGAATACCACGCCAGCACCACCTATCAGAAAAATTTGGCTGCAACAAATATTATGAAGGCGAGCACGACAACCATCCAACAACTCATCCTCCCACGCAAATAGATGCAACCCCTCCCCACCAAAACCCCACCCCTCTGACACAACTCACCAACAGTGACATGAGGCTCCACACTAAGACTTGCTAAACACGAAAAAAAAAGCTCCCTAAAAAAATCCCCTCTCCTAACTAAGGATCATCCCGTAACAACATTGACTCTCCATCCCCCACCTTGCGAAATAACAAACTCTCAAACCACTCATCTATCCCATTAAAAGATTCCTTGCTAATCATATTACATCCTTCCACCAAGTCGACGCCCTATTACCCCCATCCTGAATCAACCCTCTAATTCCACCATACTTATGTTCTAGCACCCGTCGCCACAAACTGCCTACCTTAGTTCTAACTCTCCACCACCACTTACCAAGTAAAACTGAATTAAACTCCTTGACCTTCCGAACCATTAAACCCAATTTACTCCTATCAAGACACACCTTGTCTCAGTGAATTCAATGGACCTTACGAGCCTCCCCATCCCCACCCCACAAAAAAATATTTTAAAAGAGATTCAAGGATTGAGATGATATATACTTGAGGGAGCCTTGAAAAAAGAAAGTAGATCGGAATAGAAGACGAGGCGGCTTTAAGCAATATCAGGCGACCACCCGTGAAAAGGTTACGATATTTCCAGACAGATAAATGAGCTTTTTATTTTCTCAATGACAGATCTCCAAAAAGAGAATCTTCTAATATTTCTCCCAATAGGAAGACTAAGATACACAAAAGAAATAACACGAGTTTTACACCCCAAAATATTAGCTGCCTCATCTAGCCAAGAGCCCGCCACATTCACACCAATCAACATACTTTTGTCAAAATTAACTTTCAAGCCCGACATCAACTCAAAAAGCAACAAAACCGCTTTAATAACGCCAACATTCTCCCAAATCTTGGTCCCAATCAAAAGAGTGTCATCGGCAAACTGTAAATGAGAAACATGGAGAGGATTCACCGGTCCCACAGGAAAACCAGAAAACAAACCAGTCTGAACCGACTCTTTTATCATCAAACTAAGGCCTTCATACGCTAACAGAAAGAGGAACGGCGATAGAGAATCCCTTTGCCTCAACCCACGTTCAAAACTGAATTCGTCGGTTGGAATATCATTCACTAAAACAGAAGTTGAGGTCGTACGACACATTCAGACAGCCAACCACTTTGTAGGAAATTTATGTCGAACACTTTCGTTAAATTTCTTATAGAATATTATGTGAATTTCATTAAAGTTTATATAAAATGGATTCTTCTATCCCAATTAAATTATTTCTATACGCATGAACCAAAAATTAAACATACGACTACATACTTAAGAGGCACAATACCCTTATCACTTGACCATTTCATTGATGAATAGATAAATGTTACTGGCATATAAAACATTATTCAATTTATCTTAATGGATATTTTCACAATACTTATTAACTTTTTATAATTTTTAATGACAAATAATAAATATATTAATAATTAAAATTATACATGACATATGTAAGGAGTAGTTATTTTGGGACAGAGAGAGTATCATTTTTTTGCGTAAATCAAGTATCCTTTGTGAACACTACACAAATTAACCCTTCGAGTCATTGTGGGACTCAAATGGACAGTAAACTCTACATAAAAGTTTTAACATTGTTGTATACTCAAATAAAAAAATTGAACCTAATTATATTGGTTAAACTATAATAGACCCACACAATTTCATTTGAACGTTGTTGGATGAAGCATCATTTTGTTTTAAAAAACAATAAAGTCATAGTATACTCCCTCCGTTCCTTTTCAACTATCGTCTGAGAATTATACACACTATTCATATAATATATTTTGACTATATATTTTTATAATTAATATATAAAAACAAATATTAGTATATCAGATGTTGTCTAATTTAATTCGATGAATATTAGTGGTAAAAAAATATACATTAGCATCAGGGGCAGAGCTAGAAAGTTTATAAAACTCAAAAAAATCTCAATTTTAAACAAAATCTCAGTTTTGCAATGATAATTTTCAATTTTAAACAAAAAATATGAATTTTTTTTCTAAATTAACTCAAAAATTTCAGTTTTGACCTAAACTAACACTAAAAAAATCAACTTTTTTTGCCGGAGTCCGAACATGTCGGGCTCTAAAACCGCACCTGATTAGCATATGTGCATGTATTGGCATATGTGCAGTGATTAATTGTAATAGTTAAAAATGAAACGAGGGATTGCTCTCTCCATACAAAAATATAAGTTGTTCTGAGAAAAAAATACTAAAATAATATTAATGAAACATTTTATATTATTTTTCCTATTTTACATTTAACTATTTATTGCTCTACTTTTTTTAGTTTTTAAATTTATCTTTCTCATATTATTATTGAAAGATAATTCTGTAAATTAATTCTTAAATTTTATTTTGCATAAATAAAATTAATTACATTTTTTAATATGGTCAAAACGACTTACTTTTTTTTGAGGCGGAAAGTACTCCCTCCGTACCAAAATATAAATCGTTTAGAGAAAAAAATTTGTACCAAAATATAAGTCGTTTTAAATTAGGGAAATGTTAACATGTGCCCTTGAGGCACTTGTTAGTGTTCTAATAAAAGAAATATTGTATTGGAACTTGTGTATTTTATATTTTTAAAACTCAAACATTGTTAATTTCAATACAAAATTACTATTTTAAGTATCCTTAAAATGTGCCCTTAGGGCACATGTTAACATGACCCTTTAAATTATCAATGAATCATTTAATGCTACTTTCCTTATTATACCCTTAACTATTTATTACTCTATCTTTTTTTACTTTTTCAATTTATCTTTTCCATACTATTAATGAAGGACAAATTTGTAAACTAACTCAAAATTTATATTTTCTATACAACAATGATTGCATTTCTTAATTTGTGTAATTTGGTCAAAATGATTTATATTTTAGTACAGAAGGAATATTAAATACATTGAATGTGCCAATTTGTTGGTAATTGGATTGACACCGTTTTCAAAATTTAATTATGTCCAAAGTAAAAGTCTTTAATTTCATTCATAATTGGTGATACTTTTTCATGAATAGGCACTAATTATAATAGGGGTGCTAGTGGTGGAATTTTTTGAATTTGTTTTTCTTTACTAACATGTGGACAAAAGAAGAGTCTAGTATAAAAGTTTGAATCACCTTAAAAGAAATTGGTGATCATAAACAAGAACTGAATGAAATTTTAGATTTTTAAAAGTATCCAATGCAAATGCTTTTTCACATAAAATATCAACCCGACAATCACTTAATTTCTTCAATCATGATAGAAAAAATACATAAAATTTAGTATATGCTTTTTGTCAAATAGATTCTCTTTACCAAATGTTTTTTTATCCTTATAATATCTACATTTGTAAATACAAATATTTACATAACTTGAGACAACAAAAATTGATTTTTTTTTAATCTTATAAATTGAAATATGGATTTATTTTAAATTAAATACGAATCATTTATTTTGTACCAAAAAAATACGAACCATTATATTATATGTATATCTTCTAATTTTAAAAAAGACATCTAAAGACAAATTTTTTTTGTCAATTAAGTGTTTATATATTTAGAGACAGAGAAGTACAATTATTTTTCTTTCGATAGAAGGAGATCATAAATTTGTCCCCATAAGGTTAATTTGGTTAGTAGAGATATCACATTTAATATGCAGAAGTTGAAGTTCGAACTTCGGAAACCATATTTATTTATTCAATCTTAATGATTGAATTTCTAGCCACTATGCTAATTAACAAAAAAAAATCGAAAAAAGAAGCTTATATGGAAACTAGAAACAGTCTGATCTTGATATTGGCTACTCATTTCATGATGCATATCAGCTCTTGATTTTGCAGGACCCTTTTATTTTTGATGCAGGGGAAAATTTTATTTGACACAGACATATTTTTTTTTTTAAACTCTCTATTTTTGCATGGCGACTTTTGCAAGACAGATTACCAACAAAAGCAAACTTGGCAACTCGTGGTATCATTTCTTCATATGCCATTTTTATGTGTCCGGTTGTGGGGCCATCGAGTCAGCTCAAAACTTGTTTCTCTCCTGCAACATGTGTTGGTTCTATATGATCTTTTCGATTGTTGATTGCCTTCTTGTTAGTAGATTCTCAAAATCTATCTGACCATTTTCTTCAGTTTACTTATTCTTCAGGTAGCATGCGACTGCAGAGTTCTCTTTTGCAAGTCATTTAACTTTCGTGTGTTTTGATTGTTTGGAATATAATGAAAGGAGTCAAAAAGTTTTCAAAAATTATGAGAAGTACTTACCTCATTTACTATACAAGGTCAAAGTGTACTCTTATTGGTGTTGAAGGACATGCACATAAATCAAGTTTTAAACTATCATTTATAGTGGTCGAGTTCGAATATATGTTTGAACATCAATTACTTATGTTTTTATTGTGTTTCTTTTTGTAACTCTCTTGTAAAATTTTGATGTCTATTTCGATACACCTTATGCTGGAGAGACATCTCAGTTATATATATATATATATATATTATTTTTGTTTGTTAAAAAAAATACTAATATTAGATGATCACGACTAGTAAAAAACTACACTCTCATGCTCCAATAAACAATCTAGAGAAGTACAATTGGAACTTAGAAGGATATATTATCAATATTTTGGAATATTCTTTTGGATAATTTGTATATAATTTAATTCCTCTAATTTAGAAATTTTTTTAAATTAAAAAGTTAATTATTATAGTTTTTTTACTCATTTATAGTTGGGGCGAATTTTTATTTTTCATTCATGTTCTAAACCGTCTAATAGCAAATTAAACCCACACTAATTGTAGAAAAGTTAAAATTTATGGCTTCAAAAAACATACTCTCTCCGGACATAAATTTTATTAGTTTATCCAACATTTTAGTCAACATGTATATGAGAGATAATTTATTCATAAAAGCATACTCTCTTCGGACATAAATATAAGTAAATTTGACTTTTTTAGTATTAAAAAAGTCAAATTTACTTATATTTGTGTCCGGATAAAATATATGTTTTGTTGAGGCTTAAAACAAGAGCTTTGGTTTATCCTTAGATCGGTTATATGACAATGTTTTTTGTGAAACTCATTACTAGTAACTACTCAAACACAAATGTTTGGTTGGAACAACTACTTTTATGATGCAATAGTAAATGTCTACAATCTCTTACTCCTTCTGTCTGGTATTAAGTAACACAATTGATCATTTAAATATAGTACTAGTTAGATATCACACCATCAATAAATTGATTTAGTGATAAAAAAAAATTTAACTAGTGGTCAGGATTTTTATCGACTCTTGATTTTTTATATTTTGTAAGATATACACTATAATAAGATAAATTTTTGTATTCCTTCCTTTCAAAAAAAAAAAGATAAATTTTGTAAGATTTAATATATTTTATTTTTAGAGCAAATTCAAACAATCTAGTATAAAGAATATAGAATTACGTCAAAAAATAAAAAGTATAAAGAATATAGAAACTTGAATAAAAATCTATTTTATTATAATTTTGGTAAGAAAAGAAAATATAACCAAATTAAACATGAACGCATGAAATGTCACGTGAGAGTGGGGATCAGTCCTTGTAGCAGGTAGCTGCCGTAGTTGGGAAAGACTTTCCTTACCCGTGAATGAGTGAATGGAAGATAAAATATTTTTTAAATAAATAAATAAATAAAAGCCAAAAAGATAAAGCTTAACTTGCCCACAAAGTCATGATTTCCATCAACAAATTAAAAGTTACGTTTCATCTAATCTAATTTAAATTTTATTGTTTTAGTTTTCTTAAACACTCCACATAATTTCAGCAATAATGATATATTGACATTATTTAAAGTTTTATCTTATCTTTATCTCTATTCTTATTATCACATCTACTAACTATCACATTTTGTTACATTCTTCTTTACATTGGTTCTCAAATCAAAATAGGAAGAGTATTCAGCATGTGCATAATAGTGTCGGAGTTGAATAAATAGAGTCAGTTTGATTTGTAAAATATAAATATTAGACATAATATATGATAAACGTTTATGGTATTGAACAATTTTTTCTTTGTAAGATGATTGGATGAGAAATTATTATATTTTGGTGTTTTAGACAACTTGTGTTGTGGATTAAAAGTTGTCCCGTGATCCAGTAGAGAACCAAAATATATGTTTTTCTCTAGTCCTTGACCATCATTCATTCATTTGTCTAATTTCAAGAACTGTTTAAAAATTAAACACAATACAGCTGAAATTATCATATTCAATCCTGTATTATTTAACAAATTTCAAGATATATATATATATATATATATATATATATATATATATATATAATTTAATTACATATAAATAGAATTTATCATGGACAAAACCGTCCCTTGGGCCATATAAAAGCAATGCTGATGTGCCTCTTTTTCTCCTCTACTTAACAAAGTTGGTGTCGAAGTTATTATCTGAGATGATCAGGGACATTTTGTGCTCACTAAATGACAAACATTTCTTGCCTATTCTTGATGTGGACACTTAATTAGATAAGGGAATTACAATTACAAAACATGAATATTAAACTCGATTTGAAACAGATAGTTGATAGTCTCTACAAAAATAACACAATCATCTCTAATTTTGGTACTATAATTAATGATTCTAGAGTCTAGACACATTTTATCTACATATTTTATGTTAAACTTGCTATGCGGCATGCAAATTTTGAATAATTAATTATAGTACCAAACTTGCTATATAATCATCTGTTTGATTTTTATATTTTATTGATATTCTAATATAGATTCGGTCGATTATTTTAAATTTTTTGTTGTCCAATTTTTTTTTTGAGAGAAACACATTTAAAAAAAAATCTAAAATGCTCATTTAACATGATATATGAAAAAAAAAAAAAAAAAAACAAGTTGCGTCTAAGGGTGGGAATATGCTAGCCAGAGTTAGACTTTGTCAAGCCTGATTCTAGGTTGTCAAAAAATTGAAGGCTTGAGTTTGGCATGTGACCTGTTATAGGCTTAATTTTTAGGCCTGAAGTCTGGCTTATGAAAAGTTTGGCTTGGCCTAGAAGTCTATTTCATATGAGTATATTTAAATAAGTAATTATATTGATATGTAATACCAATGAGATTAAACTCTCTTTTGTTATTTCACATCATACTTTTGCTATATATACATAATATTTTAATTCTAATTTATAACAATACATTCATATATGCAAAAAATTAGTTGATTATAAAATTTTTAAAATTATAATTTTGTTCAAAGTTCAATATTTAATATTAAATTATAAAATTATTAAAAATAATATTAAAATTTATTTAAATAGGCCGGTCTAGTAGGTTTAAAATACTTTTATTATGATATGTAGCCTATTTTTTTTTAGTTAAATAGGCTTGTAAAAAAATCTTAACCTACTCTATTTAAAAAAACGGTCTGGACTAGACCGTATGCCCCTATAGACTGGTCTGACCTATTCTCCCCCTAACTGCATCTAATTAAATTAAGTGAGCTTTCTCCAAATATCACTCCAACATAAACTTAAATAACTAAAAATATTTAGGTCTATTTGAATGACTTGTCAAAAATACTTTTAGTTTTTACAAATTAAAAAACTTGATTTGTAATTCAATTTTATAAAACTGTTTTTAAAAATTGTTTTTTAGATATATCAATTTTTAAAATAAAAAAAAATAAAACAGGTTTAAGGTATTTTGCTTTTCTCTTTTTTTTTAAAAAAAATTTTAAAATTCATTTTAAAAACTAAATCAAAATTGTTTTAAACATGATCTTACACTCCAATTTTCGAAAAAAAGTAATAAATAAATTACATTCTAATTCACTTCTGTTAACTATTTTCTTTTTTTTTGGGTACATTCTCTTAACTATTTTCTACCTTGAATCAAATATTCTCTCCGTCCCATTATATAAGCACCTTTACTACAAAAGTCTAATCCTAAAATATAAGTTCATTTACAATTTTTGTATTCTAATGCAACTTAGTATTAATAATTAGGGGTATGTATAAGCAAAAAAGTAATAAATGTACATAATAAATTGTAAATGAGCTTATATTTTGGGACTAGACTTTTATAGTAAAAGTGCTTATATAATGAGACGGAGGGAGTATATACGACTAAATGATCGAGTATAACAAACAAACAAAAAAGTGAATTCATTTTCTCCGTTACTTTCAAATCAAAATATCTTTAATTATCAGTCCTCTTGAAAATTGTGTTTGTGTACAAAATTATTCTAAAATAATATTCTAACTGAGATGAGAAGACAAACCAAAATATGTCACAATTGATTAATTACACTTTAATCACAATACATGCAAAAACCAAACTTGAAAGCGTTCGATTTAGCCCTCATAAGAAAATAAGAGTGGATGATGCGTATTAAAAAAAATAGTTTTTGTGGCATGTATATAATATTTAATTAATCATATGTGTGTTTGAGTGTTGTGTCTTTTGCTTCGAGGTTAATTTTGTGTGGTATTGATCATTGATATTGTTAATGTAAGTTATTTTTTTTTGACGAAGAAAGACTTATAACATTTCATTAATCAAAATTAATTGGTTTTTAGTAAGTTAAGGGGTCTAATTGATATTGTTAATGTAAGTTATGTAACTGGTGTTTTAGTGTTAAGGGGTCTAATTGTAATTTTGTTTGTTTTCTCTCTACTCTCTAGTGTGAGTACTGCATATCTACACATTGTGATTTTTGCCAATTTTGCTGTTTTGGAGTTTGTTTGTTGATTTGGTGTATTGTGAATATGTTGGGCCTTTGTCTTGGAACCTCGTTCATACTTTGTCTTGTGCTAGGTGATATTTTAAAGGTTAGTGCATTTAGTAATCTTTTAGGTTTAATGTTTGTAATAGATTTGTTATTTGTTATTTTGGTTTTTAAAATTTTAAATTGATCCTTTAATTTTGTTACAGATATATTGTTATATTTATTTATTACAAAAAGGTTCATGGAGTTATATATATGACATGAGATTATATGTTTATGTGGTCATTAGAAAAAGTTTACATGGTCGTTAGTTAGTTAGGAGAATGTATATGTGTTTTGAAGATTGTGAACGCAAAGTACATTATTTATTAAGTTTGATGGATACTTTTTAAAGGGGTATGAATACAACACTTGCAATTGTTGGTAAAGATCCAAATTATCAAATATTACGAGCAAATATAGTAGATGTTGAAGGGTTACAACCACATATTTTTTTTTTGTAATAGATGATCATTAAAATGGTAACATGTAATCTTTTACAAAGTTAAAAAACCATGATACTAAAGAGGATGATTGGCATGTTATTTTTGGATGTAGTGAGAGTCGCCAAGTGTGGATCGAAGCCGGGCTGAATGAGATTATTGAACCTAGAATCTATGGTACAGTTGATGTAAAAACTGTTTTGTTTGACATTTGCAGATATAAAACTAAACAGATTGCTGGGAATGTGGCCACGGTTGTGTGGAGCATTTGGCAGAACCGAAACAATTGTGTATGGAACGAAGTTAAAGACACAGCAAAGCAGGTTGCGACAATGGCTATGCATATGATTGCGGAGTGGGGTGCAGTAAAGCGGGAGCAGCAACATCATAGACCGCGAGCTGCTGTACCGGGTCAGCCATACAATTACCTCACAGCAGGTCCAAATTCTCAAGCAGCAACACGTGTTCCAAACCTGCTGCAATGGCAGAAACCACGAGAAGGATGGTGGAAGTGCAATGTAGACGCTAGCCTTTCTCCGAATACTTGCTCCACTGGATGGGGATGGTGCATACGAAATTCTGAAGGTGAATTTGTTGCCGCAGGTTCGAATGTATGCTCTCACAAACTCACTGTTGCGGAAGGTGAAGCTAAAGCAATTTTGGAAGCGATGCGTGAAGCCGTCAATAGAGGATTGACCAATATTGTGTTTGAAAGTGACTCAAAAATTGTTGTAGATGCTATCCATACAAAATTTCAAGGAACATCGGATTTAAGCTCTATTATTTCAGTTATTAAGTCGTTGATACAATGTAATCCGAACTTTGAGATTAAGTTCATTAAGCGCCAAGCGAATATGGTGGCTCATACTTTAACTAGAATAGCCAGTTCTTGGACTAGGCGCATGTCCTTTAACTATATACCTCGTTGTATTGAACTTTTTATTATAAATAAAATGCGTTGATTGAACTTTTTATTATAAATAAAATGCGTTGATTGTGTTTGCTTAAAAAAAAAAAAAAAACCATGATACTCAATTAGAAAAACTAAAAAGGCCAATTTAATACTTAAATCTAAATAAAATGACCAACTTTTTACAAATATTAAACTAAATGATTACTAAATGCACTAACCTTAAAAGTTTCTTTCACCTTTCTGCGCAATAAAATTAAAAACAAAGGGAAAACATGTATATGATCTACATCAATGGAGTTTGGCTTTGCTTCATTTCTTATGCTTCATTTATGCTCCATTTATGAGAGTGATAGATGCAAGTAGATAACTAATGGAGTTAGGATTCTCTTTTTTTTTTACAGAAGTTATGATCATTTTCATTTTTCAAAAGAAATGAAATCTCCATTTGAAGAGATAAAGACACAAAAACAAGTTTAATTATTTTTAAAGTTATTTAATGATGATGTGACTTATTTTCCATTTCTTTTAAAAAATAGAGAGGAACCTAACTATTCTTCTGTGAAATTGAGAGGATTATAAATGGAGTCCACTTATAAAGATGAGTCATATTAATCTCTAGTTGTGTTATATCTCTCATAAATGTATAAATGTAGCACAAATAAAATACAATATAAAAATAGAGCAAAGTCATATTCAAATCAATGACAGTTGTATTAATATAAAATTCACCCTTCTCTAATTTGTAATTTTTTTTTTACATTTTCCTAAAACCAAAATTAGCTTAAAGAGTGGATATTTTATTCCATATATCACAAAAATAAGATTTTTCTTAACTTTTTTTTCTCTCTTTTTATCGTCACATGCACTGTATATGTCCCTTTATGTCTTATTTTTTAATAATATTTAGTAGTGATGAAGATGATTATTGAATTTTTGAGGTGACAATATAGTTGAGAGTTCAATAAATTATAATGAAGTATTTATTTTTTCTTTCAATTCTATAATTTATCTTTCACATATAATTAATGAAAGATAATTTTATAAATTAATTCATAATTTATTTTTTCCATACAACAATGATTACATTTTTTAATCTGTGTAATATAGTCAAAACGACATATATTTTAATAGTGAGGTAGTATTTTATAGTACTAATTATCTTATGTATATTATATAAACCCCCTAAATGATGTCCATTTCTATTTATTATTTTCTTCTCATCTCTCCTTTTTTTTTTGACAAAGTTCTCATCTCTTCTTTTAAATGCATTGTTTGTTATAGTAATACATATAAAATTCTCTTAATAATATGAATCGTTTGATTTTAATCTAATGTTTATTATGTTACAAACTAATTATATTCATTGTCTCATCTAAAATTAGAAGACACTAAATGAAAGAAAAGATTCCGTGTCTCTTTGAATGGATATGTTTGCCAAAATCATCGCTAAAAACCACAACTATACAGAAGCTTGATATTGCAGCGTTTTAAAAATCATAGTAAGAGCAAAGATAGACGTACATTTGTAGGTGCAAACACTCGATCAAAAAGATATTACAATATGTGTATGTTTGATATCACAGTAAATGTATCAGAATCACAGTGATCCATTATATTGTAGTGAATCATGGTGATTATGAGACTTTCACTATGATATAAAACACATATTATATTTACAAAAACAAAAAAAGTAGAAAGTAATAACTAGAGATGACAAGAAAACTCAAACTATCGTGTCCCATTCGAACTTGAATTCGAGTCAACGGGTGAAAACTTGAGTTGATTGAGATCGGGTTCGATTAACACTCGATATTTCGGGTTTGAATTTGAGTTCACTCAAACTGGCACCCAAAACCATACATATTATATATTAAATTATACAATTACACATACTTACGTTAGCATGTTGTAAACTATTTTCTATTCATTCCTATTTTAATGTTAAAGATTATGTTAGCATGTTATAAAACTTAATTTCTTAATTTTCTTTGAACTTACCATATATTTTTTTTCTTTTCTTACTATTGGTTTGGGCTCAAGTTTTGAGTAATATTTTAACACCTGAATAACATTTCGATTCGAATTCAAATGATTATTTCAGATTCGAGTTTTAATAGTGTCAAACTCTATTGATTGTCATCTGACAACAATGGTTGGAATTTGAGTTTGAGTGATTATGTATGTATTGAAAGAGAGAAGAGACAAGAAAAATGGGTTGAAGTTAGAGGATAGTAGATGAGAGTTGAGACTAGTAGTGAGTCCCTCTCTTGAGAGACAGTGTGTGAGGAACTTTAGACACAGAAAAACAGACACACATATTAGATAAAATTAAATTAAATTAAAAAAAAAAAAACTGCTCATTTTCCCATTCTTTCTTTACACTTTCTTACACTTCCTTCTTCTTCTTCTTGGTCTTGTTCATTACACACACTCTCACATGTTACGATGAATTCAAGAAAAAGAAAACAAGAAGAAGAAGAAGAAGAAGAAGACCAACATCTTTTCCTCCTACACCCTCAACCACACCAGATCCCTCTCTCCCAAATCGTTCTCTTCCCTTCCCCTTCCTCCTCCGATTCACCTCCGAGTCACTCCTCCTCCGACTCACCACCGAGTCACCAACTCACCACCACAACAACCACCACAGCACCACCATCAACCACCACAACACCAAAACCCTTATTCATAAGCCCGGACCCACACATCTCCTCTCAATTCTACACATTCAATCCCGACTCCCACTCTCTCATGATCAACTGCCTCCTCCAAAACCGTCTCGCCACACCTTCCGAGATCCGCGACGCCACGCCACGCGCCGTCCTCAAATCATGGCGAACCGTTTGGAAAGACCGTAACGAAGAAACCGCTTATCTAACCGCTTGGAAAAGAATCCAAGACAAATTAACAGCGCGTGTAGATCAAAACGGTAACAACTTTCTCTGTTTCAAAAACAATACCAATCAATTCGTTTCTCATGTTAATCAGTGGCAAGATATTGTTATCAATTTTCATACTGATACTGATCTTAAACATTTAAGTGTTAAAGATACTGTTGATAGAATTAAACAGGTTTGGACTGTTGGTGCTAAGTTTTACGGTATTCCCGAGAGTTATATTCGTGTTTGTATCGCCGCTTGTAATGTTTGTTCCGGGGCAGCAGCATCAGCGTCAGCGTCGGGATCTAATGTTACTGACGCTGCCGCCGCTGCTAGGAACAAGCGGAGGAGATTTGAGTATACCGAATCTTTTGATGTGCCGGCTAAGGAAGTACCTAGTAGGTTGCAACAGCTTGCTGCTAAGCATAAGGTTGTGCTTTGTATTAGGCAGAAGTATATTAGGTATAAGCCTTTTATGGCGGAGGTTAAGGATTATGCTTGTCATAGAGCGGGGCAGCCTGTGGCTGCGAAGAAATCGAAGATTTTGAAGAGGGAGCCTTATGCTTCGAAGAGATGTGGATGTGGGTTTAGGATTAGGGCTATTGTTCCGATTGCAAATTATAACGAGAAGGATAAGAGTTTTGTTTATGAGGAAGAGGGGATGGCGGTTTTTAAATTGTATGCTGTGCATTCGGGGCATGAGCCGGGACCGTTGGATGGGAATGCTAGGATTATGCATAGGGTTGTTGGACATAAAGGTGGGTATTTGATTGATCAGGATTCGGTTGTGTATGGGGTGAATGAGGAAATGGATAATGAAGGGTTTGGTTTGATGGGGAAAGATGAAGGGGATTTGCAGTTTACGGTTTTGCAACAGTTGCAGGATTTGAGAGCTGAAGTTGGGATGTTGGAAGGGAGGGTTTCTAAGATTCCGCAGGAAGTGCTGGGTTCTGTTTCTAGGGATTTATTTGATGTTGTGAATAGAATTAGGAATATAGGGGAAGTGGGTTTGAAGCCGATGGGGTTACTTCCGACGGATAAGTCACATTCAGATGATGTCTTGGTTGGGGACAATGATCTTGCTAACTGGAGTAATCATCATCATGAAAGGATTTACGGGGACGGCAAGGACACAGAGCTGATTGAAGACGATGAAGATAGTTTCGGCCGCACTTTGGGAGAAGTCGTTTCTTGGGGGGACCATATCGGAACGGAGTGCAGAAGTCAGAAGGATCTGATGAGTGAAACTTGTAAGCCAGAAAAGTGGTTGAAATGCAGTGACTTTGATGATAAGAGCATTCTTGATTGCCAGGATACTAAACTAACCAAACCCATCAGACACGACGAGGCTATAGTTTCAGATGTAGGTCTTGGTTGTATACAGGTTGATAATTTCTACCAGGACAATCCTAAATGGTATGATTCTCCTTGTGCTTTGGGTACTGGCGGAGATTGTGAAGATACTGGATTTCGTCATGGAGAGATTTTATAGTTCCATGGACGTCAAGTTAATCCACTCTAACCTAGAAGATCAAAATCACGGTGCCTATGTACCCCTTCTGACAAATAGAAGTGGGATTGTAAATTATGTATACAGAAGATTGGAGCCTCTCAACATGCCGTTTGGTGTATTTATTGTGTGTGGTTCTGTAAAGTATGACCAACTATGCTTCTTGCACATAACTTTGTTATGAATATGGCTATATTTTGTTGACATTCATCTCTCTTAGCCTTCAGATTCTTTATTTTAGTCCTTATAATCCACATCAGGGTTTTTAGTGGTATGTTTTTGACTTACGATAGTTTTGTATGTAATATGAGGATCCACTGGTGATTTATTTCCATATGGTGTTTTGAACTTCATCGTTATATGGCATGTAGCTAGTTTCTTTACAAATCTACTCATTTCTTATATGAAAAAGATCATTTGGTTTTTGGTTCCACGAAGATTATCACTTACCATGCCATAGAGGTTATTAGATAATTGAAATATATCCATCTGTAGCTCAATGGCTGTAAATAAAGTTGTCTTTCTCAGCTCCACTCTTTTAGCAATTACTTTTGTGCCGAATTGAAGATTGAAGGATTTTGGTGCTATAACAAATGCCTTCAGGTACATCCGGTTTTCCTCCTCATTTTGATAAAAAGCTATTATTTTTGCTTGATACATGGTTGGCTATGTACTAAAATAGTAATAGTTTTTAGGCAGGCAGGTGTATGTACTATATACTGTTTATTCTGTTATCCAAATTTTTATACTGACCGGTAGCATATAATTGGCAATTTCATGGTCTCCTTGGGTGGTTTGTGGCTATAGTTATCATTAATTTTTTATCAGGGTAAAAGGGAATATCACACTTGAGATTGAATTTTTAATCAAATCCTTGTTCCATCTTTTTGTAATTTTTATCTATTGGTTAATCTCAATAATAGATCAATTAACATACTAAAAACATATGATTATCCTTTCGGAACACACCTCACTGAAGTATATCCATGTCAGGAGATATTCAAGACCTTGGACTATGTGCAGAGTTCCAATAGCAAATTCTGTGAGACACGTTTTCTCCTTTGTGTTTGAGTTAGTATTTAGGAGTAGAACTTCTTGAAAAAACATTTCAGATTTATTATGTTTCCTTGTGCCCCATCCTGTATGAGGAATTTTAAGTCAGGTTAGGCTTGTAATTAAGATTGTTTGATAATCATAATTCAGCGAAGAACATCATTGATGAGTTCAAAATTTGATTGCATTTGCTGTAGCTTCTGGATGAACACACTACTGTTGCACTCTCATGGTTTGTTTGATGGCCTACAGATGCACAAGTATATTGTCGTGAAAACGGCGTTGTTGCTAACATTGTATTCGTCAACTAATTTCGTGGTCCAACAAGTTCATGTCTTAACTGTCTAATATTATTCTACGGAACCTGTCCTGTCCGTTACATTTTCTTTTATGTATTACAACAGTAATAACAAGTCAACAACTAAGCATTTTCCTACTAGGAATTTCTTCAAAATAGTACTCATATATTATAAATACTCCTAGTATTATTCAACCAAACAGAATGACTGAAGGTTAGAACTTTCAGGTCCTTTACACATCTTGTATCAGAGGTGACAACTTTTGTGCTCGAAATTATATCTTTGATTATTTTCTGTCTGAATTGGTCTCAGTAGTGTGTAGAATTTAAGATTCACCTGTAACTTCATGCTGCTCGTTGTGTTTACATCCTTTAGTTTAATGCCTCTTCTATAGTGCACTCATGTTAAATAAAGATGACTTTTATTGCTCGAGTTAATACTTATAAATAAATAATAACCTTTTCACTGCCTAATTATAGTTTTGCATCTGTCTTACTTATGCAAGTTTACATTGGATCTGAAGGCAACTGATCTGGTAAAAGAAGCTGGATACTGCAAGGACCAAGAAGATTGTAGCATAGCCTTAAATTAGGTATGCTTTCATATATATGCAGTGGGCTTGCTGTTTCAAACTGAAAGCACATCATATATATAGATCATACAGTCTGTACCCTGTTTTCTGTGTTCGCATTCATGATTCATCGCCATGCCAGACATGGTCCGTTTTCTAGTCCTGAATATCTCTGCTATTACATTCGAGCATGCAAATAATTTTTATTTGTTCCTACACTTGGATGCCGGTATGTGCCCTGGAATATGTTATAACTCAACTGTTAGATGGTATTGGATGTCTAACACCAATAGATTTCAAAGCTTTGAAGTTTTATCATAAGTTTTGGTCGCCCTATTTTCATGCACTCACTCACAGTATTAGTCCCCCCATTTTAAAATCACTCAGTTTTGGGCCGTCCCTTTGATTTTTGAACTTCAAAATGGTGATACTTATTTCAATTGAAGTACTTAGGGGGGGGTTTTCTTGTAATTTTATGGGTGTTGATCATTCAACGTCATCAGGTTGTATTGCAAAATTAGATGGAATGAAATGACAGAATTAGATTTTAAAAATAGATGTTCTCATTTTATTTCATCCTACATTCCTACTCCATTCTATTATCATATACCACACATGACCTGAGTATCTAGATTCTAGAACAGTGCTAATTATTTTGTTAGTTTAACTTAATGTAGTAGGAACTGGAATTGTACTACAGAGAATTAGGGAGCAATTCCATGGATTACATAACAATAATGTAGAAATTTGTGGGTCTGCACTTTACACACACCCTTATTTGGTATGGAACTCTTACATGACTGTAACCAAGAAAGCAGCAATTTATCTTGCTGTTCCCGAAGCAAGTAGGCTTCTTTGACTTTTGCTAAAGCAATACACCTTGCTATTAACACATGAAGTAGGCACAGCATTGTTGTTTTCTGGTTGCAACCTTTTCACTATGTTTTAAAATTCTAGTTGTATCTTTGTGATGAGCGTGCGTTTGAAAGTCCAATTGGCCATGGTTTCAAACATCTTGGTAGTTGCATATCTTTCCGCACCAATATCAGAATATACATCTGTAGTTAGTGTAATGTATTGAAAATGTATTGTATGCGGACGGCAATTATGTTTTAAGTTCATAAATACGAAAGATGCATATAAGAAGCATCTGAGGAAATGTTTTTCAAAAATAAAACAAAGAATTGATTGAATGACTTCTAGGTACGTATATTGAAGTATTGTTGATTACTATACTTTTCCATTGATAATAGTGTTTGACATTTGATATGCGTGAGTGCTCTGTGCAAAAACATTTACTGCAGTAGCACAAAATTAAGTTGTCAATGGAAAGGATTGAATCAACCTGAGTTTCATGGACGCAGTATTGATTCTTTAGTAGTTTGTGAAGATGTGTAATAGCACAGTTCCAATTCTTAACAAGTGATGAAAATAGTAGTATAATAATAACAGACGTTATCAAGAAGTTGCATGGAACTTTGAAGTCTTCTTGCTTAAAATATGACAACTGACTCAGTCATTTATTGATAGCAAAGAATGTTAACCATCACTAGTGTTCAAATTCCATTGACATATTATTTTTTTCTTCGTTTCACAATCTGTTCTTTGATGGTTCAAATGAACAGCAAAGATCTTGATGTTATTGGTTTTATATTACAACTCCATAGCTCAAACTTTCTCCGCAAGACCACAATTGTAAATTTGTAATCCAAAGATGATGATCTCATCTTAAGCCAAGTCAAAAGTCATATTATCTTACTTGTATATTAGTACTACTAAACGTGTGAATTTTTTTCTCTTAAATTACCCTTGTTTTCTGGACATGAATTGTTCCTAAAGTTTATTTGAATTTATGTTCCCTGACGTGTTTAAGATGAATAGTTAAACTTGTGTTTTGTAGTCATATAGCATTATAGCTAATTAAACTCCTTACATTTATTTAAACTCTCTTTAGTTATAGCATAAGCATTCTATTGTGTTATGTTGTTTTGCTATCATAGTCTTATATTGCGGTCTGCAACGGTAATTGTGGCCGCAATATAAAGATTTTAGAGGTTTTTGCTACGGCATCACAACTTCAATTCTGGCAGCATCGGCTGCCTTTCATTGCAATATAATTTTTTTTGCAATGTATTTGCAACCACAGTTTAAAATTGATTGGCAAAACTTTCTTTTTGTTTGAAGTTTATATATAGCTTTCTTTTTTTACAGCAAATTTCTATAGCTATCTTTACCAAAAAGAAGTGAAAGTGGAGAATTTCTTTGTCAAAGAAAGGGTAAAAAGTCCCTAGTTTGGTTACATAATCCTTCATTTAGAAACTAGTACAAATTAGTAACAGACTCAGGAAATTAAATGAAGTTAAGATATCATGAGACATAATTCAGATGAAAAAAAAACATTGGCATCAAAATGACAAGATAGAAACCTTAGTGAGAATTAGATGGCTGGAATCTTACTCCAGGCAAGTACCTAGACACAAATTCTCTAGCCAGAGCTTGGAGTTCATCATCCTCAAGTTGTTGATCTGATTGATTGAAGAAACTGCTCAAATCCAATGATGTTGAAAGTTGTTGATGAGGATCAAAGTGCATGGACATGTTAGAGGCACTTTGCAATTCTGCATTTGTTCCCAAGTGATCTGAGGAAGAATGAACACTTTGTGATGAGCTTTGAGGGTTTGGAAGAGATGGTGCTAGTGATATTGGGAGGCGCTGCATTGTCGCAAGAGTCGCCTGAACGTAGGTTAACTCCGCCTGCAAGCTCATGACCTGCACCATACAAATTAAGTTCTAATAAATGTCAAATTACTCGAGTATTATGCTATTAGCATGATTTTAAATTGTGGCTGCAGTCGCAGTTGTAGTTATGTTGTGAACTTTGATATTGCAACAAAATATGGACAAATGCAGCCAATGCAGTTTCAGACTGCAACAATGACTCCAAGATTAAGGTATATGATCCAAAACAGTTCATCTCATTGTAATTTTAGTACCAACAATGCTAACATCTTAAGCATAAATGTGAGGTGATCATGCTCATTATTATGATAGTTCCAGAACTTTAAGTAAATACTTTTTTTTACTTATTCAATAGCATTTGAATGAGATAGTAAGTGATCAATATTATTGAGTTCTCTTGAAGAAAAACTTTACCACCCTTGATGATCCTACTTAAATCGAAAAGTTCGTTTATGCAGTTGTGCACAAATGATGCCATAAATCATTCACGCACAAAAAAAATACATAATACATTTTTCTTTTTGACTCAAATTAAATACATGTCACCACTTACCAGTGATTTTAATTAATTTTCATTTAATTAATTTTCATTATATGCACATCTGTGTGTGCATCATGCATGAGTAATTAAGCTCTTTCTGTTGGCTCTTGTTTAGTAGGGAATAACTAACCCTTTTAAGAAAAACAAAGTTAATTAATCTATCAAATTGAAGGCTACTTTTCAACTCTCACAACTATGATGAACTGCACATATTTACCAAAGTGTACTTTCAAACAGTATAATTTGTTAAAATGACTTAATACAAAAGATATCTAATGACTTAATTATTTAGGTAGCCAATAAACAGAGCAAATTTTCTAAAGAAAAATGATTATTATTCTCTGATTAAAGATAGATTTTACTATCATAAAACATGCCACTAGTTAAAAAATGTCAGAAATGAACAGATAAAGATTGATACATTTTGGCATACTCATCTATACATGCATGTGAAGAATATTCTTATTTGGTATCAAGAGATAAACTTTAATATTTTATTTTATTTTGACTGATAATTAACACTACTTGTTTAATAACACATAATTGGTACATCAAACTTATCCAAATAACTTTCCTTTTCAATTATTTGGTTGAGAATCTAGAAGGGACTACATAATTGGTAATATTAATTTGGTAACTAATCACTTAGACAATGGAATCCTGCCTAACTATAAGATAAGGAATCCATTTGTGTTAAATTGCTACTTCCAATATGGTCAACAGCAGGTTTGATATGGATGAATATCCAAATTGCTACTCCCTTTGGTTATATACCATATCACTTTAAAAAAAAATTGTTCCAAATTGCAGAACTTTATATGTAATTTGACACATCAACATTTAATAATTAGTCGAATTTGGATCAATTTTTTAATATCGAAAGAATAAATTGTTCTATTTAAAAATTCATTCTTGAATCTCTCCCTATTCAACCTATATGTCATTTAATTTTTATCACTTAAATTATCTTACGGGTAGAGGTGAGAATAGGCCGGTCCGGCCGCCTATGGCTTAGCCTATATTGTCTCAGATCAGGTCACACCGTTTTTTTAAATAGAATAGGTCGAGACATTTTTACAAGCATAGCTTATTTAGCTAAAGAGGCCAAACTACATGCCATAATAAAAAGTTTTTTAAACCTATTAAGCCGATTTATTTAAATAAATATTAATAATATTTTTATTAATTTTATCATTTAATATTAAATATGTAATATTATTGAATTTTGAACAAAATTATATTTCTAAAATATTTATAATGATTTAATTTTTTTTGCATATATGAATGTATTGTTATAAACTAGAATTAAAATATGATGTATATATAGCAAAATTCTCTAAAGTATGATCTGAAATATCGAAAGAAAGTTTAATCTCATTGGTCAATTAATTGATTAGTCTATTTAAATATATTCATATGAAATAAGCTTTTAAATAGGCTAATAGGTCAGACAAACTTCTCATAAACCATACTTTAGGCTAAAATTCAAGCATATAACAAGCCAACGATCAGGCTCTTACTTTCGGTTTTTTAACAGGTCACTCACAGACTTAGATTTAACACGGCCTAACTCGACCTACCTATTTTCACCCCTATAAATACAATTTTATCTCAATTTAAAATATATTTTTTTATTGTTGACAAATTTTAATTCAACTAATAATAAATACCAAAATTATTCAATCGGATGTCAATTATTCAAATTCTAGCCTTTTCACTTTATGTATAAGTTTTTATAATGACTTACAAAATTTCTGCTACATACTAAAAGAAAACTTTAATCTAAATAGTAGCTTGAGAGACTATTTTGTTCTGCCAATTCTATAATATACAAATGAGACAAATCATGCATAAATTATTATATAAAATGAGATATGACAAAATTTATTAATTTAATAATAAAAAACAAATTTATGAATAATGTAACTATTCTAGTCTACTAGTGAAAATATTGTCTACTATAATTGCCTAGTAATACAGTAAAAGCATGTGTATGAAGAGTTTGAAAGTCAATACTAAAAACATTTGAATATTTCTCGAGCTACTAATTGAGTTGCTTGTTAGCTCCGGCAAGCAACCGACAGTCCTCCGTAATCAGCCACAACCAGTTGGCGGCTGCCACACCACCATCTCACTCTTTTAAAATATTGCATGCATTTCACAATGTTTATACATTCATTAAATTGCCTTATCAAACTTAACAATACATTATTTTTCTAGTTTTTTTTTTTGACGAAACATTGTTTTTCTAGTTCCAAGTCCCAACATTTGTCATATTGATATAAGTCTTTCATTTGTTGAATCAATCAATAAATTTCGCTATTAAATCAATACTATGTCACATTATATTTCATTTGATTTAATTATAAAATTGAATTAATCTACTTGTACACAAATATATGCCATAAATCTAACTATTAATTGACAATGTTTTGTAGGAGATATTCATACATGGTCATTAGACCAAAAAGTTATATTTGGTCATGCTTAAGCAAAATGATCTGTTTCAAAGACTTCTCAAAAATTATTTTTAATTTTTTAAAAATTAAAAAAGAGAAAATATGTTTTTTTTGTCGAAACTGGGGTATCCACCGCCAAACGCAATGATTAATCTCTCGCTAGATTGGAGGCACCTCGAAGGGTGAGATAGTTAGCCCAAGAATTTAAAGTTGTTCCGTACCCAATGTGAGAATCAAACCCTCGATCCTTGATTAAGAGAAGATGAACCACAACCGCTCAACCACACCTCTTGGGTTAGAGAAAATATGTTTGGAAGACTTCTTTCTAAACATTGTTTTTAAAAATTAATTTTAATTTTATAGTTTTAAAAATTAAAAACAAATTAAAATTGTTTCAAACAGGCCTTATATAATTATTTAAAATTATATATTATTAAAATATTATTTTTTCTATATTTTCTTTTGTGTGATCAAAATTTGTGTCCATAGTCTTGTGACCTTGAAAAAGTTGCTCTATTTTGTGAATAATAAGGTAGTGTAGTTTCTTTGACTCAAATAAGGTAGTATATATATTTTTTAATCAAAATAAGGTATTAGTCACTAGTTTACTTCAATATACATACTTACCCTGCCTTAGACCTTGAAATACAATGGCCACCTACACTTATAGGGGCACTGTAATTTATAACTAGCATACAATCATACATTATAAAATATGGAGAAATTAAAGCTAACAAACGTGTGAAAGCAAATAGTACATTGTACTTCATATTCTAATTCTATGTAGGTAAGATCTTGACCTACGAGGAATGCAAACAGTGATTATTGTCAAGGGACAATACTAGATTGCAGAACTTTGCATCAACTAAATAAAGGTACAACGAACTAAATATTAACAAGATTATCATACAAGACAGATTTTAATTTTTTTTTTTTTGATCATTTCTTAGGAAAACACTTGAATTCTTTTAAGAAAAATTAGGGATGAATTAAATTAACAATAACTACATTTTTTTGTGCCTCAATAAGTCAATATAACTTTTAAATAATTGTTTTAAATTTATTTCGCATACTATGGCCAAATACATAAAAATTGTGCATAAAAATAATTCTTATTAAAATGTTGTACTACTATTTAACATCCTAAATAGAAATAAAAATAGAGCTACAATAGTTGATTGGTGTTATTTTAGTTCTTTGTTAGTATTTTTAAAATGAAAAATTTAAAACTTATTTTAAGTGTTTTATAAAGTGCTTTTTTACCTTTCTAAAAAATGATTTTGATTTAAATCCATCATATGATGTACTAATTTAAAACATGACAAGTGATTAAAATTAAATATAATTAAGTAACAGGGCGCATTCTTGTGTGGACTCATTTTCTTATCACTTTCTTAACACATAAATGTTGTGTACTAAAATCTGCAACATAACCCAAAAAAATTTGAGAAATTTTGCTTCTATATATACACTTTATTTTATCATCCATTATCATAATTTTTTTTATTAACACAACTAGCTAGTTAGACTCATCAAGTTGTAAGCTTAAGTTTGAGTTGTGACACTATCCGTATATTTTGAGAACAAAATATAGAGTTCAAATTCAAAGCAAGACTACAAGGAAGATAACATAAACAATTAATATTTGAAGATAAAAACACCTCAAAAAGGACCAAGGAGGAAACAAAGAGATCATGATCATCGCTATATGAAGGTTATGTTTTGTATCACGGATTCACGGTGAATATGTCAGGATCACAGTTATTCACCGTAATTTTGTAGAAGTTAGACTTTTTTATAGCTTTTTGGAAAGTTACGATGGATCGTAGTGATTTACACATACAAAACATATCTATTAAACTAAAAAATATAAATGAGTACGTACCTGTTGTTGAAGTGCAAAGATATGAGCAACACAACCATAAACAGGATCTCTAGCCCTAGCAAGAGCTTCATAACAAAGAGTAACAACAGCATCAAGACGTTTATGAGCTGGAATACGCATGAGTAACTTTGAGGCATTACTAGCACCAAACACTTTATGAACCGCTGCAAAATGAACCGTTCCTTGGTCAGAATCAAAATATGGTGCAAATATGCAACCTTTTACACACTTTCTTCTCAAAAATTTGCAAGCACCACATGGTCCACCACCACCACCACCTCTTTGATCACTTCCACCACCAATCTTTCCACCACAATAATTCATCTTGCTAAATTCTTGTTTAGGGTTGAAGTTGAACCAAACACTTGTGAGTCATAAAGAAAGAGGTATATATAATGATGAAATTTAAGATAATGTGTTGGGTTTGTGTGTAAGTGTAGCTATTGATTTTGATATTTGGAATGAATGAATGAATAATGAGTGAATGCTTTTGGTGGTGGGTCAATCACTTGACTTGAGATGGACCCCTTTAGCTGTATACAATTTATATTTAAATTAAAATAGGCAACAAACTCTTCTTTTTTTCACTTTTAAAAAAATAAATTAAAACTAATAATTAAAATAAAATAAGAGGGCAATTAAATTTCTTATGTCATTTCATCGTCACAAAATTTCATTTTTTAACCACCCTAAATTTCATTTTCTTTAAGTTTTATTCAATTTGACTTATGATGAATATTTAAAATTTTTAAAGTTATTTTTCATAAATTTAATTGATTATTTTTTACTTGAATATTCATAATTACTTTTAAAGTCATACTATAAAATTAATTATGGTTTGTTGATAATGTAATTTTTTAGTTTGCACATATTGTATTTGTATAAAATAAAACTTATTTACCATTACATGGGTTCAAGTGGAAGGACTCTGGTGTTTGAATTTTGTGGATAAAAAGAGAGATTTCACTAAAATAATTAGTTAAATTTTTTAATAGTTTTTTTTGTTTTTATATTTTGATTCTTAGAGGAAGGATTTTAAATAATCTTGAGTTTGGGCAAGTTCTCATATCATATGGTTTTAATCTTTTTCCAAACACAATTGTGAGGATTAAATCATATAGTCCTTTTTATCATGTTCAGCCTCAATCGCTACTAGAACAACTAATATTTAATTATTTTTCATAAAAATTTAATCAGTGATAAAACTGGTGTATTCTTGGCACCAATAACATAATTTATATATATAGAAGGTTTGTGAGCTTGAAAGCATGAAACTTTAAAGCCACGCAAAAAATTGTTTGCAACAAGGGAATGCCTAAAAGGAAAGGGTTTGCGTGAAGCAAAGACAGTGTGTTATTATACATCACAATTACAAGTGATGAAGTTAGTAAGTAGGTGATCGATGACATACATATGCATCACCTTTCAATTCCATTTCCATTCTAATGCCCCCATTGGGTAAGCCACGTGGCATACCCCCTCCCTACATCACGTGGGACAAACATTTTCCTATCCTAAAATTTTAGTAGTACATCAAAACAAAAACATCTAGGAGCAGATTCAATAGACTTGTAGGACCCATTATGTTTAAGATTACGATTACGATGAATATATCAGAATTATATTTCGGTGATTTATTTAGTTTTTTTATTACAAAGTTACAAAGTGTAACTTCTATAAAATTACTATTATAATTCTGACATATCTATCGTAATATCAAAAATAGACTCATTTTAATTAAAAAAATATGGAGTTAGATTTCTTGCTGTAACAGATTTCGACCGTTTGATCTTGCATCAGTGATTCAAATTGTTTTAATAAGTAAAGTTGTGTATTACATACGTACTACCATTTAATCATAAATAAAGGGCCGAGATGCATTACAGTGAAAAACTATGGAAATTCATTACCGCAGAGAATTCAGGTCAAAAAAATCTCACTCGCGCCATTGATATGTTAAGAGCCGTATGATTAGACGATTCGTATTCAAATCTCTAATTTTAAGATCGTTCAATTTAAATCAGACAACTCCAAATACGCCAACAGCTTGAATGTATGATTCAAGTGACTCCAAAGAATATGTTTGAAGACATGTACTAGTGATTCTTACTAGTTAGTATAAGGTGTCACCTCTTGCTTTTACTTTCATTTTTTGCTGTTCATGAAAATGACTAAATGAAAAGAAGTGTAGCTAATAATCCAAAGATGAATGTAACGTACACTGTTTGTGCCCTGTGGTTCTGGTAATTTAAAAGGTTTCATTTTTCTTTCATCACTTTGTAACAGGACCACACTTCTATTTCAGATTCTTGTCATGTTCCACCCTGATTTTGTATGCACTCAGTAGCAGTATGAGATTAATTTCCTTTGGAACAACGCTACTCTTCTTTCTCTTTTACTTTTTCTTGTCCTTTCAAATTCAGTACTACTATGATATTCTCACTTCCTGTCTTTAATATAAGAAACAAACTACTTTTTAAGTTATTTGAAAACTAATGTATTTGGCCTATATTGCGAACTAGATACATTAGGTTTCCAATGAACTTAAAAAGTAATTTGTTTCTTATATTAAGGACCGGAGGTAATAAAATTTAGTCGACAAAAATAAATCCATCTGATCCAAAATTTGCATCACATACATTAATTTTTTTTGACAAAATTTTATTTATATTTGAGACCGTAATAATCATGTGTGGTTCATTTCAAATTTTGAGGGCCCACTTCTTTCTATTATATTACCGACGAATTTTTGGTAGCAAATGTTATCTAACAGTTGAAACTTTGCACAACATACGAGCATAGCAGGTGACCGTTGTTTTTTCAAATTAAAATACATTTGCTACGAAATTTTGGTAGGAAATGTCGTAGGAACTGTTTATTTAATAACAAATCAACCGTTACACAACGGCTACAAAGAATGGCTATATATCTTTCTTCATTCTCATCTTTTCCTTCATATTCTTCAGTTCATATATCTCTTTCTTCTTCAGTTTTTTTTCATCAATTTTTCTACATTTATTTGTAATCAAATCATTATAACAGGTGAGTTTTATGAATCTATTTTAAGTTTTATTTTATGTATAATATGATAAATTATTTGTTAGTTAATCCTAATTTTATTTCTATTTTTTATTTTTATAGTGTGATTGTTGTTGTGTGATTTGTTGCTGCTC
The DNA here is from genome assembly GCA_951804385.1 of Trifolium dubium. Lineage (NCBI taxonomy): Eukaryota > Viridiplantae > Streptophyta > Magnoliopsida > Fabales > Fabaceae > Trifolium > Trifolium dubium. The sequence goes on along the minus strand of OX638063.1, from coordinate 8,724,847 downwards.
TTCTTGCTTGGGAATTATTTTCATCACATTTGCTTGAGGGTTAGTTTGTCTAATATATTTTAAATTGTTAGTTAAAAAATACTTATAAATAAAAATATTATTATGTTATAGTTTTTGATTAGAAACATATTAGTTAGTAAAAATAAATGTTATTATTTTAGTTAGTAAAAATGATTTATTTAGTTGTTTAGTTTAAAACTTGTAGTTTATTAGTCAAAATACGACATGTTAGATTTATACACGTAACTCGTAAGACAAATAAAAAAGATAAACTAATTTGAATAAATGTTAACGATGTGTTAGATTTTTACACAATCACTCGTACGATAAATTTGAAGAAGTGTAGTTTAAAAAATATTTATTAATAAAAAATTTATTATATTATAGTTTTGACTTAATTACTCTTTTGGTCCCTTAACTTATTTTTCTATTTCATTTTGATATTTTAACTATTAAAAGTTTTGTTTTGATCCTTTTATTTATTTTTTTGTTTCCTTTTAATCCCTTAACTATTAAAATTTTTGTTTTAGTCCCTTAACTCTTAATACATTCATCCTAGCATAAATGACATATTGATTGAAGGAGGAAGAGTTAATTAATTAATGTTCTAAAACAAAACCAAAAAATAAGTTAAGAAAACAAAACAAAATTTTTAATAGTTAAGGGACCAAAATAAAACTAAAAAATTAGTTAAAGGGCAAAAAGAGTAATTAAGTCTATAGTATACTATTAGTTAGTTAGTTAAAATAAATGTTATTTTGTACTCCAAAAGAGTAAACTATAATATCATTTTAACTATAATATTTATTAATAAAAAATGATTATAGTTTATAAAAATGATTTTTTTTAGGTACTTAGTAAAAAACTTGTACCGTAGTTTATTAGTTAAAATACGACGTGTTAGATTTTTACACCTATACCGTGTGACAAATAAAATTAAAAAAAATTGATTTGAATAACAGTCGACGATGTGTTTAAGTTTTTACACGTGAGTGACAAATATAAAAATAGAAAATAACTAATTTGAATTAATGTTAATGATATATGTAGTAGATGGATCAATATATGTCTCGTCGAAGTTGGATGTACGATAGAACATATCCAGGTAGTAGGACAATTAAACCGCATTTTAAGGATGGAGTTGAAGAATTTGTTACTTACGCGATGACGCAAGATATTGTTAAAAGTGAGGGAGGGATAAGATGTCCATGCATTAAATGTTCGTGCGGGTTGATTCAAAGTCCAGAAGATGTCATAGTTCATTTAGAGAAGGTTGGATTTATGAATGGTTATTACTTGTGGAAACATCATGGTGAAAAAGAACTGCCGAATATTAATACCAAGTTTGGTGTTAATATGGATGCTTCGAGTAGTGAAGCGCGGGAGAGATATGAAAAATATCGCTATATTGAAGATATGGTCAATCACGCTCTCGGGGTGAACTTGTCTTACGAAGGGGGCGGCGAAGTGGACATAATCCTGAACGAGAAAGTGCATAAGTTTTATGCAATGTTTGAGGAAATGAAGAAACCATTGTTTGAAGGGGCGTCTGACTCAAAGTTATCCGTGTGTAGGAGACTTTTAATCGCCAAGTCAAATTGGAACTTACCTGAAGATTGCATGGAGTTCTTCACAAAGATTATGTTGGATGTGACGCCTGTAAAAGACAACCTGCCGACAAGTTATCATGATGCGAAGAGGTTGATGTCGATGTTGGAACATAGTTTTCATGATATGGTTGCTGCCTTGTTGAAGGATAAGTTGTATGATGAAAGGAAGGCTTATAAAGAAAAGAATCGTCCGGATGAACCATATTGTCCTAAGTGGATTGGAAAAGATGTTTGGAATAACCTCTTAAAATATTGGGAGAATGACCCACATTTTAAAAACCGCTTTGAAACAAAAGGTAACAAAAGATCAAGCAAAGGGGGAAATCTGCATACACATGGATCTGTCACTGTCTCCACTCATGCTCAATATGGTATTATATTTAATTTGTATACTTTTTAATATACGTATATATATATATATATATCACATCCATCCTTAAATATAAGATCATGTTTGGCCACATCACGTACGTCAATACATAATTTTGATCACTACTCCCTCTGTTCCAAAACTATTGTCCTTTTAACTATTTAGTTTTATCCCAAAACTATTGTCCTTTTCGCAAACCAATGTAAAATTAAAGTTAGTTTAGCATTTGTATCCTTACAAAAGTTAAAGCATTAATTAAATATATTTTCTCTTTCTTAATAAAGTAAGGGTAAACGAGACTTAGCTTATCAATGTTTATTGTTTCTTAATCTACGTGCATAACTCTAAAAGGACAATAGTTTTGGGACGGAGGGAGTAATATCTATAGTAAAAATTATAAAAATTTGATATTTTGAAAATACTCATCAAAACAAATTAAACAATATCTTATATACTAATATATATATATATAATAACTCAATTAATTCTTTACAAAAAAAAACAAGAGATATGATCTTTTCTCCTATCAATATATTAATTATATATATATATTACAATTTATAATTGATTATTTTTGTGTGTGTAAAATTAGATAAAACAGAAGAGTGGGGATGTAGACATCGCTCAGGTCCGTAAAGAAACCCGCATCAAGAAGAGTATGTCGCAGTCCTAAACTACTCAGGTGAGCTTTCAATTTGATATTTTTTAATTATTGTCTAATATGTTTATTTACTAATTTTTATCTGAATTTATTTATTATGAATGTATACAGGCTTTATACGATTCCACAATTCTAAAGTTTCTTCAAGAACATCCCAAGTATTCTTGCTACGAAGATATACCCCTTACCATCCGACAAGATATTTGGATAAAAGTAACCGGACCAGAGACATGATTTTGGGAATTTGACCCCCAACTTGAGATATGAAAACCTTTTCCATGTTCCTACATATGACGAAGAGAGGAGTTGCAGCGTATTGATAGAGATAAGTATTTTAGGCAAATGATGACTTACATGTCCAGGAAGGCTTCATATTAATCCTACTGATAACGAGGAGTCTGATAACGAGGATGCAGATGATTCAAATTAGTATTTTTAATGTTTTGTAATAATGTTTTGAATATTGACAATTTTTACTTTATCATTTTAAACTAGAATCCATTTAACTTTTATTTCAACGATTATTATTTTGAGACGAATGAAGTATTAAGATTAAGATAAGAATTTTAGACATATAGTCATGTAAGCTTAGCTCAATTGATAGAACGTTGCATAATATATGCAGGGGACGGAGTTTGAACCCCGATCATCTTAGGTGAAATTTCTAGTTAAAATAGATTACTTACCAATTTTTTATTTTATTTTATACATACAAGACGTGAAAGTAGTTCTTTTAAGAAATTTGGGATTTGGTAAAAGAGGCCAGGCCCAATGGACAATTAATGTTGGCCTGAAAAAAACCAAACCAGGGCCCATACTGAAGATTGAGGGAGAGTACTGACTAATTGTGTGAAAAATAATGAAGTGACAAGTAAAGTACAAAATATCATGTTCGATGTGATTACAATACATCGAGTCACAACACAAAGGACCCATCAATTGTTGTGTTCTGTGTGTTGTGTGTTAGTGAGTGAGTGAGCGGTGTCACATGGAAAGAAGCAAGTAGCTAGAAAGGTTATTTATACTATGCATGAGTACTTGCTTTGCACTTGGAGATGGGAACAGAACATGTATGTAGGTAGGACTTAGGACTTAGGAGTAAGAGGAACATAGAGATGTGCACAAGACTAAGATTGGGATTCATACCATTGCTTCTTACTGTGGATGACGTTTCAATGTCTTTCCATCCAATGCATGTGAATTCTATGCTATCACTGTCTTCATGTAGTTAGTTACACATAAAACTCTCAAAAATATGTTGGGTTGATTGGCCAATCCATTAGCTAACGGGTTTGAACGAACTAAACCTTAAAAGAAATTCAAATGCAATTGAGTCTTTTTAGCCTAAATCCGTGCAGGCTAGTCCATTAGATTTCGGATCGGTCTACTATCAAAAAATTAATATCGGTCCACTCGAGTTACATTCTATATGTTAACTATCTTGAGCGTGAAGGAGGTAAGTTACTATATTAGAACTTGTGCATAGAATTTGAGGAATGTAAAACTAGAGACAAAACAAAAGGATGATATGAAATTATGGAATTGTGAAATACGTTGTGATCCTTCACTTGTATATTCTCATTCACATTGTGTTATGTGTACGTTTGTATTTTTTTAAGAAAAATTAGGCTTTTAAGCAACTAGGCCCAAAACCTCACAAGTCATAACCAACATAGTTACATTGATTTACTTGCATAACAAACAATGGTATGCAAATCTAACTAATCTTCAATTAACTTGACATATGAATCATAATTAACATATCTAATGACTTATTTGAATTTTACATCAACAATTTAAGAGTTTTACATTAAACGAGATAAAAATGAACATGTGTTTATAAGTAGAAGTAGTTTTCACTGATTTAATAAGATTGAGCTAAATCTAATACAAAATTTTAAGAGAGACTCCAAAAACTAGCTACTACCTCCGTACTAAATATAAGTCGATTTGATTATATTACACAAATTAAGAAATGTAATCATTGTTGCATGGAAAAGAGAAATTGAGTTAGTTTACAAAATTGTCATTCATTAATAGTATGAAAAAGATAAATTGAAAAAGTAAAAGAAGAGAGAGTAATAAATAGTTAAAGGTATAATAAGAAAAATAGTTTTAAATATTTCATTGGTATTGTAAAGTGATTTATATTTTGGTACAATTTTTTTCTCAAAATAATTTATATTTTAATACGGAGGGAGTAATAACTTGGTGGAATATTTTTTACAGCAAGTTTACTCTTTTTTTGGTAAGAGCAGCAAGTTTACTTTAACAAAACAAAACTTCTCCAATTTAAAATTTGAAAACATATATATATAACTTTTAAATAAGTTCATACTCCATTGACAAAAGAAATTAGAAAGATAATCTTATGAGTGAAAATGGCTCTTGCACACAATAGAAGCATAGCTCCCAAAGATCACACCAAAAAGATCATAATAATATAGAGCTAGAGCCACTAGATTTATAGATGCTTTGACTAAAAAGAATTAGGAAAATATAAAAGTGATTCTTTGATGTCATGATTGATTTGGTCTAGGCTCTTTCTTTGACTTCCCTTTAATTTCAAGTCTTTAAACATCCTCCTCCTTTTCCTTAAGCTAAATTATTAGTATATTATTGTACTTAAGCAGCTTATTTGCCGCTTGTTCAGGTGACATCCTTTGTTTCAAGACACAATTATTCAAACTGAAATTCTTGTAAATAATCATAATCATAATTAAACTTTGTAGTATTAATTTGTTTAATCATCCCCAGGTGTTGACCACACGGGTGGAGGGAACTAGTAGGGTCATCAATTGGAATAGATTATCACCTTTTGTTGTCAATAGAAGCATAGGCAAGCCTAATCAAAGGACACTACCTAGACAACAACTATGTTGCTGATCTTGTATTGTATTCTATGCTTCATTGCACATGATGTTTTTTTACTCTTTTTTTGTTTTTCATTGTATTAATTTGTACTAAATAATGGTTGATTAATATACTTAATTTGAAGATTTGTTTGTGTGTCAATCTGGCTTGTAAGCAATTATTATTCTCTAGTTTTGGCAGGGTCTTATTTTAACTCAACAAAAAAAGAGCGCATTTCAAGTCTGTTATCAAATTGCTTTAAAAGAAATTTAGAATTCGACTTAAGATTTAGTTTCTACACTAACAAGTTAAAAAATATAATTTTTATCATTCACATCTTAGGTGAGCTAATCTACTCTACCCCTTCATCGCCATGTTGTTTAGTAAATTAAATAGAGTGAACCAACTTGAATAGTCGAATTCAAAATTTTAACTCCCTCAATTTAAACAAATAGATATGGATTGATTCGAAGAACTCGGTCCATTTTGCCGCCACAATTTCTTGTATGTACACACTCTAAAGAACCGTGGGGTTTCACTCATTTTTCTACCACAACTCAAACTCACAACATAAGCAAATTAAATCATTTTGGCAGTTTGTAAAGAAGAGGAAAAACAAAGAAAACGCGTCATTTTCAACCCTTTGTGTGATTGAATTGAAAGAAAGTAGAGTTAACGTCTTTTCTCCTCCACGCACCTTAAAATACGCAGTGGCAAATATATACATACCCCTCCACATCTTTTCACACCCCCTCATTTTTCATACAATACAACAAACAAAAACCTGTTTCAAGTTTTACATCACCTCTTTCTAGCTCAAAATCAAAACATTTTTTTGTCTCCATCCTTCCATGTCTCACATGAACTATACACCTAGATAGTGTGTGAGTATTTATAAAACGATTTTCATATTATATACAATAATAAATTCACGAGACGATGAATGAATAAGGCAAAAGAGGAAAGAAAATGTGTTTGAGAATGAGAAAAATAATATAGTGCTTACTAAGAGAAGGCTTATTTCATGTTTGCTTCACGCAAACATCTAACTAATGAGGTTAAGCCTTTGCTTCATCTCGTGGCTTTAAAGTTTTCTTCTAACCCGTTTTTAAATCCTTCATTAAAATATATTAACCTCACCAAACCCTTATATTCATATATAAACACTCCCTTGTTCTTCTCTTTCTCTTCCTTCCCTTTTTTTCCTTCTCAATACTATGAATTTCTTAAACCTACTTTCTTAACCTAATTACACGTCTTTCTCTTTAAAAAGTTATAAAAGTATATTACCCTAGCTAATTTATCATCATAAAAAAGAAAAAAGAGTGCTAGCTACAACATTTTTAAAAAAATGAGTATAAACTCTAGTTGTAGCGGTAGTGGTTGCAGTGGCGGTGGCGGTGGTGGAAACGGAGGTACTTGTGGCCCTTGTGGTGCATGTAAGTTTTTGAGAAGAAAGTGTATCCCGGGTTGTATTTTTGCGCCTTACTTCGATTCGGAGCAAGGTGCATCACATTTTGCGGCGGTTCACAAGGTTTTTGGTGCTAGTAACGTTTCAAAGTTGCTACAAAATGTTCCAGTGCACAAGCGTCTCGATGCGGTTATCACCATTTGTTATGAAGCTCAAGCAAGGTTGAGAGATCCTATTTATGGTTGTGTTGCTCATATCTTTACTCTTCAGCAACAGGTAAATTCATTATAATTATAATAACAAGATTTAATGAATTTAATTCATATATGTGTAGATGATTCAATATTTTTTTCATATATGTGTAGTTTTGGTATAAATATTTTGTACAATAATAATCAATCATATACTGTTAGGTTAGTAAAATATTTGTAATTTGTTGATGATATAAAACTTTTGACACTATAAAATTAAAATTTGAACTCATATAATTGAATTATTAGTACTTATTTCATTGACCATGCTAATTTTAGATAAGGATGAAGATGTTCTAGTTAATGAGTATTTTTATTTTGCTTCTTTATTCTTATCCGTAGTATCTCCTTTCTCTCTAAGCTTTTCCAGCTAGTGTAGCTAGCTAGCTTAGCTTCCAGGTGAATATCTTAGAATATTATAGGAACACGTCTAAAAACTTTGAATAATTATATTATATATTAAATTTGACTAGAGATTGATCTTCATTTTACACTGTATTTTATAGAGATACAAAGTTGATTTGATGATAGATAAAAAAGACTTAAGAAATAAAAAGATATAATAAGGATCAACAATTTGATTCTCATTCACAATGAAATATTAACAATATAAATATTTGTCTATATAAATAAAAACTTTACACATTTACAAGCATGCTAGCAAAATAAGTAAAAAGATGATTTTATTTTATCTTTTGGTTTTACTGTTAATTAGTATTAGAGCCTTCATAACATTGAAAGATTGTTATTGGAATGATGAAAAACTAAAAGGTCAAGGTATGAAAAATTTAGAGATAGAAAACTATATCTATTTTTTTGTCACAATATTGTGACAATAATTAGAGAATAATCTTTTTAAGTAGTTATGATGCTAGAAGTGTTATTTGTGCCTTCCAAAAGAGGAACAAAAGTTGTGTTTGAGTCATTTGGGGGAAGAGGAAATCAAGTTACAGGTCATGTTGTAAGCCATGAAAGAAAGGGGACAGTTTCATTGCTTTTTGCTGAAATTCACAAAGCTTAAATAATTAAGAGTTGATGTGGTCGGCGGTTACACATAGATGTGTATGTATAGACCAATACTAGTCTATGGATTCAATTCAACCATTAATTGAACATCCTTTGGTATGGTCTTAGTTTTTGCTGGTTTTAGGGGTAATGGTCGGTTAGTTTCTTGGGTTTTGGATACTACTAGTTAAATATAAGATTATGTTTGGCCACCACATACGCTAATGTATAATTTTGATCACTAATATATTTAATTATTTAGCACTAAAATTTCTAAAAATTTGATATTTTGAAAATACTCATAAAACAAATTAAACAAGATATTATATGCTAGTAATATTTACATCTATATATTATTAAAAAAATACAGTCAAAATATGATAGTTTTTTTTTGACTAATGGTCAAAATATAATAGATGAATAATACAATTTAGTCAAATATGATTTTATATTTAGGAACGAATTGAAGATAGTATTTTCATAATCATAGATGAGTGCATGTACGTTTTTTTCTGTCCCTATATTCTTCTCATATAGAAACACCTTAATTTAAAGAAAATAATATTAATTTTTTAAATTCTACTTCAACTAAACATATGGATATTATTAAGTTGAACACATTTATCCGAATTTAAACTATAAAGTTTTGGATAGTATGTAAATTTGTATTATTTTGCACTATTTATTATATATATATATATATATATATATATATATATATATATATATATATATATAGAGAGAGAGAGAGAGAGAGAGAGAGAGATATTTGAAGATATTATAGAAAAAAGACAAATTGATCCATAAAGAATGACCAAAATAAATTAATCGACAATTGGAAATGAATCAATAAGAACAATTTCACAAAGTCAAAAATTATATTGAACACGTGAATATTTTTAAAGGATTTTTTAACTATATGTACATTCATCTACATTCATCATCCTATCTTAGATGCCTCAAAAAAATCATCCTATCTTAGAAGATGGTACAACATATTTTATCTATTATTTTTTGAACCAGTTTTCTATTTAATTATACAATTGGGAGTATTAAATAGCTGATCCTAAGCCCTCATAATTGATCAATGTGAAAAATCTCCATTAAAAAATTAAATCATTTTCAAGACATATATAATGAATTTTCTTAATTTATTTTTATTGATTCAAAAAAAGACATATATAATGAAGATTAGAGTACTAGCTACTATCTTAGCTTCTGTCACTATTATAATTTTTTAAAAATATTTTGATACATGTAACTGTTATTAGTCTATATTATAGATTAGATATATAAGTTTTCTATTGTATTTAAAAAGTTAAATTTACTATTATCAAAATAATAATAATTAAATTTACTTATAGTAGTGATTGTACTCTATTTTAACAATTGCGGACTTTATATTTCAAGTTTAATCGTTTTGATTTTATTTATTCACCCAAAATAACTTGGTTTGTTTCAATACTCTTGTTTCGTAACCTCGAGAAGTTCACATTCATGTTTTCATAACTTGTCATACTATTCACTTTCATGAAGGTGAATGGAGAGGCCGTGGTTTAAGAAGATCAAAACGCATTCCTTAGTATTTTTCAACATCTTTTTAATAAGTCATATATTAATAGGTACTATCCTAGCTTGTTCTAAAGACTTAGGTTCTCTAAAATTAGCAATTTATCACAATTATATATACATGGTTTATAAATTATGAATTTATTAAATGAAGAAACTCACTTTATTAAATGAGCTTGATCTTACTTTACAAGAGTTGATCCTTTGCTTACATTGGTTCATTGTCAAAAAAAAAGAAGAAGCTTACATTGGTTCAAAAAAAAGAAGAGTTGGTCCTTACATGATTTCTTCTTGAATGATTTTTAGATGGAGAGAAGTTCAGATTGGCCTAACATATATGGAAGCCTTATTTTTTCATTTACTTTTGCAATGCATTTTTTTTACAATTTAGCTACCTATAGATAATGTATAATGTATAAAAAATAAAAATACAAACTCACATCTTCATCAATGATATAAGACTGTTATACATGATAAACAGATAAAATAAAATAGTATATTGTCAACTTATCCATTATTATTAGTATTATTATTATTTCTTTAAATATAAAAAGTTTCGTACTTAATCAATGTTCATATATGATATTAAGACATATATATTAATCTACCTTATTTGCTCCACAGGTGATGAGTTTACAAGCCGAACTCTCATACTTACAAGGCCACTTAGCCACATATGAAGCACCACCCCAACCACCAACAACACCTTCTCCACCACAACCACTTCCAATGGCCTCACTAGTAGCTAACCTCCCATTACCCTCTTCTTCCTCTATCCCACTCACATATGACTTGTCCTCACTTTTTGATCCTATGGCTCAAACTCCATCATGGGCCATGAATCATAGGCCCAATGAGGCCGATCAAATTTTGGGTAGTGGCACATCAACAAGTGGTGGTGATCTTCAATCATTGGCAAGAGAGCTTTTACATAGATATGGATCTGCTTCATCATCTCATTCTCATTCCAAATGATCAATCTTTGATTTAATCAACTAATCTTTGCTTTTATTGAAATATGGAGACTAGGAAGCAATCTTAAATTTTCAATGTTTCATATTGAGAGAGTAATTTATATTCATGGTTCAATTTTAAAAGAATTATCCTCTTTTAAAAGAGTTATCTACAATATATATAATTCTTTTATATGTAGATTTACAATATATATAAAAAGTCATATTCCTATCGTAAAAAGTATACGTATACTTTTGTATTGATTGTGATGACGTGACATTTTAACTTAATATTCTTAATGTTTCGATTTTGTACGGATGGTGTTTCGATTTTATATTTATGTTTTATACCACAATATTTTAATACTTAAAAAAATGAATTAATCACATTTTCAAATCTATATCATATTTATTAGAGTTTTGTATAGCCGTCAAATTTCATCCGTTCCAGATAAACCCGTACATTAAACAAAGCGGACTGACTGGTCTGCCAATGAAATCGAGTTATAAAAATAGAAGTGCCACAAACTAAATCACAGACTTAACCTGCATATAAATAAAATAGTACCAATCAACATAAATAAATAGTTAAATAATTAATGAAAATTTATTTCTTTTTATTTGTATTTGTACCAATTAATGATGTTAAATAATTAATAGTAAGTTTTTTTTTGAAAACAATAGTAATTTTTATTTATTTATATCAGATTCTTCTACCTAGATCGGCACATCTTGTGCTGCTCTAGGATTATTTTAATGTTACTTCAAATATTTTTTTATTTATATCAGTTTGAAACATAGTCAAGATGTGAATTTTTTGACACTAATATTTAGTGAAAAATATTTAGTCCTTTTTTTTTTTACCATCACTTTAATCTAATTCGGAATCAATTCTAACTTCAACTGGTTCCAGCCATTTTTCGATCACAGTTGCGGAGATTCAACCGCGCGCTAATCACTTGGTTATTTAGTCCCTATTTTATCTCAATAAACAAACCCTTTGCCCTTTAAATTGCATTCGCCAATCGGCAAGCAAACGAAGCCACCACCGCTAATATTTTCTATCAACGATCTCTGTTTGATTCTGCACTTCCCCTAAGGTACGTTACGTTCCTCTTATCTATTCACTCTTCCCATTATTATTTCATTTCTCCAACCAAAAAATCTCTCTTATAATAATAATCACTAATTCTTATTCCGATTAGTTTCTTGTTTAGACTCTGTCATAAATAATCAATAAACCAACCAAAACTAGTCTGCGAGTGTGTATGTAGAGCATTAGGTTATTGGACGATTTTGCACGTATGTGTAGGGATCAGGATTCGAACCCTAATAAATCCACTTATTCAACTTTACGGGTGAAATTTTTGCCACTAGTCTACCTAACCAAAAAAATGTGTCGTCTCATGCGGCTACATTGCGGTCGGACGTGTGATTAAAAATCACACCGTAATTGTGGTGCGATGCAGAGGCTACTGCATTAGTAATATTGTGGCTGCAATTTAAAACCTTGGTGTTGAGCATTAGATTATTGACTTTGTGACTATGAATTATGTCGGACGATAAATATTTAAAAAATTTAGAAACATGATATAATATAATTTAATGTAATTATAAGTTCGAGTTGATATTGACTTTATGAATATTTCAAAAAAAGTCACTCACTGAAACTTTACTTACTATTAATTTGGTTTGTTTATCCACTCATTTTCACTTTAAACCCTGACATATTCTTTGAAGGTAGTATGATATGAGTAAAGTTTATCTGAGTCAAAGATTTTTCATATTAGGTGGTTTACTGATATGATGACTATCAAATACATACTATGAATTACATTTTGTCTTTTTGGTTTGATATGATTTACTTATTTGGTTTTTGTTCCTTTCTATAATTTAGTGTAGCCATGAAAAGAAAAAAGGATGTAGTTTACCCTACAAGGGTTAGCCTAAGATGCAAGAAAGCAAAAGGGGAAGTTGTTGTTGAGGAAGAAAGTCATGAAAGTTTCCCTTGCTTTGCTAATATTCCATCTCACCTCACTGCGGAAATTCTGCTTCGACTTCCCCTTACGTCTCTCCTTATTTGTAGATGTGTGTGCAAAATTTGGAAAACACTAATTTCAGGGCCATATTTTGCTAACTTGCACTCTGAGGGATCGCCAAGTACTCTTATGATTCGGACAAGAGACCGTAGACTAGTGTCAAGAACCCTATACCTTTTTGACTGCGAGTCTGAAAAGTTCGTGATTGGAAGGAATAATACTGTGAAGCTTGATACTATGTTCAAGCTTCCTCTTCGTGATGGTAAATTGTTCAGGGAGAAATTCAAGAATAGACCTCAGCGTCCCATTCGTGCTGCGAGATTAGTTTCGGATAGTCAAGGGCTTAATATTGATTTCAAGCCGTATCATGATAAGTTTAGTATTGTGAATTCTTGCAATGGCTTGCTTTGTTTGTCTGACCCTTCTAACGGAAACCCTATAGTGATTTGCAACCCGGTCATCGGGGAGTTTATAAGACTTCCTGAGGATACTAAAACTTCTATTAACAAAACTCGGTTAAGTCAAGTAGAACATGTTGGTTCTGGTTTTGGTTTCCAATCTAAAATTAATGAGTATAAGGTGATAAAAATTTGGAAGAGATTTGATAGACAAGCCAATGGCAGGGTGTTTGAGCGTATGATCCTTGAGGTAAACACACTTGGAATACCATCATGGAGAAATATTGAAGTTGATCCTCAGGTTTCTATTTCAAAGCTTATGTATCCCACTTGTGCGAATGGAGCGCTTCATTGGATCAGATTTGAAGGTCAGGAAAGGTCTATATTGTGTTTTTGTTTAGAAAGTGAGAAATTTCAATCATTTCCTTCTCCTCCGTGTGTGTTTGGAAATGATAATAACGGAAATGGTTATAATGATGAGTGCTTGGGAGAATTAAGGGGATTGCTTTATATTTGTCATACTTCTTCCCATAATATTGTAATGTGGGTTATGAAGGAATACGGCATTGGAGAATCATGGGATAAGCTTTGCAGTATTGATACTAAGAGCAGTTATGTCGGTAGACGACCGGATCGATATGGTTATGGTTTATGTTGGCTGCTAAAACACTTTGACGAGGATGCAATATTGTTATATAATTACACCAATTGTCTTATCTACATTGAACCTAAAAACAATGTGCTCAAAATTTTCCAAATTCATGGGACAAGTTCGGAATTAGTTGAAGTAATTCCACATATTCCAAGTCTAATCTCATTGAAAGATGTTTTGAAAGGAGACAATGTTGAGGTGCTGAATATCCACTCAAGGTAAGAATGTAGCTTCTAGTATTATATTTAGCTTCTAATATTTTATTTTTGTTACCACCTACATTTTATAAGTTTCCTATAGATTGATGGATGAGGAGAAAATGAACAATTGTTGTAACTTGTAATGACAGTCTTTGAATCTTCTTTGGTTGCTAAGTAGTAAATAGTCATTATTCTCTAATACTATTTTAATTTATATAGGTGTGCAAATGTTAAATTGCGGGAAGAAAATGAAGGTCTTTTCTTGTATCAAAATTTTCTAAAGTTGGATATGAACTTTCTTCTTCATCTTACACCGACTTGATTAATAATCTTCCACCTCAATCTGATGGTGAAGAATTCAGTGATGAGCCCGTCTCTTGAGAAGCGTACGTCTATTTTCACATCTATGTGGTTTCAGATCCCTGTTTGCAATTTTAGGCACCTTACTAACGCTTTGTTATGTGCAAATTTTAAATTTCGTGAAGACAATACAGATCTTGAATAGACTTGACAAGTACCCTCCTCCTCTGGTGAGGCTTTTGATGAAGATTACAACTGAAAAGAAGGAATTTTCATTCAACAATCAGAATTATGCTCACAAGTTTTGATTTCACTAGTTGTGGTATTTGGAAAAATACTTATCCCATTTTAGGATGCAAAATGATGTCTATTTTGTAAACTTTAATCTAGATGTTCATTGGTTTCTTTTCTTATTTTTTGATAAAAGATGTTCATTTGTTATTTATCTATGATCTATGATTTTTCGAGACTGAACTGTTTATCTTGCTGGCTTGCTAAGCATAACATTAACTAGCAGTTTAGTTGCATATACTTATTTATATTTTCTAGTTCTCCATCAATTAACCATCTTGTGCTATATAAGCTAATATTTCCAATCCAAACTACTAGTTGTTTTACTAAAAATTTAACTATTGAGCTAATATTGAGTACAAGAGAATAATGAGCTAATATATTTGGCCCATAAACTATCAAGTGATTAGTATTATTTTCACCAATTAGAAAAACAAACTTTGCAATAAGAAAATTAGTTTATTCTGCAATAGATTTTAGATTCATAATCAATTCTATTTGCTCCCAAATTAAGTCAAATTGTGTTAATTAAAATTTGTTTCCGTGAATTTAGTTCAGTTAACAAAGACATCATATTTTATATGTAGGGGCCATAATTCGAACCCCAAATGCCCCACTTATTCACTCTAAATTGAAATTTTTAACCTATAAGCTATTAGACAAATTTTTTATTTTTTATTTTTTTGTATATGGAGTAGATATGACAAAATATAGATTAGTTATATGAGTCCGTCGAGAGTTTATTAGAGGGGTTAATAATAACTAGTTGTCTTTGCGAGCTTAACTCTTAACTTATGAAATAAAAGGTTAAAATCTTAATACATTCACTTATCTACTTATAAGCTCTTATGATTTTTCTTTTTGACAATGTTCGTCTAATTTATTGTCATAAAATCCGTGTACCTACCCTCTAATATTATCTAGGTTATTTTTATTTTTTTGTCTTAAATAAAATAGTAATATGCTGAAATTATACTCATAAAACAAGTGAAATTCCGTGTTCAAATCTAAATAACTATGTTTTGACTTAACAATTTTGGTATTTTTTTATAATAATTTCAGTTTTTTTCATGTTGAACTAGAAAATCATTATTTTGATATGTTAGAAAATTATCAATCAGTTCATGTTGGTTATCTCAAGTGGTAAAAATTGAAAGACATATGAGTTAAGTAGGATGAGATGGAGAGAGTTCAATTCTTGACGAGAACAATTTATATTTTCAATATATCAAAAAAAATTATATGGAAACAATTTATATTTCCAATATATAAAAAAAAATATTATCATCCTGTTTTTCCTTATGTGCCAAAAACAAATTATGGGGGACAAAAAACAGAAGAGCGCGAGTCCTTCATTTCTTCGGCAATGCGGAATGGATTACAGTTGAAAATTCGTAACTATCCCTAATTAATTCACTTTATTACATCCATTTTTCGTATCGTGCAACAACGAACAAAAGGGTTATTTCGTCTTTTCCTCTGCAAACTGAACATACAAACACTAAAAAACGCGATCTCAAGCTTCAAATTCAGTTATCTTCCCCGCGATTCAGATCCCGTTACACCACCTCACTCGCTTCCTCCCAACTCACCGAGTCAACTCGCCGCCATTGTCAAACCACCGCAACGAGTTTCACCAGCTCATGGAAACAATATCCTAACGGAAAAATCGATCGCATTCTGTCTCTTCAGAAGATCTCAGGTTTCGCAGCATCACCGAGTCACAACTCGCTCTTAACTCGGGAATGGCTTCTTCGGAAGCCGATTCCCGTCTGAGTCAGCTCGTTGTCCCTGCACTCGACAAAATCATCAAAAACGCTTCGTGGCGAAAGCATGCGAAGCTCGCTCACGAGTGCAAATCCGTCATCGAGAGACTCAGTCTCAACAACCAGCAGTTATCTATCGATTCTCCCACCGATGCCGAACCGGAAACGCCCGGTCCGCTTCACGACGGCGGTCCGTTTGAATACTCGCTCTCAGAATCGGAATCAATTCTCACTCCTCTCATCAATGCCGCAGGTTCCGGTGTTCTCAAAATCGCCGATCCCGCCGTTGACGCCATTCAGAAACTCATCGCACATGGATACCTCCGCGGAGAAGCAGATCCCGGTGGTGCCGCGGGTGAGGCGAAGCTCCTTTCGAAAATGATCGAATCGGTTTGCAAATGCCACGAATTTGGTGATGAAGCGATGGAATTGCAGGTGCTGAAAACGTTATTATCAGCGGTAACTTCAATTCCACTTCGAATTCATGGTGATTGTTTGCTTCTGATAGTTAGAACATGTTACGATATATTTCTTGTGAGTAAGAATATGGTGAATCAAACTACAGCGAAGGCTTCGTTGATTCAAATGTTAGTGATTGTGTTTAGGAGAATGGAAGCGGATTCTTCCTCGGTTCCGATTCAGCCAATTGTGGTGGCTGAATTGATGGCTCCGGTGGAAAAATCTGATGTGGACAGTTCAATGACGCAGTTTGTGCAAGGTTTTATTACAAAGATAATGCAGGACATTGATGGAGTTTTGAATCCCGTTGCACCTAGTGGTAAGGTTTCTTTGTTAGGAGGATATGACGGTGCGTTTGAAACTACCACGGTGGAGACCACAAATCCCACTGATTTGTTGGATTCTACCGATAAGGACATGTTGGATGCTAAATATTGGGAGATCAGTATGTATAAGACGGCATTGGAGGGACGGAAAGGGGAGTTAGTTGATGGGGAGTTGGTGGAGAGGGATGATGATTTGGAAGTTCAGATTGGGAACAAGTTGAGGAGGGATGCTTTTTTAGTGTTTAGGGCACTTTGTAAATTGTCCATGAAGACACCGCCTAAGGAGGCGTCAGCGGATCCAGATTTGATGAAGGGGAAGATTGTGGCCTTAGAGTTGTTGAAGATTCTGCTAGAGAATGCTGGAGCTGTCTTCAGGACCAGTGAAAGGTATCTCATTTTACTAAAGTTTCTGATAGGACTTGACCATTTAGAGGTTGATTTTTTGTCGGTTAGGGAGAATATGTACTTGTCTTTGTTAAATTTTGCTGGCAGCAACTAGAAATTGTAGTTTTTGCATTAAAATAGTTGTAAAGTTGGTAAAGATGATTGCATTATATAGGAATTTAGAATCTGTTAGTATTGTCAAATATCGGCCATTGTGGATTGTGGTGCCAGTTTTTTTGACAATTGCCATGGTCCATTTGTGAAGGATGGCGGCCCCATGGCATTTTATGACTTTAAGCCGTGGCCCCCCATGGTCCGCCATCCACAATGGATAACAATGATCTGTTGACACTAATGTAAAATTTAACTCACAACTTATGATTTCCGGCTCTCAGAGGTTGTGCTACGATAGAGACTTGGGTATTATGGGTTGTCCAAGTCCAACACTGAGCAGTTATGTAGTATGAGATGCTCAGTGAAGTTTTTAATTAGCTTGGTTCTTCCCCCTTGATAGCGTACTTTTATGGGAGTTCCCTATGTCTATAAAAAATAAAAGGGAGGGTTTCCCAAGTCCTTGGGTACTTATCAATTGACTTCTAGTAATTTTGCTTTACTTTACTTGCCCCTATCAGTTTCTTGCAATTTGTAATAATGAAGTTATACCAACGTGTCACACTTTTGTTTTCTTGCACAATAGTTTATGCTCAATGAAGTTATACCAATGTGTCACTTTTGTTTCCAACATCTTAAGTTTTATTCTTGTTGAGAGTCCCACACTATAGTGATAAGACATGGATAATGGTTTTAACTTGGAGGCAACCCTCGCTTTATGTTAGGCATAACCCTAGTCTAATATGGTATCAGAGCCTATCTAAGATCCGTTAGACCACCCATTATTAGACCACTTGGTCACGCGCCAAATATCTAGACTTGGCCATGAGGGGTGCATGTTGAGGGTCTCACTATGTATACTGTTATGACTTGAATAGAGGTTATCTATGTAGTCAAAAGCGGCCCATATTGCCGTGATAGCGGTGCAAAGGGTGTCTGCCCCCACACACGAAGCTGCATTGCAGACGGGAGTAGCGGTCGTCACATCCACCACCTTTGCAGAGGGAGTTTGGGTAACGGGTGGAGGTTTTTCTGGCACTCCTAGAGTGTGATAAAAGTTTGACAACAAAAACCCTAAATCAGGGCCTTTTTTGGTTTCTTGTTGAAAAAGGGGGAGTAGGAGATGGACATAAGGATGTAAGTCACGTAACTATTTATAGTCTTAATTATTTAATAAATGATTGTATTTATAGTCTTAATCAACTCTGCGACTAGCAAAACAGACCAAATACCATTTACTGACATTACACGATAAAGCAAATACATGTACTGTGCACAGCACATGATCAAAGACAACTGCATTATACATACACAACACTGAAACATAATAAACCTTACTACTCTAACAAGGGGGATGCACAGATTGAGGAGAGATTCAAATTTGAACTTAAAACAGAGCTATGGGTCAGTTGTTAAAGAGGAAGCCTCTGGAGGAGAATTCTTTTTCCTATATAGTATTGAATATCGTTGTTCATTTTGATTGTTTCTATCAATTCCAATTTCTCTTGTTGAAAGAAGAAAAAAAAAATCAATTCCCATTTCTCTTCCCTTGTTTATCTGTTTGAATTTTTCTTAAAAGTTATCATTAATGTAAATAACATTTTCTTCTCTATTTTCTGTACACTATATGGCACTTCATTTTTCTATTTTATAAACATTGCTGGATTATAGAAATGACTTCTTCTGACGGTTCCATTTGTTTGATTGTGATTGTGTAGGTTTTTAGGTGCCATCAAGCAGTACTTATGTTTATCATTATTGAAGAACAGTTCTTCAACTCTTTTGATTGTCTTTCAGCTGTCATGCTCCATTTTCATCAGTTTGGTATCAAGATTTAGAGCTGGATTGAAAGCAGAAATTGGAGTTTTTTTCCCTATGATTGTTCTTAGGGTCCTAGAAAATGTTGCTCAGCCTAATTTTCAGCAGAAGATGATTGTGCTTCGATTTCTAAAGAAGCTTTGTGTTGATTCACAGATACTGGTTGACATTTTTATCAACTATGACTGTGATGTCAATTCATCAAACATATTTGAGAGGTGTGCTATGTTATGTTTTCTTTTTCTTTTTTGGTACATATTTTAATTTACTATATGAATATTTTCATGTTTTAAATATGGATCTCAAGTTTAACAGCATTTCTACATTCTTGGTTGTTTTCATAACACTGTATATTTTATATCCAATCATTATGTTCCTCTTAGGATGGTTAACGGACTTCTTAAAACTGCTCAAGGTGTTCCTCCTGGTGTTACAACCACACTTTTGCCACCTCAAGAAGTGACACTAAAACTTGAAGCCATGAAATGCTTGGTGGATGTTCTAAAATCAATGGGAGACTGGATGAACAAACAATTGCGGATTCCAGATCCTCATTCAGCAGCTACAAAAGTTGAAACAGCTTATAATACCTATGACGCTGGAGGTTTCACGATGGCAAATGGAAATGGTGTAGACCCAGTTGAAGGATCTGATTCTCATTCTGAAACCTCAAATGATACATCTGATGTTTCAACTATTGAGCAACGCCGGGCTTATAAACTGGAACTTCAGGTAAAGAAATGAATACAAGTTTGAGAAGCATGTATATCTTTGTTCTTGTTTAGCAGTTTATTAAAGAATCTAATGAAAGTTTATGGCAGGAAGGTATATCACTTTTTAATAGGAAGCCTAAGAAAGGAATTGAGTTTCTCATCAATGCCAACAAGGTGGGTGATTCACCTGAAGAAATAGCTACTTTTCTTAAAGATGCATCTGGGTTGGACAAAACTTTGATCGGTGATTATCTGGGTGAAAGAGAAGAATTATCGTTGAAGGTAATGCATGCCTATGTGGATTCCTTTAACTTTCAAGAGATGGAGTTTGATGAGGCAATCAGGGTGTTTCTTCAAGGATTTAGACTACCTGGTGAGGCACAAAAGATTGATCGGATTATGGAAAAGTTTGCTGAACGTTATTGGAAATGTAATCCTGTGGCTTTTTCCAGTGCTGACACAGCATATGTCCTGGCCTATTCTGTGATAATGCTCAATACAGATGCCCACAATCCTATGGTGAAAGACAAGGTGATTTAAACAAGTCTCTAAATAGATGTACAAATAGTTATGATAGGAATGATGGCTCATTTTCTTTTTTGGTTGTTGAGTTATGCAGATGTCTGCTGATGATTTCATCAGAAACAATCGTGGCATTGATGATGGAAAAGATCTGCCTGAGGAATACCTGAAGTCCTTGTTTGATAGAATATCTAGAAATGAGATCAAAATGAAAGAAAATGATATAGCTTCTCAACAAAGGGAGGTTGTGAACCCGAATAAACTTTTAGGTTTGGATAGTATATTGAATATTGTGGTCCATAAGCGCGGAGATGAGAGTCAAATGGAAACCAGTGATGATCTTATTCGTCATATGCAAGAACAATTCAAAGAAAAAACTCGCAAAACTGAGTATGTCACCCATATCCACTCCCCTTCTAGACGATATTATTTCTGCTTTTTACATGATTCTTTTTGTTTGAAGTGGTATATGATTATCTAACTGTAGAGCTGGTTGGAATGTTGCATAACTAGGAAGGATAAATTTATAGGAATGATCATCAATGGAAATTTCCTTGCAAACAATTAATTAAACACCGCAATAAATACAACTTTTTCAAATCCTCTATAAACAATATTCGGAAGCCTTGAACAAGAAAATTTAGGATGCCAAAAAATGTTGAAATTGGGGCTGGTTGTATGCATCATCGCAACGGATAATTACTACATATCTCATCGTTGAGATTGGAGAAATCTCGAATGGTATGCTTCACAATGGGAGGCTGGTATAAATCATAGAAACTAATTAAGAATAACGAGGGCCAAACTGCATCTAAGATAGCCAGGGCTAGATTCTTGTGGGGTAGCTATAGTCAAACTTTATCTGATATTTCAGGAGGCTGTTGGAAGGAGATGACCATGAGATGAAGTATCCAAGACTTTGGAGATAGACTTGCAGAAGTGGCAGACAAGAAAACCCGCTAACAAAGAGTGTGAGAGAGAAGCAGTGGTCAATGATTTTTGTTCTAAAGTTGGTGAAAATAATGAATTGTGGAGATATTGACATTGTTATAATATTCATGTCATGGAAGATGGTAGTGCTCTGATATAATGTTAAAGTTATGGGCTTTAGCTAAGGAATGAGGAAGAATAAAGACTTTGAATATGATTGTGGTTTTGAGGACGTATAAGACTAAGCACTAACCCTCAATTATAGTAACACTAGTCCTAACTCATGTATTTGCCTGCATTTTGCAGGTCAGTTTATTATGCAGCAACAGATGCTGTAATTCTCAGATTCATGATAGAGGTGTGTTGGGCACCCATGTTAGCTGCTTTCAGTGTAGCTCTTGATCAAAGTGACGATGAGGTTGTAATATGTCTCTGTCTTGAAGGCTTCCGCTATGCTATTCATGTTACTTCCGTAATGTCTATGAAGACTCATAGAGATGCTTTTGTGACTTCATTAGCAAAGTTTACTTCTCTCCATTCTCCAGCAGATATTAAACAGAAGAATGTATATGCAATTAAGGTTGGTGAAATTCATGTTCTCTTCTAGATGGCTTATGAACAATATAAATAGCCGATGTCATTATCAATTAACAATCTCATTTTGTGTTACTACAATTATTCCTACTCTAGAGTGTTAATGCTCCCTTTTAAAATGCACAATTGTTTTGATGTATTCAAATTCATTGCTGTCCTATGGCATATTTTATTATTTAAAAATCAAATCCGTGTTTTCTTATCTTCTTTACATGATGGTTTTATACTTTAACATTATTTCTCCATGCTTTTGTTTTGTCCTATCTAAAGCCATGCACTCTGCAAGTACTTTCATGACTACATGCTTACCATAAAGGCAAAAATCGTTTGGACTCCCCTTCTCCCGCAATTGTCATAATCACTAAATTATTGGATTTTTTGAGGAATTTTGTTGCTTTAGCATAAAATGATCCCTTGAAATGATATTGGAGGACATGCATAAGTTATTTTAAATAAGTGATAATTATTACTGGGGTTCAAACCAATTGTTAAGCATTTGTTAATAGCTTTACATGGTTTTGAACTTGCCATCTTTATTGTTGATAGGAAATAATTACTATTGCTGATGAGGATGGAAATTACTTGCAAGAAGCTTGGGAGCATATCTTGACTTGTGTTTCCCGATTTGAGCATCTACATCTTCTAGGAGAGGGGGCTCCCCCAGATGCTACCTTTTTTGCCTTTCCTCAGAATGATTTGGAAAAAACAAAGCAAACAAAATCAACCATTCTTCCTGTTTTGAAGAGGAAGGGACCTGGTAGGATGCTTTATGCAGCTGGAACATTGATGCGGGGTTCATACGATAGTGCTGGAATTGGCAGTAATACTTCTGGAGTCACACCAGAACAAGTGAATAACTTGGTTTCAAATTTGAATATGTTGGAACAAGTTGGAAGCTCTGAAATGAATCGCATATTCACTCGGAGTCAGAAGTTGAACAGTGAGGCCATAATAGATTTTGTTAAGGCTCTATGCAAGGTCTCTATGGAGGAACTAAGATCTGCATCTGATCCACGTGTTTTCAGCCTTACAAAGATGGTTGAGATTGCGTATGTACTACTAACCTACATCATTAATGTTGCCTCTTTGTTCTCCCTCTGAACCTTTTTATTTTTTCTCATGGCTCTTGGGGACTTAATAACACTTAGCACTTGATCTTTCAGAGCATTACAATATTTGCTTGTTTATTTATAAAATGAACACGGCCATCCTAATTATTTATCTTTGGTTGTTTTCCCCTTTTAAATCCTCAAATCGCATGCAAAATTATCTTTAGCTATGGAAAAATGGTGAACTGAATTATTTTTCTGCCCAATGTTGGTAAAACATAAAACAGCTCTAGGTTGATCTTGTTTTCTTGTTCTAAGAGAACAGGTTTTGGAAACAAGCAAATATAAAATGCTTACTCAAACTAATTTTTAACTTTTTATATAATTATTTTATAACTGTAATCAAACAACCACAAAATTGAGGCATATCATTAAGCATAATATTTACTTTAATGGTTGACTGATGTTTATACACTGCTGCCTAATTTATTTTGTATTACATGATTATTGTGTAACAGGCATTATAATATGAACCGCATCCGGCTTGTGTGGTCAAGCATCTGGCATGTTCTCTCTAATTTTTTTGTAACCATTGGATGTTCTGCAAACCTTTCAATTGCAATTTTTGCAATGGATTCCTTGCGCCAGTTGTCAATGAAATTTCTGGAGCGGGAAGAGTTGGCTAATTATAATTTTCAAAATGAATTCATGAAGCCTTTTGTCATTGTTATGCGAAAGAGTGATGCTGTTGAAATTAGAGAACTAATTATCAGATGTGTATCTCAGATGGTTCTATCTCGTGTCAACAATGTCAAATCCGGGTGGAAGAGCATGTTCATGGTAGAGCTGATCAACTCTTGGCTATAGAGAGCTTCATTTTAACACAATACTGTTTTGATAGTCTGTTGAAGTTCTTTTCCTTCCTTTTGGTTCCCTCCCTCTACTTATTGCTCATAGACTTGATTTCAGGTATTCACTACAGCAGCTTATGATGACCACAAAAACATTGTACTCTTGGCTTTTGAAATTATTGAGAAGATTATTCGAGATTACTTTCCATACATTACCGAGACTGAAACAACCACCTTCACAGACTGTGTTAATTGTCTAATTGCATTCACTAATAGTAGATTCAACCAAGAGATTAGCCTAAATGCCATTGGTTTTCTTTGTTTCTGTGCAACAAAACTAGCCGAAGGAGACCTTGGCTCATCATCCAGGAATAAAGATAAGGAAGTTTCTGGAAAGATTTCCTCACCTTCATCTAAAGAAGGAAAAGATGGGAGTCACGATAAAGGAGAGGTGACCTACAAGGACGATCATCTCTGTTTCTGGTTTCCTCTATTGTCAGGTGAGGACATTATATTAAGTTTTCTAGACAAGGATGGTGTTTTTTAACACTTGTCAAATGATTAGTGCTTAAGCTTTTGGGATAATTTGGTTATTTGACACATGTTACCATCTTGCTTTATGTTTTAAGAAGCTTACATGTTGCAAATGTACTTTTCTGCAGGTCTATCTGAGCTTAGCTTTGACCCAAGGCCTGAGGTTAGGAAGAGTGCCCTAGATGCCCTGTTTGAAACCTTACGAAACCATGGCCATCTCTTTTCGCTACCTTTATGGGAAAAAATATTTGAGTCTGTCCTCTTTCCTATATTTGATTATGTTCGACATGCTATTGATCCTTCAGGGAGTAGTCCACAGGTCAATGAAGTAGAGACTAATGGTGAGCTTGATCAAGATTGGCTTTATGAGACATGCACAGTGGCACTCCAATTAGTTGTAGATCTTTTTGTCAACTTTTATAACACGGTCAATCCTCTTTTAAGAAAGGTCCTGATGCTCCTAGTAAGCTTCATAAAGCGCCTTCATCAAAGCCTTGCTGGCATAGGTATTGCTGCATTTGTTCGATTGATGAGTAATGCTGGAGAGCTCTTTTCTGATGACAAGTGGTTAGAAGTGGCTTTGTCGATAAAAGAAGCAGCAAATGAAACACTCCCTAAATTTTCATTCCTCGAAAATGAAGACTTTGTGGCTAGCGTTGAAGAACACACTTCAACGGTTGATGATGCTAGAGATCTTGTTGAGTCTAGGTCACCAGATGATTTAGAAAGCCTAAGAGTCCGTCGTCTCTATGTTTATTTCACTGATGTAAAAGGCCGAGCAGCTGTTCAGCTTTTATTGATTCAGGTAAAATTCGTATCCATTACTCGAGAAATATAAAGGACCCCTTGAATTGTAGCTGTGACATTTACTCCGTTAGAGACTACTTGATCAATATCTTTTAATGTCGATATGATTGGATTCTTAATATTTTAGTGCCTTTAAAATTGTGGATAGCATTAGTAATATGTGTCGGAAGGGAAAAATTGTGTCTTTCTCATTCGATTCCTCATCAATATTATGTCTCTGCACTGGTATTGACATATATGTATCCCGATTAAAATAGATGCATTTGATGTTGAAAAATGATGTTAACTCTCTTCTTGAAATTGGCAGGCTGTGATGGAGGTCTACAACATGTTTCGGTCTCACATTTCAGCTAAAACCATGCTAGTCCTATTTGATGCTTTGCATGGTGTAGCATTACACGCCCATAACATAAACAACAATACTATATTGCGTTCCAAGCTTCAAGAGTTTGGTTCTATGACTCAAATGCAAGATCCTCCACTGTTACGTCTTGAAAATGAGTCTTACCAAATATGCCTTACATTTTTACAGAATCTTGTAGTTGACAAGCCTCCTAGTTATGAGGAAGCAGAGGCAGAATCTCATCTTGTTCGGCTTTGTCAAGAGGTTTTGGAGTTTTATATTGAAGTTGCAGATTGTGAAGAAAAATCGGAATCTTCTCTTACGAGTAAACCATATTGGTCAATTCCTTTAGGCTCTGGGAAGCGAAGAGAATTAGCTACACGCTCGCCTCTTGTTGTGGCTACTCTGCAGGCTATTTGTAGCTTGGATGATATTTCTTTTGAGAAGAACCTGTCTCATTTTTTCCCTCTGCTCTCTAACTTGGTAAGTTGTGAACATGGTTCAAATGAGGTCCAAGTTGCCCTTTGTGATATGCTTAGTTTATCAGTTGGCCCTGTTTTGTTACGGTCATGTTGATCATTTGGGTAAGACTAACCCTGCATTTTGAGATGTAGGATATTTTTGTTTAATCGTGTTTGTTCATAATTTTCTTCACTATCGGTTATTTTCCATTATATGTCCATAATATATACCTTACAGTGTGTGATTTCATGCTAACTACACCTTCCTAAGCTTTGTATTTTAGAAGCCTAGCTTTTCCAGTTAAAATCAATAATTGTTGATGTTGTATTTTCCCCCCTTCTACTCATTTTGCAGTGCAACTAGTTTTGCTGCATTATATCCTGTAAATATTAGTTTATAGGGATTTTTCTTGTTTAAAATGCATTATGATTACGATTTCGAGTTACTTGACAAGTTATACAAAATTTGTGATTTTGCTGAGTACGATTAAGAAAAATATGATGTCTCAAGTATCTGAAAATATATCTGTTTTGTTTTCTTCCTCCTAATCACAATTCATTGTTTCATGCAACTATAGGCTTATTTTGTTGTTCATGGTGAAAATTATTTGTTTACTTCACAAGCTGTAACTTCTAATATTACTGAGTTATAACAATATAATATGTGTGCATTGTCATCAAAACCAAATTAGAGGATGAAATGATGAAAACACCCAAAAGCATCCTCCAACCTTATATAAAATAGGATTTGTAATGGCATTCATGTTCCCCAAATACATTTGTTAAAGTAAATTGCTGTCCTTGACTCCTGCGAAGTTTTTTTTTTTTTTTACATCAGAAAGAAAAATTGTCCCATTCAGAGATTTATCTCTGGACCTCTCTATACTCCACTCATATGTCACTTGGTTCTTATCACTTGAGCTATCCTGCGGAGTCTACAACAAGTAGAAAATGAAACAATTGTTGGACTATTGGAGTGAAATGGGAAAAGCTTTTCCCAACCACCACATGAATTTGGATGTACCTCCAAAAAAAAATCAAGATAGCCTCTTCACTTCTCTACTAAATTGATCATAATCTCTTCCATGTTCCTCATATCTATCGAAAATATTTTTTGATAGTATAAGTTTTATTGAAAGATATTTTTCAGTTGTGCAATTATTTTTAGGTACGTAGATGATACGTAGACGATAGTCTTTAAAAATTCACACATAAAATGGAGGATATAATTTATCGTAAAAATGTGTGTTTTTAGTAGCCAGTACTGAAAAATAGTGTCAAAGCAAAATTTTGCCATAAGATATGAATGATTTTTTTTTAATTGACTTACATGACATTAATCAAACTCAAAAGTAATCCATCCTTATCTGCTTGTGTGAGTATTTGATGGTTAGAGTTTCAATATCTGTGGGTAGATAGGGCCAGGTTTGTCTTAAAAAGTGCTCACCCTTTTGAAGAGTGTCTTGAAAAATTCCTCGTAAAGCTTGGAGAATTATTACAACTTACAAGGTGACAAATGGGTTTGTCGTAATACCAGCTTCAGCACACAAAATCCAACGGTTGAGAGATCAACGTACACTCTCAAGTCTCATCCATAGAAATATTGATATTGATATAATAATTAGAACTTAATGTCAAGTACTTTGAGTTAATCTAAAGGTTGAGAGTATTATTTTTTCTTCTTTCCTATAATTTTCACACGCCTCTCTTAAATTATTAATAGTTTCATTTAGTTTGTAGAGACATATTACCTAATGTGCAGGAAGTTTAAACTCTGATACGATCACTTAAGTAACTATACATATCTTTTAAACTCATAATTATATTTCCACATTTTCTTTCCCTTTTTTATCCTTTTCAATTATTCCTATACTTTCTATACTCTTATCATTTCATTTGCATAGCCAAATTTCTAAACACTCTTCTTATTCTCAATTGTCCCTCTCAATTATGTTTCAACATTTCACTTCTTGCTTTACTTTTCTTCACAACACCAAATCTCTCTTCGACAAACCAAGAACACGACGACCCAACAATAGATTTCCTTCCATTTCAGACATATCAATCCCTTCTTTCATTCACATGGAAGTATCCGGCCAATTTCGACAAGTTTTCAAGCTCATAGACACTAACAATGACGGAAAGATTTCAACCATAGAACTCTCTGAAATGCTTTCATCTCTAGGATACAATGAGTACAAAGCTGCTAAAGAAGCTGAGAATATGATAAGTGCATTGGACTTCAATGGAGATGGATTTGTAGATATCGATGAGTTCATGTTTGTCATGAAAGAAGATAACTATGGTAAAGGAAAAGAGCATGATCATGATGAGTACTTAATGGATGCTTTTCTTGTGTTTGATAGTGATAAGAATGGATTAATCTCACCAAAGGAATTAAGGAGTGTTTTGGTTAATCTTGGATGTGATAATTGTAGTTTAAGGGATTGTAAACGTATGATTAAAGGGGTTGATAAAAATGGAGATGGGTTTGTAGATTTTGAAGAATTTCGATCTATGATGAACTTAAAAATTAGAGCTTGAAATAAGGTTTTTTATGTTTTTTAGTACTTTATTTTTTCTTTCTTTCTCTTTACTTCACTCATGTGTAATGTTTCCTTACTACAAAATGAGTGTGATAATTTTCCTTTCTAATTAAGTTGGTGGATTTGTTTAGTGGAAAAACTACTTGTAAATTTTGTCCAAATAGATGTTTTTTTTTTGCACAAAAATTGATTATAAAATGTGTAAAACAATATCACTATAGTCTTTATTTCCTTAGCAAGATTGCTTATGATAATTGAAGCCATCAATTGATTAAACTTAGAGAAGGAAAAAGAAAAAACTGCATTTTATTAAATTATTGATGAATGTTAGTGATGCTAAATTTAGTGGCTAATTTTAATTTTTCTCCTCTCAAAATTTTGTTATTTTTCTTAAATAAAAAGTTTAGATGAGTTGGATCCTAAAGACTAATTAGAGATAGGATAAACTTCAAAACTTAGAACGAGAGTTGACATAATTATATTCCGATCTAACTTTTTAATTGAAGTACAAATTCTATACTTGATATTTTCTTCACTTACTTATGATTCAAACAATCAAACTCAACATCTCACATTAAGAATTACAAAGTAAAAAGGCTATCTCAGTTATGGGCACTTTTAACTTTTTGTCCATCCTTCGAAAAGACATTGTAACAATTTGGTACATGTCTTTGTGCCTTGATAGAGCAAACATGAGCAATGATAGGTACCATTCTCGTCACAATATGCCAAGAAAACATGGGAGTTTAGTGAAAGCTCTCAATAGCTCAATGGCAAAACAAATTTGGCCTATATGTTTTTTTATCATGTATTGTCTTTTCTTCTTTATCAAAGAATAATTTTTATGTTGTTTAAATATATTTTAATTAAAATCTTCATTCTCTTTTCAAAAATGTTTTTCTTGCCACGTGTCAAATGTCAATCGTTTATGGTATGTCTTAAGATTAGAGTTGGGTTTACAGATTGAGATCCGCGGGCCAACCCGTTTAACCTGCAACCCGCGCGGATTTAAGTTCAACGCTCATTTATATTTTGGCCCGTGTGGGTTTGACCGTTAAAACCGCGGGGTTGTGGGTTGACCCATTTAACCTGCTTTATTTATTTTAAAATTAGTTAATCATATACAATATATTAATATTTTATTTTTTGAATCGGTTGATATAGAATTTTTGTTGTACTTTTAATATTGGTTTAGACTATATATTAAAGTTATTTTCATTAATTATTTTAACAAGACTATTGAAGTTCTTATTAAATATTATTTGTGTTTATTTTATGGATTTAAGGACTGCGTTGTAGAGAGAAAAAATGATAATATGAACCAGTTGAATTTGATTTTGGTTGCATTCCTTGCAAAAAGAAGATAGATATATTTAAAAATGTGACAAAGAATTTTTATAATACCAAATATTTTAATTTTATTTTAAAAAAAGTGATTTGTTTTTAAATGTAATAGTCTGCGGGTTAATTGTTTAACCCGCGAGTTTATGCAGACCGTACTGAGACCAATAATTATAACCCGTTTATATTTAGTGACGGATTTATTCGCTCTATTTAATATGCGAAGTTATACTGGGCGGGTTAAACGAGACGGACTAATCCGTATACCCAACTCTACCTAAGATAAGTTCTTGTTAAATATTTTAGAATTTGCTTCATTACTGATGCTAGTAGACCCGTGCCAAGCACCGGTAACTCAAGAGGATTCCCGTTGTTCTCTCATTGATATTTAATTATTTTTTTTACATTGTTATCTAATTTTTTTTTACATTGTATCTAAAAGAAATATCAAAATATTTTCATAAATACTTTTTATTAAATTTTTTTTGTTGTATTTTGAATGATAGCAATGTAAAAAAAAAAAAGCAATAAATCATGAATGAGAGAAGAGCATGAGAGATGAGGGATTTTAAGGAGAGAGAAAGATAAATAGTTCTAGTTTATTATATATAAAGATTTTAGGAATAAAATTTATTTAAAATTTAATTTATTTTTAAAATAAATTAGTATAAACCAAACTCTTAACATAGATAAACTTTAATTAATTTTTGAGTCAAATTTGCGTTTAAGATTTTTGAAAGGTAAACTAATCATACACGTATACGTATATTATATAGTATTTGGCTTTGTTGAGAATTAAAAAACAAGATTTTCATTGTGATACGTACATATCAGCTTCAGTAGATCGTCAGCAACCTTAGGCAACATGGAACAGGTCATTCGTATTGTACTACCTCTTGCATACTTATCCTTGTAGACATTGGGTTTTATATTTAATATTTATACATTCAATCAAATTATATCATATAGATATGTGTTGAGATATATTAGAAGCAAACATGTAAAATGTAAATATAGTACTATTATATTGCCGGTGCATATAAATTAATCTTTTATTATAATAATGTTTTGGATTGGGTCATGACCCATTCCGAATCGAATCAACCAAATCAAACTAAACTATGCGGATCATATATATCATTGTCATAGGCTCGTCCCAGGAGCACATCAAATTATTCTTTTTTAGGACACGCTAGTTGGGCAATTTATCCACCTACATATGCCCCCTTTGGACATGTGTTCAATGGAGGGTTCCATATTTTTGAAAGTTGAAACCCTAATTCCTCATCCATAGGTCATATATAAGTTAATCGTCAGAGTGTGTGCAAATACTAATCCTCTTCAGTGGAATTCATAAAATCAATTGACCATTCATAAGTTAATATGTTGATTTTTCAAAAGCTATTTCCGCCAATAGTGTAGACGTGGAATCAAGACTCTGTGTGCTACAATTCAACACAATAGATAAGAGTATCTACCGCCGATCTGTCTGCATGACTATTCAAGCTTAGAAAAAATTCAAGAAAATTTTGAATCATCACAAGATTAAGTTATTTGCTTAAAGAGAATTTTTTTTGGTTTTTTAGAAGGATTATTGAAGAGATTATATGCTTTTAATCTTCACTATTATTTCTGTAGATTAATCTTGAACATATTTCCTTGGGCTTACAAGTTTGAAAGTTACAGAAACCGGACCTACTTGTGAGGGCCATGCATGGGCCCATTTTTGAAAAGGCTTTTATCAATGGTTGATTAGTTTGGATTCTTTGAACAAACTTAAAAAAAATGATTAGAATAATAAATGAATTCAAATTTTAATTATTTCAAAATCAGTAGTACCAAGTTCCACCTTAATTTGTGGGTGGGTTCACTTGCAGGGTTGTATAGGCCACATTTTCATTTAGTATGATAAATGAATTTATGATGTTAATCTTTGTAATGTGATTTTCTATTTCAACATAAGATTAAAATTTATATTTTAAATTCTTGTGAAATTTCAACAAACTTTATACTAATAAGGTTCCTCTTATCTATATCAAGATTGTATTCGCAGCTTTACCTGAATTTTTATATTAATGACTAACTTATGTGTGGCGTCCCTAATGGTGATGAGTATTTGGCTAGCCATGGCTTGATCAACAAGTAACACCCACTTTTTGTTGGTTAGTAATGCATGGAAGTACCCCCAACCCCAACTATGCTTTCAAAGGTTTTAAATATGTTACTACTGATACTATTTGTCATAAGTGTGGTGCGGTTGTTGATGATGATTTACACATTCTTCGTGATTGTCCTTGTTAATTGTTAGTATATTAATATAATGTTATTTTTCTTCTTTTGTTAGGTCTTGAATATCAAATTTCTTGCTCCTTAACTCTTAGCTCTCTTAGTATAGGTTTCTTTGAATCACATTATGACAAGATAACGAGTGTGTGGATTGACCGATTAAATTTATTGCTAAAAATGTCAACAATATGAAGTTGTGGATCTTTCCTCCTTTTTTTTTTGCACAAGACATGAGCTTTATTTCGTACAATATTATTGTTAATAATAGTAATACTATAAAATTATTGTCAAAAAAATAAATAGTAATACTATAATAGACCTAAT
Source organism: Trifolium dubium (assembly GCA_951804385.1). NCBI lineage: Eukaryota > Viridiplantae > Streptophyta > Magnoliopsida > Fabales > Fabaceae > Trifolium > Trifolium dubium. The sequence goes on along the minus strand of OX638063.1, from coordinate 8,692,119 downwards.
AAAAAAATCTATAGTTTTTATGATAAGACAACGACTAATTACATACTCTTATAAAAGACTATGATCTTCATTCCTCATAATTTTTCAGATGAAGTGAAAAATAACCAAACTCATAAATTGTAAAATTTTAATTTCAAATTTAAATAAAAGTATTCGATTTAATAATATTGAAATTGTCAGATGAGTTAGAACGTACTTTTGAACAATCTTCTTCACTAAATCAAAGAATATGACAACTAATTAATTGAATATATATACTTTATTAGCTAAAGTTTTTATATATATCTCAACTCCCAAAGTAGAATCTACATCCTTTATTTAAGTAATTACCTAAAGCAAATATGCAATATAATGTGACACTTTCACTATAGTATCTTAGACATTAATCAATTGAGTTGATTAGGTTCTACCAACAATCATTCCTATCAAGTAGAAATTTTTATAGAGAAAAAAATAAACCAATATTTATTGATCAATAAGAATATCACTTTTCATTGATAACTTAAACAACAATGTACTATTAAAGAACCTTCCCAATCACAAATCATGTTTCTAAGTTATCATTTTTTTTAAGTGCATTTGTTAATTTTATAGGTACATATCTTTTTATATATCAAACACCAATGTGCAATAACAGCTTTCTTTTATTTTAATATGTTTATTATAAGTTTCCTAAACTCCAACAAAGTTCAAATTTTTTACTAGAAACTTTTAAAATTTTCCCAAGAAGTCTCTAAACTATAATTGCATGCACTTCCAAATATGTTGGAACTGAATTTTTTATGTAACGGCTGTTATCTTTTTAATTTCCCCCTAGATGGATCGGCCTATATCAATAATTTATATGTATAATTAATATTTCATATCTAAATATATTCAAAAATGATTTTTTATCACCACTTCGTTATACATGATCTTTGTCCTATGAACTGTGGGTTTCATAATATAAGATATTAAAATTATGCGAAAGCCCATTACAATAAGGCCTACATACAGAAGATTTATGTTTCACTTTTTGAGTTATTATTATTATTATTTTGTGATTTTGAGTTATTATTTGAACATATATATCTATATGACACATGATAGATGACATCAGAGTTGACTTCATTTTGTTGAGGAAAAAAAATGCATTCGTCAATAAACTTGTGATGAAAAAATTGGAGACAATTTTTTTTTGGTACAAGACAAATTCACTTTTTCTATCGTAATTAAATTTTTAATAGTAAGCTTAACTTCAACTGTTTTAATTTATATATGAAACAAAAAAATAATAAAAATAAATAAGAGCACAAGGTTATTCAAATTATAAATATAAGAGTAATTATTAATTAGTTCCAGGTCTCATGAGGAGGTATTTTCTTGTAATTTTGTTTTGAACTAATATTTTGATAATTTTTTATAATGTTTTTCTCTATCGTTTAGTTCGTTGTTTGATCGTGTATTCTTTATACTAGTAGTTTTTGTAGTTTGAACCTTTGTTTTTTGTTATTAATATATTTTATTCATTAAAAATGAATAAGATTAATAAAAATTATATTTTAAACTACGCCAAACAACCACTATCTTTTAGGTTTGATCTTACTTTTGATTCTTATGTTTGATTATATTTACAAAAAAGCCCGTTTATTTTAAAATCGAATGTTTTGGCATTTTAATTATCACATTTTGTAATCTTGGTTTGAAACCCATACTTTTTATTTCAAAAAAGGTGATTTTTACCTCAGTTATAATGTATAAATCACCCTTTTTGGATTCAAATATCACCATTTTAAAGTTCATACTAAAGGGGACTAAATTTGTAACAAATATGATAATTTATGGACAAAAAAGTTAGATTTAAAATAGAGAGGGCGAGATAAAAGCAAGGGCGAAAAATACAATTAAGTCTTCATTTTAATAAGTAAGACAACTAACTAACATAATAAATCGTAATTGATTACGTGTGACTTGTATTGAGTTCTATATTGTCAAAGATTCTTGAATTATTAAATACAGGGTTGGTCCAAAGGTAAGAAAAGGCTTAAGAAGAAAATATTAAGACATTTTAGAAAAAAAAATTATAAAATTAAGACAATAACATTACAACTTTTTAAGAAATTTCAAATAAAATTTGCTTTATATTTCAGAGAAAAACGTCTCGAAGAAAAATAAAAAGGTCTTGCTTTAGAGCTTGTTTTAGGCCACATAATTGTGTTGGACCGACCCTGATTAAATGTGTATAAGTGTTTGTACAACCCCTTTTTTTTATATATATTATTATGAGAATATGGCATAGGATGAGGAGCTCTGGAGGTGCCAATATAGTTGGGATGTCCACCGATTTTTTGATGTCCGCTTTTCTCTTAATTCATCAAAAAAAAAAAACCCTCTTTTTTGAGTTATTTTTTGGAAGTAAAATTTAAGTCTATTTAACATAATATCAAGGTCAAAATTAAGGATGACAATGTAGGAATTGGACCCAATTCATGTTAAACATGAGAATATATATTAAAGTTTTATTTGAGTTTCACATTTTGAAGAATTTTGGATTACTTAGTCCGACTATAATACTATACTAAATAGACTTGAATCTCACTCTCAAAAGATTAACTCATCATAAGATGAGTGTCTCCGAACATACATATGCATACAACAATTTAAGAACCTCGACAATGTAAATTAAAACTTCAATACTCTTAAATTGTTAATGCATTTCCACATCTTTTATCTTGAGTCCAATTCCTAAATTGTAATCTTATATGTTTCAAATCTCATATTAAATATGCTTGGGATGACAATGTAGTCCTTGTTTACATTACTAGATTAACCTTCAACATTATTCACCAATCAAAATATAAACAAGGACTACTAGATTAATTTAATTATTAAATGTGAATCTTTGATCTACATTATTATGGCTCATTGATAATGTTGACCCAGCAATAAATGTGACCTTAATATGTCTAGGTAACTCAAAGTAAACAATGGGAACAATTTAAGATAGACACAAAAGGACAATAAAATCCACCAATCAAATGCAAGAAAAATCGTTGACATTATGCTACCAATGGTTTGTAAAATTAATGTCACTTGAAAAGAGGATGAAGGGAGCTAACATAGCATATGCATAGATGACAAGAAAGGTTCCAAATCCATCATAATCCATCACATGAACTCTTCAAGTTTGGTCGGCTAAATAGTTGTTAAAATAATTGGAATGCTCAATTGGATTTGAATTAAATTAATTAATTAACATTAGTGTGAAACCTTTGGATTGGCTTTCCATAGAGGACAAGAGATGTGTGTGCAACAATCTCAACCCACTTTGAGTGAAAAGTGGCTTGTGGAAGAGTGAGAACATGCATCATCGTGCTACTATGTTCGATGCTATAGGTGTGCTCTTCACATGGAATTGATAGTTTAAATTTTAATTAATTTGTTTCCTTTTGAAAGTGGTCCATACATTTTGGATTAGCTATACTAATAATTGTTTAATTAAGACAACTAGATAGTGGGCTTCCATTTGTTTATTTTAAATGAGTTGATAATTAAGATAAGCATCATATTGTATATTATATATTTTATATAAAATTTGGTGTTCAGCTCAAATACCGACTAACATGAAAAATTAAATTTTACTGTTTATTTTCGGAGATTCCATTTAAAATTAGGGTAAAATTCTATATAAAATACATCATCGAATTGTCATTAAAGAGAATCAAAAACTAAAACCTTAAAAAAAAGTACACTCTAAAATTACAAGCCAATGCCACTAAACTATAACCTAAACGGGTTTATATTGTATATTATTATATAGTTGTTGTACCATAGAACCATATGATGTTTCAAGGTTTTATCAATGAATATATATATTATATTCATTTACATTTCTTTCTAAAGGGATGACTATGTCTTTCTCGAGGACAACATATCATTCACTAAATTCGAAACACATACGTCAAAAAACACACACACAAGCCACAAAAGGTTTGTTTTTAGCTTAATCCGTGAACTAAACGTTCTTTGAACTTGATTAGTTTGTGATAGACTTGATTAAGGAAGCCTTGAATTTTAGTTTGGGGTATGGTTGAAGCAAAATCCACATATGTGAATTATAAGAAAAAGAAAAAAAAAGATAAGCTTACATTACAAGAAATATAATTTTTTATATGGTAAAAATTATATTTTTGGTTGACAACATATACAACTTTGGCTATATTTGACAATGCTAAAATTTGAACTAATTATGGCTAATAAGTTTATTATGTGAAAAAAACCTATTTATAGTAACCATTTTCGCATGAATTTATAACTTATTTTTATTAGTTTTTAACTTATTTTGATAAGCTAATTCAATTAATTTATAGCTTATTGTTTTTTCTCTCGAATTTATCCTTATCATCTTACTTTTGAAAAAGCTAAATATTAATTAAACATATATTTAATTTTTAGTCATTTCACATCGATCTATAAGTTAGTTTAATTGTTAATTTTACCAAACTCAACAAATAAATCAACTAGCTTATCAGATATAAGTTATAAGTTAACTTATAAGTTCATCCACTATAATCTATCCGCTAATTTTTTGTCAAACGGAGAGATTGTCCCTAAATTTAGTGACAATTGCTTAGAGATATTTTTTTCTAACTTTAATCTTGATGTACTAACTGTTCTGACACAGTTATAAATTTCATATCGCTTGAACATCAAGATTAAATGTAATTTATATATAACACTTACATTTGTTAATCCAACCGAGACGCTTTTTTTACAAAAAATAAAATCATAACGGATTAATCCAAAACAGACAATCTCATATAAATGTAAACTTAAGTTCAGATGATCGAAAGACTAACTTTATAAGTTATTTGAATTATATAAATTTATCAGTTATCTGGTATATTTTTGTTACATAGAACGTAAGCTATAGTTCAGATGTGCTTGTAATTTATTTCTACAATTCTACCAAAGTTGTTATATGAATATGCAGTTGGAAGTCAATTGATCTCTAGCTTTAATTAATTAATCCAACTGTTTTCATTGGAGTGAAAGCCTAAGAAATGGGAAATGCTTCATCAATTTTTATTGTACAAGCTAGTCATCATGTTAAGTATAGTGGAAATCTTACCATGCCACACAAGAGAATAATGAACTTTGTTGAATGGGATATTATTAAAATAAATCAAACAAAACTTTAAAAAATAATTGAGGAAATATCTATTAGATCATGATCTCTATAAATACAAAAAGGTTAGTAATAACTTCTTTTTATTTTATCGCTATTATATACTCCTATTTTATGTGTCAAATTAAATATAGTAATTTGAGGTGGAGAAAGTCCCTCCGCCATTGCAGATTCCCCGACACTGATCATATTATTTAAATTATATATATATATATTTTTATAAAAAAAAATAATAATCAATACATTATAAAGATTATGTATGGATTGGTGATAACAAATTCAATTGGATATTTATTTATTTTTTTGACAAAAAGAAATTTTTAAAAAATGCTTTTACATTTTTTGTTATTGCTGCAAAATGTACTTTTATTTTTAAAAAATGAAAGATACAAAATATGTATATTTTCTTAGAAAAATAAAGGAAGAAAAACAAGATATTTGTGTTGTGTTTTTGATTAAAAACTATAGCAATTTTGTTTTTTTATTTATTTATGTTTGTGGAGTTTTGTGGATACTGTGGAGATCCATGAGAATAAGGATGGAGGAAAATTTTCTCCTGTGGCGGAGATTGGGGACAACGAATGGTTTGGGGGGTCGGATGGGAAACGGAAAAACAGTCTCTGCACATTCCCTACCTCGTTGACATTCCTAGGTGGTTGTGCTTAAAAACCAATTACTATACTTCATTTTTTATAAGTAAAATTAATTATAAAGAGTATAAGGGATACTCAACCCTTACAATTCAAAGAAATATCAACATCTATGTACATATTGTAAACAAACTAGAGGATTATTACACCAACTATCAAAAATTACATCGGTATTAAGACTCGAACGACCTACAAATCAAAATCAAGACATATAAATAATTTGCTCTACAATAAAAGAAATATTAGCTCGGTCTCCTCACTTTATAATGTTGTTGCGTCAACGTCAAATATACTAAGTTCTTGCCAACCAAATATTATACCTATGTTTCTTATGGATGTTCTCATTTACCTTTATCAAAGCTCCAAACGGTAGAAAATGATGTTGTACCGTGTCTAGCCTATTGAAATTCATCCCCATCCATCTATATACTTGGTGCCAAATTGTTAATGAAACTGTACAGTGGAGAAAGACATGATGTATTGCTTATCATGGTTAAAACAAAGCATAAAACTTTTCTCCGCCCTAACATTAATTAGTAATCACTCGTCGATTAAAAAGAGTTTTTTTAGTGGATAATTTTTCAAGCAACAAACGTCAATCGAAGTCGAAATCACTGCATTATCATCTAAACCACCCAAAATGGATCTGTTTTGCAGCTCTACATACACAGATTTAGCGAAAGTTGAGATTATTTACAGTGATGTATTTTCTTATAGTAATGTAGTTTTCTTTGAGATATTTGAGTTTGTAGTAACAAACGTAATCAATTGAAGAATAAATTATTTAGATAATTTTATAAGGACTATAACTTAACCCTTGATACTAATTAAAGAAAAATAATTTACTCCCTATATAAAAAAATACCTAAATAATTTATTCTTCAATAGATCACTTATTTTTATTCTTTTTCTTCTTTACCATTAAACATCCACCATCTACATAGATTATATCATCGTTCTATAAACTAATTAACATATATTTTGTAACTATGAACTAAGATAAATTAGGTAAGACATTGGAAGGGGAGGGTTGTATATAATGTATATTGGTGAATATAAGAAAGTTGGAGTTTTAGATCCTAGGAAATGAGTTGGTGAAGGAATCGTTGACTACAAGTTCGAAAGCGATGCAATTTGTTGTGTTAATATTTTAATCTTGTCATTTATATTTTATTTTTATATATTGGTTGTTTGTTTCTTTGAGATAGAGACGGGGGGTTTGGTGTGTTATCACAATTTAATATTTTATATATTTTAAGTTTTAATAATAGTAAGGTTCTTTTCAATTTGTCTGCTAATAGAAGAGGGAGATTGGCGAAGTCCAACTTAATTGATAGGATATTTACACGTATTATATGAGGATGAAGTTTAAATCTTAATACGTTCACTTATTCATCTTAAGGTATGAAATTATCGTCACTAGATTGACTAAAACAAGTTTGGCGGATTGGTGAAGTCTAGCTTAATTGGTAGGATATTTGCACATAATATGTGAGGATGGGGTTCGAATCCTAATACACACACTTATTCCCCCTTTCACGTGTGAAATTCTAGTCACTAGACTACCTGACCAAAACAAATTTGGCGGAGTTGGGCGCCGTCAAAGGTGATTGTTTTCTCATGGCAAGCTCTTTTTGGGCCGTTTCTAATAAGATCAAATCTAGTCAAAAGAGGGATTATTCTCAGAGGAGAGGTTCAATGTGTTTGGGGCGATGGATTATCTGAGTCAGAAAACCACCTTTTTGTTCTTGTTGGGTCGTATAGAGTAAAGTTCTTTTATGCATCCTTGTTTCTACGGTTATACCAGAGACAACTTCCTCCATGTTCGAGAGCTTTGTTTTTAGTATCTTTGCATAAAGGGAAAAAAGGATGGAAGGGGGGTACTTCTTATGATTTGACATGCGGCTATTTGGACATTGTGGCGTTCAAGAATAAAAAAAAAATGGCACCAAATTGCTTGTGGTGGATTATATCTTTGAAATGATTAAGTTTGCTTCGTGGAAGTGATTGTTGTCAAAAATAAGAAATTCATCGTGTTTGTATTATGAATTGTGTGTAGGTCCTATGAATTGTATTCTTAGATAGTTTTTTCAGGTGGATAAAGTGTTTTGGCTGGCGATCTATTTTGATTTGAATGCTATCTGTAATTATCCTTATGTAAGTGAAGTATCTCTTATATTTTTGCCATTTATATATATATATATATATATATATATATATATATATATATATATATATATATATATATATATATATATATATATAATTACTAACTTTGATCTGGGTCAAAATTAAGCAATGTATGACCCACATGTAATTACTTAGCGTCCCTTCATTGTCTTCGTGCACCCCTCAATTACTCATATGCCCCTCACGTACGCGCCCCCACCCACTAGTAATTATATGTGGTCATACTTGCTAACTTTGATCCACATAGTCAAAGTTAGCAGCTAGCCCCTCATATATATATATATATATATATATATATATATATATATATATATTATTTGTTGTTCAAAAAAAAAAACTACTTGTCCAAAAAAAGAAAAAGATGGAGATTGGTGAATAAAAGAAAGTAGAGTTTTAGATATCTTAGTTGGTTTAGTGGTGGTTGACCTTGAATTTAGTAGGAAGGATTATACATCTTTGATTCCCGCACCTGTATTTAAGAGATAACCGAAATAAATTACTGTCAAAATTCGTTCCATCCAGTATGTCGGATACTAATGATAAAAAATTGAGATCAACAATAATTGACATAAGTGTAGAAAAAAATTTCATAGACTACTAGAGATTAATTAATAGAAGAGATTAATTAATTACGATAATTTTTTTTTTGACTCAAATGGTTAATGGCGAACTCTAAACTATTAGAGCTCATTTTTTTAGGAACTAGAGAGTAAAAATTAAAAATAAATTACGATAAAAAATGAGTCTATGTAATTGTTTTTGGAAGATATTTAAGTTTAAGAAAAAAGAAAGAGGTTGATAATAATGTGACGAGAATATGAGGAAAGTAACATGGAGGCAGATGAAGACGGGCCGATACTTGCGGGATTGACCCTTAAATTAATTTTGATTCTTCATCAAACTTTTGTCAAAATAGAAAGGGAATTTTAAATTTTAATTATTATTCAGCATCATCTTCTTTTGTTTTTTTATCCACTTCAGCATCATCTTCTTATCTTTGTCTTCTAAATTAATTATTAAATGAGGAAAAACAGCTCTCTAAAATGATAAACTCAATAGTCATAATCCAACAATATTTATATGATCGAGATGACGTATGACTCCTTAATTTAATTAAAGTTTTTAATTTAATCCCTAGATATATTCACATTAAGACAATTATTAGAGATAGTTTATTATTCATTTGAATCCTATATGACTCGGGAAATTAGTTGTTACAGTTACGTGCAAATGATCTTTGAATTTAAGAAAACTCAACAATCATCAAGAGAACTAGTTAGATAAGTTTAGAATGGCATCGAGCGACATGCATAAGTATTTGTCATGTGTGTTTACTAAGACCACGATGATGATTAGGGTCTGTGATTGGCGACTGCATTGCATTTAAACACATCTGAGCTATTTACTGAAAGATCGAACAGTCAGATTTAAAATTCAATTTTATATTAAAAAAAACTAAATCTAAGCTTAAAATTGTAACCAACCAATCTTGACCCAGCAATCTGCATTGATGATTGTATACAGTCGACTGCATTGAATCCATTTCCGTGTTTACTCTCCTAAGAATTTTTTTTGGTGACTCTCCTAAGAATTTTGAAAGTAATTGATATATTTTTACTATTTTTGCATTAAACCATTTAAATTGTCTAAAATTCAAAATTAGTAATAACTTCATGCAAACATACTAAAGGTTTTTTTGGTACAAATTTATAGAGGAATGAGGGAATTGTCCCATTCTTCATCTCTTACACAAATTACCCATCTACTTGTGTCAATTCAGGCATCGTAACATAACTACTAGTGTTTGAACAATAATTATAATTTTTCAATACACTACTTTAAATTAGACACTATTAGTCCCCGTAGGATAGCTCAAGTGGTAAGAACTGGGGGACATTTGAGTTGGGTAGGGGGAGGTCCAGGGTTCGATGCCTGGCGGGAGTAATTTATATTTCCGATGTACCAAAAAAAAAAATTAGACACTATTAATTTATAAATAACCAACTTGAAATTAGGCAAATGATCAACTAAATATAGCTAAAAAGACCTGATGACCCAAAAAAAAAAATATAGCTAAAAAGATGACGTTATAAATTTTGTTGTGCTAACCGTTATCCTTCCTGACTTAAAAAGAAAAGGGAAAAAAAATTCACAATATATCACAAATAAAAAATATCAATCACACAACTTGCATTTTGACTAAATAACAAGAATACATTTGTTTATTTCCAAAAAAACATGGTACCTCAATATGTTAGTATGACTAATCATACATATCACCTTTACCACTACAGACAAAACCAAAATAAAAAGAGGAAATATTTGACAAAAAGAAAAGAATAAAAAAAGAAGAGAAAATTAAATTAAATACATAATAAAGACTCAATTTGTATCTTGCAATAAATTGAAATTCGTTAGTATCTTTAAACGAAGGTAAATATAAATATTTATGTAAATATTTTTAACATTTAAAATTTTTTTTGTCAAGTAGTTTAGCGACTAAAAATTTACTCCTTAAAAATGAATAAGTAGGTATACCGAATTTCAACCCTGATCTCTACACAAATACACAATGTCCTTTATCAATTGAGGACCTTTAAGATTTTTTCTATTTTAATAAAAATTTAATTAAATCATTGATATAAATATTTGACTTTTTTTCATTAAAGAGAATGAAAAAGAACAAAACAAAATAGACTAATGAAATAATCTTTGACTTAATGGAGGAACTAATTTATATTATATATAAAAATGTAATACAAATTTTTGTCACCTAATTATAAATTGTAATATAATTTCTACGAAGCTTCATCATTAAACTACTGCTATTAGTTATTCTCTCCATTTTAAAACTATTGTTCTTCTAATATTTTAATTTTGTTTCAAAACTATTATTATTTACGGAAATTAATGTAAAATTAATGTTAGTTTATCATTTGTACTTTTACAAAAGTTAAATTATTAATGTCCATAAATCCTAGCTCAACTGGTAGAAAATGCCGAAATTTCTAGGTCGGACGTCCATGACCTGGGTTCAAACCCCAGTCACTCCACTTGTGTGTGTGAGTTTATTAGTAGTTTTGCCATCTCGTCTATATACCCAAAAAAAATTTAAATTATTAATTAAATATATTTTCTCCTTCTTAATAAAGTAAGGATAAAAAAAACTTAATTTATCAATTTTTATTATTTCTTAACAATAATTTTGGAACGAAAGAGAATAATTAAACAAACAAATCATGTAGAATTGATGTTTTCAAAAAAGGAAAGTTGCATGATTATAAACAAATGCTCCAGCTTTACACAGGGACCAAATCTAGTGGCATATACATAGTTTTTATTAAATTTCAACCTCATTCCCTTTAAAAAAATTGAACTCAATTTTTTAATTTTCTTATAGATTTTGTTTCAGTAAATCAAAGAGTTCCAAGTTGTTTATGAATCAAATTGAGTCCAAGTGTAATATATAAAATACATGCTCTCCTCATTTTCTAGGGGTGTAATAAATTAAGTTGGTTCAATTTTTGCAATATTATTTTTTAAACAAAATTAGAATACAAAGATATCATATGATGGATATAACATCTTAACTATGTTGACATCCACAATTGCCACCTATTACTTGCAGTTGCAGCACTCCAGTAATTAATATTAAATAAATTGAGATAAAGATATTTGGGGCGCTAGACCAAAATTCAAGGAAACAATGCAAAGAATAATATTCTGCTTCATTAAAAACCTTACTAGTAAAATCCCATAGGGATAAACACCGGTGAAAGAAAAAAGAGTGCAGAGGAAAATAACAAGAGAAAAGAAAATCAATATCAAATGACGCAAAAAGAATAATACCGAAAATGATATTAACATATATGAAAAAAAAGGAAGATCGTTCTTGTTGCACACAAAATTGTCATGGATGAAGTTTGGAATGAAGTCCCATCACAGCACACCTGTGGCTTGAAATCTATGATTAGTCAATTTATCAGCACAACTATTTTCATCGCGAAAAATGAGAGCCTCGAAAATGAAATCCTCTAACAATTAGACCAACGACTTTGAAAACTCCAAGGAACCAAAGGAGGGTTACTAGAAGCTTGAATAGTCAAAGAAGAATCGCATTCAAGCCAAAAATTCATCTAACTTTTGGAAGAGACGAGTTCAAATAGCATACATAGCATTCGTAACTTTAGTTTGAAAAGCGTAAAAAATTCTCAAAATCTTTGAAAAGACACCAAGAAAATTACCACCATGATCTCAACCAATTAAAAAATGTCGATTATTTTTTAGCTTTTTATAATATTTTTTCATTAAATTTGAAATTAACAAAATTGACGATAAACATATTAGTTTGATTCCTTTTAATCAGATTAAAATTTTGAAAATTGTAAAAAATTAATTTTATAAAATCTATAAGAAAACTGCAAAGATTATTGAATAATGTTTTAAAGAATTCAAATTTATAAAATTTACTATTTTAGTTGAAAATTTATATCATATGTATAAAGTTTTAAAGAAATATAAAATTATTTAGGCTTTTTCTTGTCTACCCCCTCAAGAATTGGGGGTATATACCCTCAATCACTTAAAAAAAATTTAACCGATAATTTTTTTTATAAAATACACTGTTAGATTAAACATTTATATCATATAGATCATTTGTGTAAAATTTCAGACAAATTTAAAATCAGTTGATATGTTATTGAGACGCATCAAAATTAACAGTTTCTGTCGTATCTTAAACACCGTTAATCTTTGTGTATCTTAATAACATATCTAATGATTTTAGATTTGTCTAAAATTTTACACAAATGATCTATATGATATAAACTTTCAATCCAACGGTATATTTTATAAAAAATTATATCGATTAAAACCTTTTATAATGGTTGAGGGTATATACCCCCAAATCTTGTGGGGGTACACAAGTTGTCACCATTTATTTAATAAATACCATAAACTGTTAATTTTGATAGAACTCATTAACATATTAAATATTAAATGATTTTAAATTTTTTGCATAAATAATTAGGGATGGCAAAACAACCCAAACATGCGGGTCCCACCCGAATCTGAGTCAACAGGTAAAACCTGAGTTGACTGAGTTTGGGTTCGGGTGACAACCGATGTTTAGGATTCGGGTTCGGATAGTGTCAAGCTCACACCCGAAACCCGAAACTACACTTGTTATTTATTAAATTATATAATTATCCCTCTTACATTAGCATATTGTAGACTACTTTAATGTTGTAGACTATTTTTATCCTTATTTTAATGTTGAAATTAATGTTAGCATGTTGACCGTAATTTCGTTGAATTTACCGTATTTTTTTTTTTTGTTAATGTATGTTCGGGTTTGTGTGGGAAAAACCTGAACCCAACAGATTTGGGTTTTGGTGGTATTTTATCACCAGATTGTCATTTGGGTTCGGGTTCAGGTAGTGTCAAACCACTACTCGAACCCGACCTGACCCGTTGTCATCCCTATAAATAATCTAATGATATAAAATTTTAATCCAATAATAAATTTACCATTTTATAGTTTTTCTTCTCCTATTTTTAAATTTGACAATTTTGGTTCTCATCCTATTTTTTACCTATAAATTAACCATGTAATATATTTTAAACAACATGATATATCTTAATAATGAGAGATAGGTGATTCGAAGTTTATAAATTAATTTTTCTTACAATTTCATCAATTTTAATTGTTAATATATTTATTTATTTAACAATAAAAATTCTAAAATTTGATATTTTCGAAGGAAGTGGAAAGTGTCTATAATCATGTGTAAATGTTCCATGAGTACGTGCAAACGTTATCGAGTGACAGAGACACTCCGTTACAGTTGTTGTGTTGTGTGTCTGTTTTGTACATAAGATTAAGAATATGAAAATGAAGAACCAGAATTGACAACACAAGAGGCAGTAATGTTGCATATGATTGGGCCCCTAAACGCACGGAAAACCCACTCGTGCTCTTTACTGTTAGTCCTTCTCACACTCACTAACAAACTACCCTTCCTTCTAATATGGACAAAGACCTTTTTTGTTTTTTGTTTTTCTTTCATCCTCTTTTTTTAGGTGAAAATTCCGAGTGAATTTTGATATTAAATTAGTCTCTTTTTATATACAGTTGCATGAAATCAAAACGCAATTTTTCTATCAATTTTAACATTAACATTTGTTAACAAAGACTCATTCTTCCCTTAACCAAGGGTCGATGATTCGTTCCTCATCTTGGGTATGGAGCAACTTTAAATCATTGAGTCAGCTATCTCACTTATTGAGGTGCCTCCGATCTAGCGAGAGAATAATCACAACGTTCGACGGTGAATATTCCGGTCTCAACCAAAAAAAAGACTCATTGTTGTGTTGCCCAATAATATAATTTTGAAGTAATGTATTTAATGTCCTAATTTATTTTTTTTTAAATGTTTTCTATCTAAAATTTTTATTTTTACTTTTTATCTACGTGTTCTGCCAAAGTGAGTGTAACTTGGACCTGTTCAAAATATAAGTCTAATGGATTCTTATAAGATAATCGGTTCAGTTCACCGGTTTCGCGGATTGGAAAAATAAAATCCGAGAACCAATCCAAACCACTTCGATTCTCATCTATTTGGGTTTTTGATCCGAACCAAAAATAGTCGGATTTTTCCGGTTTGGATCGTCCGTTTCATCGGGTTTTTTCTATCCTCTTACACCCCTAATTTTATCGCTGATTTTTTTTTAAAAAAAATATTAATAAAAAATATCATTATATTGATTAAAATATTTTAAATTATTTATAATAAAATATTTTTTAACTATAACTATCACAACCAAAAACATCCAACACAACAAATGGTGCGGAACGCGCAACCCGTAGTGCACGGGTAACTTACTAGTTACTAGTTACTACTAAAAAAACACTTAGAACTATTGTTTGCTATTCTAAAACCATTCTTATGCCTCTCACACTCTGTTCCTTTTATTACACGCGCACAAAACACACACACACAATTAGCACATTATATTCAATCACGCCCACACATCTTGGTTTGCCATTCAACCTACAGCACTGTAGACGATGCATTTGGTCAAAATATTACACAAAACCCCCATTTTATTTACTCATTGTCATTGCACCCTCATTCATCCATCATGCTCCCAATTCTCACTTACACAATCTTTCCATTTTTTCTCTTATTACTTTAGTTTTAGATGATTTGGGGTCTAGTCTCTTTTCATCACAATTATTTGATCACAATTATAATTGTGATAAAAAAGAAGTATAAGATTTAGATTAATTTAATGTTCACTTTTTAATATATATTCTTAAAGATAACTCTAACTAATTGATCTAAATCGGTGGTCAGCGTCGAGTAATGTTACATCATGGTTGCAGTTAAAGAATGATACATGCAAATATTTTGATGCTCAAATCAGCGTGAAAATGTGACATGATCAAAGTTTTAGAGTTAAAAATTGTGTGCTTTGAGTCCTTCTTGTGAAGGTGTATACATAGGTCCAATACGAAGCCTCAATCATTGAGTTGGAGGAGACGAATCGAGACCATTAAGGTGTTAATTGACCAAGCAGACAACATAGATGTAAATTGTCATTTTTATTGAGATTCAATGATGATGTGAATTTTTAAAATGGGTCCGTGAGATATTTAGAATCTACACTAAATATGACAGTGAACACGAACCCTGATTCAATCTCGAACACTAATAATACTAAATGATATTAATTTATCTAAACTATAAAAAGAGTCCATGTGAATAATTATAATTAGGAATGAATGAAGTTGTTCCTATCAAGCTAAGAAATTGTAGAAGGAATACAAATTCAAAAATTCAAAGTGATCAATTCATCCGGACCATAAAAAGTGATAAATTGATTTGAATTATTGCCTAGCTTTACCTTTAAATTGACTGAAGATATTTGTTAAATGTTTACTTGCAACTAGTTGGACATTCAATTGTGAGATTTCAACTACCAAAATCCCCACAGCCATGTAGGGCACACATCATAAATTATAGTCAATCTTTTGATAGGATCAAATTAACAACTACATCCTCCGTGTCACATTACTAAAATACAAATGTTTGAAAAATAAGTACTAATCCCCTAAAGTATAGTTAAATCTCACACATTTTCCCGCCAGTTTTTCAAATGCACGAGTAATCTTTGTCCTATGTTTAAAACCAAATCAATAACTGATAGAATATTTTGTAATTATATTTGTAATTATTTCTAATTATTGTCATTTTTGTTGGTAATAATTGTATAGGTTTGACTCATTGTATTTATACACTTGACCAATGAATAATCAGGGCAACACATTACATCGTACAATCTTTCATTTTTATTTATTTACATCTTACTCTATATTGATGACATTATTCTTATCAACTCCTCCGATGACCTTCACAAATCTATCACGACACTCCTTGCATCTGATTTTGCTATGAAAGATTTCGGTTCATTGAGTTATTTTTTGGACATTGCCATTACCAGACACGTAGGTGGACTCTTTCTTAGTCAGAGTACATATGCTAGTGACATTATAGCTCGAGCTGGCATAACTTCGTGCAAACCTAGTGCTACTCCAGTCGACATTAAACAGAAGCTCAGTACATCTGCTGGAAATCCATACGACGATCCCACCTTATATCGGAGTCTTGTTGGAGCCTAGTAGTATCTCACTTTCACTCGCCCAAACATCTCTTATGTTGTTCAGCAAGTCTGTCTTCACATGCATACTCCTTGCACAAACCACATGCTAGCCCTTAAACGCATCCTTCATTATGTTCGAGGCACCCTAGACTATGGCCTTCATCTATATCATCCATCCCCTATTGAGAAACATATCTCTTATACTAATGCTGACTGGGGTGGATGTCCTGACACTCGTCGTTCTACATCTGGCTATTGTGTGTTTCTTGGTGACAACCTTATCTCTTGGTCTTCAAAAAGACAACCCACGCTATCTCGTTCTAGTGTAGAGGCAGAATACAGAGGGGTTGCTAGTGTGGTTTATGAATCTTGTTGGCTATGCAACCTACTATTGGAGCTTCACTTTCCACTTTCAGAGACTACTTTGGTGTACTATGACAATATTAGTGCTATTTACCTCTCTGGAAATCTTGTACAACATCAGCGTACTAATTAGCATATTGAGATGGACATTCACTTTGTACGAGAGAAAGTAATTCGTGGCCAAGCACGTGTTCTTCATGTTCCTTCTCATTATCAGATAGTTGATATCTTCACCGAAGGCCTACCTCGAGTTCTATTTGATAATTTCTGAATCAGTCTAAGTGTTTGTGTACCTCCCGCTTCGGCTGTGGGGGTGTGATAGAATAGAATAAGAATCTTGGATTAGCACCTCGACCCTACAACTTAGTTATGCAGGGGAGACAATACTTGATTATATATTAAAAATAAATAATTTTATATATCCTTTTCAAATATGTCAAAAAAAGAGATGTGAGAGAAGTAATAATATACAATCCCAATTTTTTCCTTTTCAAACAATTTAATTATTAGTAATATACAATATATACTTTGGTCTATTAGTCCAATGCAGTCATCGCCAACAAAATCTAACACAATTATATTTATAAAATTGCCCAAAAATAAAATAAAAAAGATTGGACCGATTAGATCGATCTTGACCAAATATGATCATTTGAAGATCAATAACGTACAATGTCGTTTTAACGATTAATTAAGCTAGTTAAAATGATTAGTATAAAAGTGAAGAACCAACCAAGAGAGTTTTAAAATATAAGCTTGTTCGCCAACAAGGATCCAACCTTACAGAATGTTTGTATATTTTCTTTCATATGAAGGAGTAATATAATTTATAAACAAACACTAAAACTTAAATCAATCGAAATCTGGATTCATTTTTTTTATTTATATATTTTGTTTGGTGAAGCAAGAGGAATTGGATAAAATGATTTGACCTTTTTTTTTTTTACACAATGATTTGAGATTGACCTTTTTTTTCACTACAAATTATGTCCGCCTCTTTTTTATTAATTGCCGGCTGAATTGAAATATTTTACAAGAGTTGTTTCTATTACAAATTTTACTTTACTGTTCTTACACGTTTTGAAATTTATATGCAGTTATTATCATCTTCATCTTCATGTTCAAGTATTTGTAGTAGACTTCCAGAAAAATTCCAACAGCTATTAACACGGTTAAATATGATAGAAAGCTAGAAAGTTTAACATTTATAAAATATTCATCAAATATTACTTTTATACTCACTCTTTATGAGAGTCAAATCATAAACTCTAAACTCTAAATTAAACTATAAACTTTATATGGTTTCTTATAATGTTTTGTGTTTTTGATAAATATGTGTATTTTTTTCATGATTAATAATATTACAACATCAAAGACACATTTTTAAAAATTATTTAAAACTTTTTGAGATGTATATTACTTTATTCAGAGTCAATGATTATATATAAACTTTTTCAATTCATTCAATTGTTAATTTCCAAGGAAGAAAATGTGTGCATATTATACTATCAACAACCAATAAAAAAGTTAAAGTGTATAATTTTTTGGATTAAAAATATATGAGTATTCAGTTTGTACAAATTAGTTGACAAACACCATAGAATTTACAAACTTTTGAGTTTGAGTCTTGGGAGTAGTTTCTTAATATATAAACGAAATCTATATATCCATAATATAAAAATTGGTTGGATTTTCTACATTTTTGTTGGTGTTCTGTTTTTGGCTTCAACTTTGGCGGGGTTGTGTTAGCTTAAACTCTTCCTTGCTAGTGAAGTGGTATCATTTCTTTCTCATACATCTTGTGCTTGGGTTATAATTTTCTCAATGTATTTGTCGGTTTTTAAAAAATAAAAATAAAAATCTATTTTGTTCTTTTACAATTTTTTCACAGCCCAATATATACCGTCCCCACAAAATAAAATTCAAATTAGTCTTTGATATTTTCAAATTGTAAATAAATTCCCCTAAGATTTGTTATAATAAAGAAATTGTTGAATATTTTAAGTGTGAGTGGTTAAGTCCCACATCGAGTATGAATGAGAAGAATATTAAATTCATAAGAGAAGTGCCCCATTAATTGAATGTCGTAAGATTTTGTACAACATCTCACTCTCTTATCATCCTGGAGCATTGGTTTATTGTTTCTCCCAACCCAGTCCTCCAACATGAAGCAATTTTTTCCAAGTAAAAAAAAATATGAGAACAATTTTTATTTTTTTTGAGCAGCAAAATGAATAGTATATTAATATAAAATGAAAAAAAGTACAAGAGGTACTCTATCCACTCAAGTAGGATAAGTACATATATGGTACGCTACCCAAAATGAACCAAAACAAAAAGGAAATGCACCACACACCACCCTCCCAAAACAACTACCTAAGAATACAATCCATAGGATTAACATTCCATTCGTAAAACAAACAAGGTGCATTACTCTTTTTAGCTAACACCCATTTCCAGGAAACAAGCTTGATTTTATAAAAAATATCTTCCACCTCTAACTGTTTGGCTTGAAAGATAGCTTCATTTCTTGCTCTCCAAATCACCCAGATAACCGCGTGCCAAACCATGACCACCCCTTTCCAACCAATCTTTCCCTTCTTACAAGATAAAAGAAAGGTCTCAAACAAAGAAGAAATGTTCTCCGGCAAAACCGTTACCAAGCCAAACCATTGATACACCTTACTCTATACCGCCCAAGCAAAAGGGCACGAAACAAGTAGGTGGTTCTCCGACTCCGGTGCCCCACGATAACACACACAAATCGCGCCTCCTCCACTTTGTACAATGCCACGCCGAACTAGATTTAATCTAGTCGGAAGGCTTCGGAGGAGAGCTTGCCACGAGAAAACTATGACTTTTGATGGCGCCCAAATTAAGTTTTATTTTTATAGGAGACTGAGTTGGGTCATCAGACAATGTGAGGGACAACCCCCAACCACTGCCCCGTTATTATAATATTCTATTCGTTTTAGAATACTTGACTTAGTTTACTCGATCATTTTAGACATATTAAAAAAAATATATAAATAAAAGAGATAAAATAGTAATTTTACCAGAAATAACCTTGATAAGTATTGGCATAGTATGTTTTGAGTTACAAGGCCGAGGCCTAAAAGAAAAACAATTACTTCATCAAAATATGCAGAGTAGAAACATCAACTAACCAGGAAAAATACCTAGAGCTATTATATATGAGCATGACATTGTTCATATAAAATCAACATAAAACCACTATCACAAGCTGAGTTTGCCAACACATTCGCACATTCATTAGCAAAGGGAAATATGTTGAATTAAAAATGATGTCAATAGTATTATTAAAGGATAGGAAAATGTTAAACAGTATCCCCAGAATATTGGTTATAAGTATATAAATAAGAAAATTATGTCTTATATTTTGTACAATTAATGTATTAAAAGTGCAAAAAGTTATTTTAATAACATTTATTTTATCATATATTTTCATTTTTAATATGCTTAACAAATGTCCGGGACATCACTGTTTATCATAACCCAAAAAGATATAATTGGAAGAGAAATAATTTATGTTGTATGAAAAATTTGAAATTGTCAATTATTGTGAAACAAAATCATTTTAGAAAATGGTCAACTATTTTGAGACAGAGAAAGTAATACTACCTCCGTCTTTAATTATAAGATTTTGTTGAGAATTTTTTTATATATATATACCCTTATTTATTTTACCTATTTTTACATTTTACAATAAATACTATGATAAAACATAAATAAACTCTCTCTTTTAAGGGAGAAATTACATTTATTACTACAAATAATTTAATGGTTAAAAAATTAAATACACAATTCTAATTTATTTATTTTTTTACATTTATCTTCTTTAATGTGTTCTTTTTTGTTTTTTTTCACCTCATATGGTAGGTGAAGTGAACTCTATTGGTCTAAAGTTCAGGATAAATTATGACATCAAGTAATTATAATTTTCTCTTAAACACAATTATATAAATTAAAACTGTGATTTTTTTAACGTATGCTCTTAAAACACATAAAAAAACAATATTAGTATTCTGCTATCTCATATATTATTAATAAACTTAAATAAGAGGATGATTTGAACATTTTTAAATAAGAAGGAAGTGACCTTTTGCACGAGATATATCTGCACATTGAAGTATACCGATTCTAGGTACCATCAGAGGAAGCAATAATGAGTTCCAAAGACATAGAGATAGAGGTTGTTGTCTCAAAAGAAGGTGCACATAGCACAAACAAACACATAGTAATAGTAGTAGTAAAGATTAAGGTTTAACAGAGTGAGTAAGGTTTTTTACCCAATTAATGAAAAACAAATATTAATATCTTATAATTTGCAGCTTTTTCAATATATATAGAAGAACAAACTTACACATACACACACTAAAACACAAGCATGGTACATAGTCTTGAATAAATGGGACCCACATGTATCCACATGTATTTGTAGGTCCCACAACACCGCCCATGCGCACGCTGTCTTCTTACCAATATCAAACCCATCCATCATACATCATTGATCCGATTCCTTGGACCTAACCCTAACCCAACAAAAAAAAAACATAAACTTTACAAAAAACCCAAATTCTTTTCAACCAAAAAAAAAAAAAAACAACATCCTCACTCACCTCAATATCATTATTAAACCACACAAACAAAAGCTTCTTAAGTTGTTTTTCTCTTCCTTTTCTTCTTCTTCTTAAACTTTTCCTTTTCTTATAGAACAACTCTTTATTACCTTATTTCCTCCAAACCTTGAACTACCATCTCTTTACTTTACTTCCATAAAAAAGTAGCTTAGCTAGCTACTTTCATATTCCCATCAACAAATCAATAACCAAACTCATCTTGTAATTAACAAGTTCTTCCTTCATGAGATCAACAAATGGTGCTTGAAATTTTGTTGGTGGGTTTTTCCAACAAAAAAAATTCATTTTTTTGTTGTTGAAGGTAAGTGCTAAGTAGTAGAGCATGCCATCAACAATACCTAGCTAGTTCTTCTTTTTTTTTACCCCTCAAAGCAACCCAAAAGAAGAAAAAATAAAAGCTAGAAAACAAAAACATAAACATAAACATAAAACCCCTCAAAAGTAAATCACCACCTAGATCCTTGTCTATCTCTTTTCTCTTTTCTAGCTCTACTTTTCTTCTCTTCAATTTTCAACAATCTAGCTAGGGTTGTGATTTTTTAAGGATATTGATCTTTGATTATATCATCTAGAGAAGGAAAATCTCAAAGAAGCTAGAGAAAAAAAAATCATGGATCAAGTTAGTGCACAAGGTCGTCCTCTTCCTTTTCTCACTAGAGATCTTCATCTTCATCCTCATCATCAATTTCACACCAACCACCGAACCAACGAAGAAGAACAACAAAGTGGCAATGGCAACTTAAGCCGAGGCCAAAAACGAGAACGAAACAACAACGACGACACTCCTACTGGCGGAGATGGAAAAGACGATGGAGGCAGCGGAAGCGGAGGAGGAGGTAGTGGTGGTGAGATGGGAAGAAGACCAAGAGGAAGACCAGCCGGTTCAAAAAACAAACCAAAGCCCCCCATCATCATCACGAGGGACAGCGCGAACGCACTCCGATCCCATGTAATGGAGGTCGCGAATGGATGTGACATCATGGAAAGTGTGACGGTCTTTGCACGGAGGAGACAGCGTGGTGTTTGCATCCTCAGTGGAAGTGGGACCGTCACAAACGTGACTCTCCGTCAACCAGCTTCACCTGGTGCGGTAGTCACACTTCACGGAAGATTTGAGATATTATCTTTATCTGGCTCTTTCCTACCGCCACCTGCTCCACCAGCAGCATCAGGATTAGCCATATATCTAGCTGGTGGACAAGGACAGGTAGTCGGTGGGAGCGTGGTGGGACCGTTGTTGGCTTCCGGTCCCGTTGTTATCATGGCAGCTTCCTTTGGAAATGCTGCATATGAAAGATTACCTTTAGAAGATGAAGAAACACCAGTGAATAATGTGCCAGGAAGTGGAGGGTTAGGATCACCAACCATGGGAGGAACTCCACAGCAACAACAGCAGCAACAGCAACTTGTGGCAGATCCTAACACTTCATCACTTTTCCATGGAGGAGTTCCTCAAAATCTTCTCAATTCATGCCAATTACCAGCTGAGGGCTATTGGGGTGGAAGTACTGCTCGTCCTCCTTTTTAACAAAAAAAAAATGTTATTCACTTAATCACTTCTCATCATGCTTTTCATTTCATCTTTGTTTCTTTCTTTTTTTTATCTTAATTTGTTTTGTTTTTGTTTCACCCTTTTACTTTCTCTTTATCACTTGTTCATTCTCCTTCTTATAACTTAGTTTAAATTGAAGACTTTTCTTTGATGATCATGGTATTGACTCTCTACTTGGTGATGTTGAATTCAAGAAGGATGTATAAATTCATGAATTTTTTGTGGAGTTTGAATTTTATGATATTTGCTTCCAAATGGTTTAATTAATTTTCTTGTTGAGCTAAAAATTTTCTAATTAAGTTGCTTCTAAATAAAGCAGCAGAAGCTAGCATGTGCTATCTCTCTTTTATCTTTCTCTCTTTCTATTTTCTTGCTGCAATTTTAGTATCTTGTCTGATAATTTATCAGTCAATCTTTGTATAGGGAGGAAAAAGAGAACATTTTTTCATCTTTTAACAAAAAAAATTCTATTAACTTTTTTTTTTTTTGCCTTTTTCCCATTTTTGGGGTGGTTAGTTTTCTAGGACTTATAACCTAGCTAGATTCAGATTCTAAAATAGACAATCAAAAAATAAGCCAACAAAAAATATACAACATGAACATGTTGAAAATTTTTATCTATTTCAAGAAAAGTGTGTTTTGGACACAATAATTAGCTCCCTTTGTAAGTTAGAAAACACAAACTCAACCATCATTACTATATACACTCTCACTTTCTTTGCTACTAACACCCATCATTACATCCAAACTCATGTCCTTTTCACACCCATGTTCTCAAAATTAGCACTATCATTATTATGTTATACTATGTTTCATTAATATATATTTTTTCTTTTCACCAAAAAAAAATTAATATATTTTTTCTCCATTTTTTTTTCATCTTTCAATTTTGTTTTTTATCATATAGCTCTCTAATTTTTAGAAGAAATATATCTTAATAATTTAGAGTTTGGCCTAGAAATAGTATATATTGATCGACCCAATCCGATTTTAAACCCGATTATCTGAAGTGATTGGATGGGAAAGAAACACCTCTATAATCATCAGCAAAATCCTTAATCAACTTTGGAGGAGGGTGCGATGCTCATCAACCATAATATTGTCCATAGAGGACATACTACCTATATGTGCTAATATATCTGCAGACTAATTTGCTTTCCAATAAATATGAATAATCTTGACATTCCACGGGTAGTTCTGCAATTCTTTGATCTTTAGAAATAACATGCAGTTCAATAAAGAGATAAATAAAATTTGATCAAATATTGATTCATTAATCATTTAAGCATATATCCATTTAATTGAAATCTTGGTCATATTTATATTTATTTATGTAAATGTTTTAAAGATTATTTACAGTGCATTTTTATAATGAACATTGATAACTCTTAGAAAGCACTAATTAACAGATGTTGGACAGTGAAATTGATGTATTTCAAGGAAAAAGAATGGGGAGTTATGGGCTTCACTCTGTTTGTCTGTTTGTTGTGTGTGATTAGGGTTTATTATGGAGGCAGAGGTGAGCATTGGGTGTTGGGTCACACGTGCGCTGCTCTGTCAAACAAAAAAAGGTTCCTTTACGAGGCAACAACCAGAACAAACAGACCTCAACACCAAACTATGTGTTCAAAGCCTCTCATCTCATCCTTCTATGTGCCATTGAATTGGCTTGCCCACTTTCTAGATAAACATACATACATATATATGGGATTCAACTTCAACTATAATAGTAATAGTAAAGTTGAGGTAATTTATATGGATAATAGTAATACTAATGATGATGATGATGATTTGATTATAAAAATTTGTAGAGTTAAATAAGTTTTTCATTTTTATAAATATTTGAACTTTCGAATTTACTTTTTTTTCTAAAAATAATTGGCATTTTTTGGATAAATTTTATATTAATCGTCTCATTTAATCATAATTATTTCTAAATATAAAATTTTATAGCATACTTTTGTCAAAAAAAAAAAACTTTATAGCATACTTGCAACTTTTAGTCGCGGAATGGTTTGATTTGGTTGGATGTTGCTCCGGCTTGCATATTAGATTTCTAAAATTGGATCAAATAAATTAGGGTTTTTGAATTATCAGTTTGTTGATGTTGTTCTTTGTCGAGGATTCATTCTTCCTTGTTATTTTTTTTCTTCATCAGAAAAATAAACTGTCCAAGCTAAGTGGGTCTGTTATTTTGTTGTTTGTTGCTCTATACTCTTTTTCACTTCTCAAGTGCCTTTATATTGTTTCTTTTATTATCTTTAATAGTATTTGTAAATTGCTGTAAATGATAATTGTGAGACAAGTCAATATAGTTTGTTTATTTGATATTTTGCGCGAAAGAGGTGGAGATTATTGACATTTTTGAAAGGATTAAATATGTGTTTTGGAAATGCCGAAATGGTTATTGTCCAAAAAGGTTAACACGTTTTGTTTATTTTATGAATGATATGTTAATCCGGTAGACTGTATCCGGATAGGTGTTTTGGGTATATTGCGAAAAGGAAAAATTGGTTGGAAGGGGATCTTAATATTTGGCACGTGGTGGTGTGGGCTTTGTGGCGCGCGAGGAATAGAAAAATATTTGGCGACAAATTGCTTGAGGTGGAAGACATTTTGGCAATGATCAAATACACTTTTTGGAAGTGGCTCTTATCTAAGAAGGGTAATTCACCATGTCTATTTTATGAATAGTGTGTAGAACCTTTGGATTGTATTCTTAGATAGTTCGTGTTGTTCGGTTAATGTTTTATGTTCATAGCTTGGTATGTAAAGCTCTATATGTTCTCATCCGAAAATTATGGATAGAGTACCCCTTGTACTTTTTTCTTCAGTTTATATAAATAATTCTTTGCTGTTCAAAAAAAAAAAAGGTGTTTTGGGTATATAGTACTACATGTACTTATCCTACTATGTGAGTTGAGGGGCAAAGTTATGGTGCATAAGTCATGGTTATGGACCGTGCATAAATACTTTATATTGCTTGTGCACCCCTCAAATTTCTATTGCACCCCTAACCAAATTACTTAGTGCACCTACCAAATTTCTAGCGCACCCCCCAAATTCGGGGGTGGGTTAAAAATTTGGGGGTGCACCTGGGGGTGCGCTAGAAATTTGGAGGATGCATTAAGTAATTTTCATTATTTATGCACGGTGCATAAGGAAAAAGCTTATGCACCATAACCAATCCCTGAGTTGAGTGCCTCTTATACTTTTTTCTATTTCTATTTATATAATATTTTCTTTTTCCCTTCAAAAATAAATTGTTTATTTGATATTTTTATACTCTTTTTATTTTAAATAAATAAGTCCCATGTTTAGGTGCCTTTGGGTTTTGAGAGAATTAATAAGAATTGTAATTGTACTCCTTGTACCTATCAATTAAATAATATATATAATTTGCAGTTCAAAAAAAAAACTCTTTTTATTTAAAATAAATAAATAAATAAAACTTTTACCTAAGTTTGACCGATTAATTTGTTGACAGTGTAAAATTATTCGTACACTCAAATTATAGAGTAGTCTATAGAAATTAAACTTCAATAGTGGGTAAAAGAGAATATATAGTGAGAGATAGATAAACTCATAGTTTTGTCTTGATTATGGAATAGATGCTCCTTGAAACCCTAGCTCTTTCTGCTTCTTTTACACTATTATTCCACCAATGCCAACATGTGTATAAAACTTTGTTTATTTAATACTATCACATCTTTTTCTTGGATTCTATTCTTAGCTTGTCCAGTTCCTCTACCTTATAGTTTTTCTTGCTATAGATAAGTAATTCCCAAAGATCATTCTCAATAATGATCAAACACTGCCTTAAAAAGTCCATATATAGCACTACTTGTGTTCAAAGGATGCCATTTTTTGGACACTGTCACATCTACTGTTCTTAGTTTCTCATCTGAACAACATGCAATAAATCATGTTGGAGTTCTTCTTAGTAATTATTTCTTCAATTATTATATCCTATGACTCAAAATTATCAGTGAAGTTAATTTCACTGAATTTCACATAGTGTATTTATTGTTGTAGCAATTAATTGATATATGAATGTTATGATAAGGGTCCAGCTAACGTGTATTTTTTAGAGCGTATGTTAAAGTATTTAAATATAAAAAAATTGTATTTAATAAAACAAAATATTCAACTTGACAAAAAAAAAATACAAAATATTCAATATTTAAAAAGTTAAATGCTATTTTAACCAAACGTTAGTTGGTTGTGATATATTAGAGTTGGTTTTGGTAGGGAGGGCTGCGATTTAATCCCGCAATTATGATTGGAAGAGGATTGATACCACTTATGCCACAATTCGTCTTAAACCAAATTAGTCGGCTTAGTGGATTGACTACTGGTGGTGAAAATCCAAAAGAAAACTACTCTTATATATAGATATTAGTTTCAAAGAATACATTTTATTTTGTTTTTGTACTGCTTAATTAAATGTTATGCCTATAACTAGATTAAAGTATCAAAAGGCATGGAATAAATATCCTCACATTCAGCTTTAGTTTTGGTAATTAACTAATTGCTTTTGTAAAAAGGTTTTAGATGTATAATATATATGTATCTTGTTGGACCATATACTACTGATGATTATGCCTTTCTGCTCCATCATGGTGAGCATCATCACTTGGCTTGAAACTAAATTATAATAATGCCTTACCTCGGTCACACAATAGCGATTGCATTTTTGATCATTCTATACAAATTAAGAAAATATGATAAATTAAATAAAGAGAACAAATTTTGAATTTACTAATTAAATTAGTGTTTTTTTTTTACAAAACTAATTAAATTAGTGTTATTGGTTATTGGCAAGTCTTTATTATTAAAATGGTATTACCGATGTAGTTAGCGATGTAATTTTGGGTAAGTTACAATCTAGACACATATTATGATTCTAAAATCTAGACACATTAAGATTATACCATGTATGGCATATAAAAATATGATGAAAAAATATATTTTACACATTCAGATTCTATAATGTAGACATGTATTTATGGTAAAATACACATTCAAATTATATAGTGTACAATAATTATCATTCATAAATAGGGGTGGGAATAGGTCATGCCGGCCTACAGGGGCCTATGACTTAGTCTATATAGGCTCGGGTCAGGCCAGACCGTTTTCTTAAATAGGCCAGGCCAAAGCTTTTTCATATGCCTATTTAACTAAATAGGCCAGGCTACAGGCCATTGAAAAAGCCTATAAAGCTTACTAGGTCGGCCTATTAAGATAAATATTTGTAATATTTTTATTATTGAATATTAAATATTTAATTTTGAACTAAATTTTAATTCCACAAATTTTAAAATGAACTAATTTTTTGCATATATAAATATATTACTATAAATTAGAATTGAAGTATGATAATTATATAGTTAAATTCTCTAAAGTATTATGTGAAATATCAAAAGAAATTTTAATCTCATTGGTGAATTAGTTGATTGGTCTATTTAAATGTAAATATGATTACTTTTTAAAAAAATTCATACGAAATAAGCTTTTAAACAGGCTAACGGGTCATGCCAGACTTTCTGAAGGTCAGGCCGCAGGCCTAAAAATCAAGCCTATAACAGGCTATAGGCCAGACTTAGGCCTTTAAATTTTTGACAGGCCAGGCTAAAGCTTGGCAAAGCCTAGCTCAGCCTGGCCTATTTCCACCCCTATTCATAAACCATCTTTACCCTAATTCTAACTAGTACTTTTTTTTTTTTGATAAGAATTCTAACTAGTACTTGTAGTATACTATAAAAATGTCAAACCAAATTTGTATAGGAACAATGATATTGTTTAACGTTATGATTTGAATAGTCAACTAAATGGTCTTCTCAACAACGGTGATATAAGAAAGTTGGTCATTTTTTTTTATAGGTAATGTTAGTTGTTAGTAAATAATATATTACAACCTTTTTTGTCATGATTTGAATCCTAGACGTCCAGTAACTCCTTAACCTTTAGCTCAACTTGAAAGTTGGTCATTATTAGTGTTGAGTTTCGTCGTCCATACATTAACTTAGATAAATGTGTTTAGATAATCATAATAAAAATTGGTCATGTGAAAGTGAAGTTTTCTGTATTTGCCAAAAAATATCATTTTGTTTTGGTACAGCCCAATGATCTTGGTGGGCTGATAATAAAGGCCTAGGATACGTGAAAATTGCTCTTCCCGCCTCTCAATATGCTCCCACACCCCCCAATAATCCCAAAATACCCTTAACATTTAACCTCAGCCTACATCGTATTGTAACATGCGAAGCCGTTTTTCAGTCGTATTTTAAAAAATGAATTCGCCTAGTTTCGTAAGTTGCGATACAAACGGGGGTTAGTTAAGAAACGAAATGCAAATACACAGACGCATAATCAGAAACGAAACGAAGGAGATACGAAGGAGAAACGAAAGCGTATGCGAGTTTGAAGTTCCTCAATCCAAAATTGGTCAAATTCATTGAACTTCAACAATTTATTTGCATCAAACTTCACAACAACAATTGTAAGTGTTTTCTATCTATCCAATCTTTGTTTTGAAATTAGGGATTATAAATTGGTAGTTTTAGGGTTTAAATCAAATTAGGGATTTATAGAAAATAATAGTTTTATGGTTCTAGATCAAATTAGAGATTTACAATAGACTTTGATATCTTGATTTTTTGTTCCAGCAAGTTGGATTTTGTTGTTGGTGTTGTGGGGTTTGGGTTTTTATGGGTGATTGATTCTTCCTGATCTTTTTATTTTTTTCCCTCTTGAGATCATGCGATTCACTCCCAAATGAAAAGGGCTAAGACAACTATGAGAATGTAGCCTTGGAGAAACAATGGTGACCATGTTTTACTAAGTTGTAAGGCTTACATGTTTTTTTAGGGAGAAGTGTTTATGTTGGTGAAAGGTTGTAAAATGGTTACCTACATCAATGTTATGCACAGGTTGATGATTTAATGTATAAACACTTATTTAAGTTTAGATGCTTTGAATATAAATCCAGGAAGTAAGTAACTAATTAAATTTTTTGCATGGCTTATATAAAGGGCTAAAATCACATTTGCTAAATATTCATTTAAAATCCACGAAGTAAGTAACTATCAGTTTTTGGTGTTGAGTTTAGAGGCTAAGTGTTTTTTCGTTTATAGTTAGATTATTTGTCATTAAAAGTATCTTAACTCCCCATTAATTGGTCGAAATTGCATTAGTTTCTTCCTAGATTAGATGATTATTGTGGTAGTGCATTGCTATATGTAAGTGATTATTGTGTTTGAATGCACATTGAAAAACTTAAATTGTGTGCTTGGTTTATTGGTTAAGTGATTGGTTATGTAAAATTATATATCGTTAGTGATTGGTTATGTAAAATTATTTATGTTTGAATAAGAAAGTATAGAATTTGATTCATGTTATAGTTTTTGAATTTTTGAATTTTTTGTGGTGATAGGAATGACCGACAATGTTGGAAGACAACGGTTAGGAAGAGAAAGTGCAGCACACGGTTTTGTGCGTAGAGAGCGTGCAGCCGCCAATCCTCACAATTCTCGTCGTGGTATGCGAAGAAGAGTTGATCGAAATGATGAAGAAGTTCAGTCTGAGCATCAAAATGATGATGAAATTCAGCCAGAAATGAATGCGAATGCAAAGAATGCTGAATTTGTTTTACCGGCCTATGCTCAACCGCCTCCTCGTTGTAGGGATATAAGAGTCACTCGATATGAGGCTGAGCCTAAGACTGAGTCTCAATATATTGACGAAGTTTGGGCTGTGTGGGAGCATATTGAAGGGCGGAAAGAGCAAATTTCCCCAATTGTATTCTAAGAAATGAAATATCACATCTCTATTATAGGAACATATATTCTAGTCGTAATGGACAAATTTTAACCAAAGGTTAAATGTGATTGAAGGGTGGGATGCTTCTACAATTGGGCAATTTTAAAAACTAATTGTCAAGTTTTGTATAGAGTTTTTAGAAAAAAATGAAGGTATCACACGTATTTTGCGACAGTTATTTCCCAACATTATAGTTGTACATTTATAGCCCAACATAGTTTAGACAATCCGAATGTAATTTGGGTGGGCTTGTAAATTCTTTTTGAAAATATAAATTAAAATACAAAAATTATATTGCAAACAAAAATTTAAGTTATACCATAACTATAAAGTTGATCATCCTTACCAAAATAAACTATAAAGTTGATCAACAAAAGTTTTAATTAAATATTTTAAAATAATTATCTCTACTTATACTAAATGACTTGAAATCATTAACAATTAACTAGGAACTAATACTTGCACAAAATGTTGATAAAAAAATGTTTTATTATATTATATCTATATTATAACCAAACTATTTTTTTTAAGAATATATGGACACTATAAATGTTTTAATTGATAATAGGTAAATGAATATTTTTTAAGGGGCTTAAAGAGTGCACCGGGTGCACTCTTTAGTATTTGCCGAATTATATATACATGAAAGTAATTTTTTCAAAAACGTGTATATTCATGCTTTAGTAGTAAAAAACAAATGGACAGAACTTAAGTACATTTCTTTAAGTGTTTTTTATATGGTTTTTAACATATCAAACTATAATTTTCTTATATTCATGATTTTTTCAAAGTTTGCTATAACCACAAAAAATGAATTTTATGTTAAAAACCATATGAAAAGTACCTAAAAAAATGTACCTAAGTTTTGTCCAAAAAATTAGAAAAAAATGCTAAAATTACAATGAGTAAAAGTAGAACTAAGGACCTTTTGCAAAATAAGAATCTCATTAGTCACTAAGACGCTTGTTTTAGATAATATTTTTACACGCAAGCGCACACACATATATTATTGATTAGTAATTTTATATTAATATACTAAAAACATAATTGTCATTTTCTGTTTTTTTGGGTGGGTCGTGGCCCGGCCTGGCCGCCTTAATTCTGCCATGTATTATATTCTAATAGATTTAATGTATTCAGATGTTAAGTTTTACGTTTGTAATAAATACTCCCTCCGTCCAAAAACAATGGTCCACATTGACTGTTGACATTTATTTTGATCGTATTTTTTTTACTAATGTATAAAGATAAATATTAGCAAATAATATCTTATAGGCTTAAATATATAAAAGGTCCCTGTACTTTGGGGTCACTTGAGTTTTAATCCCTATACTTTAAAAAACTTTTCAATTGACCATGTACTTTCATTTTACTTTCAAAAAGGGCCCTGAATCCATTTTATGATGACATGTCATTTTTTTGATGACTTTGCACTGATGAGTCCACGAACCTTTTTGAAAGTAAAATGAAAGTCCAGAGACCTTTTTGAAAGTAAAATGAAAGTACATGGTCAATTTGAAAGTTTTTTTTAAAGTACAGAGATTAAAACTCAAGTGACATGTCATTGAAAAATGGTTTCAGAAACCTTTTTGAAAGTAAAATAAAATTACAGAGTCAATTTAAAAGTTTTTTAAATTACATGGCCTAAAACTCAAGTGACTCCAAAGTACAGGATCTTTTACATATTTAAACTTATCTTATATTAGCAAATATATATTATTGATTAGTAATTTTATATTAATATATCAAAAGCATAATTGTCATTTTCTTATTTTTTTAATGGGTCGTGCCTCGCCGTCCTTGATTCTGCCATGTATTTGTGTTCTAATAGTTTTAATACATTTAGATGTTAAGTTTTACATATGTCATAAATACTCCCTTCTTCCCAAAATAATAGTCTCTGTTGACATTTATTTTGACTGTATTTTTCTACAAACGTATAAAAATAAATATTAGCAAATAATGTTTTGTTTGATTTATCTCAATGAATATTTTCATAATATTAAATTTGTATGATTTTTCATGATAAAAAACTAAAGATATTAATTATACAAATTATACATCCGTATGCGTAAGAACCATTTTTTTTGGAAGGAGGTAGTAAGTCTTTAAGTTTTTTAGCTGATAATTAAATATTTTGTTTAAGTTCTAATTTATTGCACTGTTGTCTTTCAAGTTCTTCTCTGTTATAAAAACTTTGAAGTAACTTAGTGATTTAGCAATGTACAGAGAGTTTTAGCTTCCAAATAACAAGAAGTAACTTTCAATGCAAGTTAATAATTATTTTAACATTTTATAACAAAATCTAGAAGGGTAACAATAAAATAAATTAGAAACTTTAAGACCTATTTATTACCTAAAACTTAAAGGATCTAATTTTTATGTAAGAAACTCAAAGGACATATTTATTACAAATGCAAAAGTTAAAGAGATCTCTAAATGCATTTGGCCTATCATATGTCAATCGAGTTTGAATGCTTTATTATATAAATCCAATTTTTTGTCTAAAAAAACCCACTAATTTTATAAACACTATAATTTCATGGGTCATGTTAACATGTAACCTATGTGTTCTTAGAGCACATATTAAGCATTAAATATAGTATACAATAAACTTAATTTTTAGGATTAATTAATACTCTTTTTGGTCCCCGTAAATTATGCAAAATCCAGTTTTAGTCCCTATAAAAAAAAATTTGGATATCCTCATGAGCTTAGCTCAATTGGTAAAAGACATTGCACATTTGTGCTGAGATTGGGGTTCGAACCCGATATGCCCACTTATTTACCTTTAAAAGATGAATTTCTAGCCGCTAGATTACCTGAATTTTTTTTTTGGATATGTCCCTATCATTTAAGATTCTCCATTTTTAATCCCTCATTTATCTTACATTAGCAGAATTCGTACACGTGGCATACTAACTCAACAATTTTTTTTTTAATTTAAATTCTTTTCCACGTGGATTTTTTTAAAAGAAAAAAATCTATATTTTTTGAAAAAATTCTATATTATTTTTGGTACAAAAAATATAAATTTTAAATTGAAAGAAAAATAAGATACATTATTAGATAGAAACATTTCATTCTTCATTTTAAAACATTTCAAAAACCTTTTTTGTATAGAGACTAAAATGGGGTATTAACCTTAATTTTTAAAAGAATAAATACAAAAATTTCAAAAACTTTTTTCTACATTTAATTCTTTACATATATTATAAAGGCACATATTAACATTTTTTTCCTTAAATTCATTTATCTGTTTATAAACTACAGTATTTCATTTAATCCTAAATATGACGAAATAAAATTTGTTTTTTTAAATATATTAAAAATTTAATGTATTTAACCCATAATTTAGTCTCAATACATCAAACTATCAATATATTTAACAAATATTCCCTCCGTCCCAAATTATAATCACCTTTTCAAAAAAAATCTAACCCAAAATATAAACCTTTTTGTAAATTACTATATATATTTATTACTTTTTTTCCTTACACATACCTTTAATTATTACTATTAAGTTACATTAGAATACAAAAAATCATATTTCTACCCACATAAAATAAGGATAACTTGATAAAATTTACACATAAAATAAACAATAATTACATTATCAATATTTTTTAATAAACATGTTAATAGTGAAGGATGTTTATATGATGAGATGGAAAGAGTAAAAGAACTAACTACCCATTCCATTATTAGTTGCTTTTTCTTGCAAAAATGTAATCAATCTACCTTTTGTTGAATTGATGAATTTATCCATCTACTCATGCACTCACCTCGATCCTCTAACTTGTTAGGAGTATTGAATTTATCCATCTACTAACTCACTCACTTGTCTATATCTATCTATCTATCTATATATATATATATATATATATATGTACACTCTCTCTCCCCTGTCTGTCCCATCATCATCACA
Organism: Trifolium dubium; assembly: GCA_951804385.1. Taxonomy (NCBI): domain Eukaryota; kingdom Viridiplantae; phylum Streptophyta; class Magnoliopsida; order Fabales; family Fabaceae; genus Trifolium; species Trifolium dubium. Next base: position 8,657,120 of record OX638063.1, on the reverse strand, counting down.
CCACCGCTATCTTCACTCCCCTGTCTGTCGGTTACTTAATCCTTCTCACTCGGCTCGGATCTTTGATTCCGAACTTCTTCCACCAATGGCCATATTCAGAGGACTCAGTCACCGAGTTTTCCGTTCACTATCCACTAACCCCAGCTACAGGTTGGTTTTAGTCTTTCTTTCATTTTTATGCTTCAATTTCTCTTTTATTATATTACAATTTTGTTGATTTTTTGATCTACAGTATATGTTTAGTATTACGGTGGATGCGCCAGAATTATGGTGATTCACCGTGATTTTGCAATTTTGCAGTCAAAAAGTTTCTGCAAAATTACGGTGGATCACTGTGATTCTGTTACTCCCACTGTGTTTGTGTTTTAATAAAAATTAACATTTTTGGTAAGTTTGTTTGTCCTAATTGTTTTTCAAAAATGCCATATTTGGGTAGACAAACACATTGAAATTGTTTGAACTGTCTTTGTCATAAACTGGGTCTGTTTGCTTTCAATTGTGTTTCTTATAACATGGAAACAAGTCCAATTATTTGCTTTGAATTGTCTCTGTCATAAGATTAAACAGTGTGTATTCATCCTTAAAACTTCACCTTTTGGGTAATATTTCGGTATGATCATTACTAGAATTTGCAGCATATAGTACTATCTTATGCAATCTTTTTAATATGTTTTTTTTAGGTGAATTTTGTTTTTGTGCCATCATTTTCAAAATGGGTCTCACTAAATAGAAATTAAGGCCACTTGATTTATGATGTCCACATGAATTTTACCAAAGAGAGCTTTTAGAAACTCTGTTATTGATTTTTCTCATTTTTTGGTTTGCAATAAAGTTCTGTGGTTTCTGCAGTTAAATTTGTACATACAAGCAGGTCTTAAAAATGATTGTGTCAACTTTTCTCACTAGAGAACCAAACATACACAAAATGTAGTAGGAGGGCTAAAATCATAAGTAGCGTTTACGATACACAACTTAAGTTTTGTGTAATGGTACACCAATGGTCCATTACCACTGCCAGAACACTGTTTTGGAACCACTGCCGCAACCATCGGCCGGCCTCGAGGTGGAACACTTGACTGTGTTTTTAGTTAGGTTGTAGCCTGTAGGTTGGTTGAAGCATAATGGTCGGAGTGAATTTCATTAACACAGGGGCGATGTTGTCTGAAATGAATGAACAATGTTGGAGCATGGTATTGCAGCGATGATGCAGGACACATAGTGGTGGACAGGTAGACCAGTACTTCTTCCTGAGTGGTTGTGATGGCGGTGCCTAAGCAGCACCATGATGGTGGTAATCAACCATGTGTGTACTGGTAACAAAACTTAAGTTGTGTACCGTGAACGCCACCAAAATCGTACTTGTAGGGTGGGGTTGGCACACTTGGGTTCACTATGCAGCAGACAGATACAAAATCTTGTAGCTATTGTAATCCAAATTTTTGTTTGGTTTAAGCGTATTAATATTTTTTAATATGATCCAGGAGCTTATGCCGGAAGTCTCCACTTGCAACTGCACTACCCAGTTTGAACCGCCGAATGAGTACCTCTGGGGTGAAAGAAAGGTGAGTTTGTATAACGAATTTGCTGTTTCTTGTTCATCTATTCTCCTTTTAAGTTGTATGTTTTACTTTTCTAGAAATGTGTGGAGCATGTTTTGATAAAAATTAAGCTCTGTGTAATGGTAACTGGCTCATGTGGTATTAAATTTATGTTTTGTATCATTGTATGTATCTACAGGACTTCAATGGAGGACTTGAGGAGTTTGAGAATAGTAACTGCTGTCAAGACTCCATACCTACCCAATGGTCAATTTGATCTCGATACATATGATAACTTGGTGAACATGCAGATTGCAAAAGGCGTCGAAGGTATCCTTGTTGCTGGCACAACTGGTGAAGGCTATTTAATGACATGGGACGAACAAATAATGCTTATAGCACACACAGTCAACTATTTTGGCGACAAAGTTAAGGTTATTGGCAACGCTGGAAGCAACTGCACATCAGAAGCAATTACTGCCACCGAGCAAGGTTTTGCTGTTGGAATGGACGCTGCAATGCATATAAATCCTTACTATGGAAAAACATCATCCGATGGTTTGATTGCTCACTACAATAGCGTGCTTTCAGTCGGTCCAGTGATCATATACAATGTACCGACAAGGACTTCTCATGACATTCCACCTAGTGTCGTTGAAACTTTGGCTGGAAATCCTAACTTGGTCGGCATCAAGGAATGTATAGGAAACGAAAGGGTGAAAATGTATACGAGTAAGGGACTTCATGTTTGGACCGGGAACGACGAAGAAAGCCATGATGCGAGATGGGAATGCGGTGCTACCGGACTTCACTCTGTTGCTGGAAACTTGGTTCCTGGTTTGATGAGGGAACTCATGTTTGGTAAGAATCCTACATTGAATGCGAAGTTAAAGCCGTTGTTTGATTGGCTTTTTCATGTGCCGGTACCGGTTGCTGTGAACACTGCTCTTGCTCAACTTGGGGTTATTAGGCTAATTTTCAGGCTACCACATGTTCCTATCCCTGTTGAAAAGAGGAAAGAGTTTGTGAATTTGGTGAAGGAAATTGGTAGAGAGAATTTTGTTGGTGAGAAAGATGTTCAAGTTCTTGATGATGATGATTTTATTGTTGTTGCTCGATATTAATTGAGATTACCTTTTGATAAAACAGATGATGTTCCGTATTGTCACATTTTGTTGACAAATAAAATAAGATTTGGTTTATCTTTGTGGCAATTTGGAATGGAAACCGGTTCAAATTAGTTTAGATTTTTATCTGGCTAAGATATACATTTTTCATAAATTATTGGTGAGGCCTACACTATCCCCTATGAATTTTGACCAATTAAAACATGCCACGTGGAATTAGTAATTAAAATTAAAAATTGGTTAATTTTTTATCATATGGTAATTTAAACTGTTTTTATAATTAATTAGGAGAATGAAAAGGTAGTATTTTCTCAATTTTTATGGTTTTCTGCACACAAATTAAATGTAATAATGTATATATAGTCAAATTCTCTAAAGAATGATGGGAAATATGAAATGATAGTTTAATTTTATTGGTGAATTAGTTGCTTAATTTATTTAAATATAAATACAAATATTTATTTAAATATATTCATATTCCCTCTATATTAAAATATATGTCGTTTTGGAAAAAAAAATTTGTATCAAATATATATGTCACTTTATATTATCAATGAAGCATTTAATGCTATTTTTTGTATTATACTCTTAACTATTTGTTTCTCTTTTTTCTTTCAATTCTAAAATTTATTTTTTTCATATCATTAATAAATGATAATTTTGTAAACTAACTCAATTTTTCTTTTCCATGTAACATTAATTACATTTCTTAATTTGTATAATTTAATCAAAATATCATATATTTTGGTACGAAAGTAATATTAAATAAGTTTATATTTGGATTATATATGTGGATTATATATGTGGAAGACCACTAGACCAGGAATGAAAAAAAAAATTAATAGTGGTGAAGGAGAGGTTGGCGAGGTGGTGAAGTCTATTCAATGTTTTTTTTGGAATTGGTTCATTCATAAGTCTGCAAAAGAACCGTGTATGTTATATGAATGGGTCTGGAACCCGGATGAATGTATGCTTCGATGAAAGTTTTTTCTACTGTGTTTCTCTGCTCAGCTGGAGCGACCTGCTGTATTCTGTCTTTTTGTGGGTGTAAGCGTTTGTTGTGTAATAGGCTTTGTGTTGTTTTGTTGTGGTTGCCTTTTGCTTTTTGATTGCTGGCTATGCCTATCAGCCTATGTTTGGTATCACGGTAAATGTGCTAGAATTATGGCGACTCATCGTGATTTTGCAGAAACTACAACTCGTAGTTTTTGAAAATCAAGGTGAGTTACCGTGATCCTACCACACCCACCGTGATACCAAACATACACTATGAATCTGGTATCGGGCTTTTCCTATATGTTTGTATCTGGTATATAATTTTCCTGTAAGTGACTTGGTTTGTTGGTGTACTCCTTGTATGCTACAAATCCTATGAATATATGCTTGAAGTTTAAAAAAAAAAAAAATCGTACCAAACTCGATATAGTATATTTCCACCGTGCATGCAGTTGACATCATTTCTTTGTACTGTTTTGTTTGTCTGCTGTTATTCTTCCTTTGACTTTTTTTTCGATCAAACCAAAGTTTTTTTTTTGACGGACAAACTAAAGTTGTTTTCGTCAACTTCAATAGTGACCACTATGTTGAAAGCTTATTTTAGTACTCCCTAGCTCTAGCTAGTTCTAGCCAGATTTAGCATATTTCCATCCATAAGGTTATTTATTCACTGTTTCTTTTTTTCCTTCTAGTTTCTATCTTGCATAGTATCTAATTCATGCTTTTTTTGGTGGTGATGATTCATGTTATAACTCATAGGGTTTTGATAAAATTAACATTCAATAGTTATCCTATTGTTTACCTGTTAGCCATATGATACGTGAAATCAATTATGTTCATCGTCAAACCAAACACACACAAATTAGAAAGATACCAAAATCTTATAGCTATTAATCCAAATTTTGGTTAGCTTAAATGCTTAATGATTTAAATATTTCTTTATCCAGGAACATAGTATACTGTAAGCTTCAACAAGTAGATTCGAGACTTAACGTTCGCCTGCAGATGGACAACTCAACGGAAGTAAAAGATAGGTTTGATTTGAATGATATATGATTTATTCCATATGAATGATTTCATTCTCCTATTAAATTCAATATATCTGTTTACAGGACCTCGATTGAGGAGGTACGGCGTCTGAGATTTGTCACCGCAATTAAGACTCCGTACTTACCTAGTGGCAGAATTGATCTTGAAGCATATGATAACTTGGTGAATACACAAATTGCAAATGGCGTTGAAGGTATTCTTGTTGCTGGTTCAACCGGTGAAACCCAATTAATGACATGGGATGAACAAATAATGCTCATTGCTCACACAGTAAAAAATTTCGGCGACAAAGTTAAGGTTATTGGCAACGCCGGAAGCAACTGCACATCAGAAGCAATTACTGCAACCGAGCGAGGTTTTTCCGTTGGAATGGATGCTGCACTTCATATAAACCCTTACTATGGAAAAACCTCAGTGGCGGGTTTACTTGCTCATTACAATAGTTTGCTTTCTATAGGACCTATCATTATATACAATGTACCTACAAGGTCTAATCAAGATATTCCTCCTAGCGTGGTCGAAATCTTGGCTCAAAACCCTAATTTTGTCGGTATCAAAGAGTGTGTGGGAAATGAGAGGGTGAAAATGTATACTGATAAAGGAATTGTTGTGTGGTCAATTGATAACCTAATCCATGAAGCTAAATGGGATTGTGGTGCTGTTGGAGTTAATTCTATTGCAAGCAATTTGGTTCCTGGTTTAATGAGGGAACTCATGTTTGATGGTAAGAATCCAACATTGAATTCAAAGCTTATGGTTTTGTTTGATTGGCTTTTTATAGAGCCAAGTCCAATTCCTGTGAACACTGCTCTTGCTCAACTTGGTGTTATTAAGCCTGTTTTTAGGCTTCCATATGTACCTCTGACTAAGGAACAAAGGGTAGGGTTTGTGAATTTGGTGAAAGAAATGGGCAGAGAGCATTTTGTTGGAGAAAAAGATGTTCAAGTTCTTGAGGATGATGATTTTATCATAGTCGACCGATATTAATTTAGTAATATCTTTCTTTATTGTCTTATATTTAAGTTACTATTTGTATTGTTTTGTACTATAAAGTACTATTACAAACACCAAATACACTTTCAATAGAAAGTGTCGGTGCTACCTAGCGTATTTTTATGCTTCCAAATAATTGTCAAAGTTAAAAAACCAGATCATGCATGTGTGTGTAGTTTCAATCAATTCTATAATCTCTATCTATTTTATATATTAAAATAGAGGCTCAAGTTATTTTGTTAACATCTCATCATATTTTATATCACATCATTGATTTTTCTTATGTGACATTCATATTAGTCTCTACAACTCTCATATTATTTTTTTATTGTGTAACAATTTATATAATTTTAAAAATCATATGTTATTATATTCATAGTTTCTTCGTTATTATTGATATCATTTTTCCTAACTCTTCATTTCCCTTCATTTTGGAGGTATAGAAAGATCCCTTATTCTCTTCTCCCTATCTACTCTACATTAATCCAGCAAATCATCTAATTATATTTTACATCTTTTTCTATAGATTAAGAGACAATTAACAAGCATCATCCATATATATTCCTAATTTAAAACATCATATCAAGTAATGTAGTTTCTAGATCTTCCTCGTGACCATACCAACCAACCTTCTACTTTATTGAAGGTTGATGCATATATATCCAATTCTCTTATTTCTTCATTATTTTATCCATTTTTTTACTTAGTTTTATATATTTTCATTTTCATGGAATCACGATCTTTATCGACACCGTATGTATATACTAAAGTATCAACTTTTTACATTTTTCCTTTTTTTTCTATTCTTTTACATTTTCTTTATTATTATGTCTAAGTTATGAAGCCTTGGACATCCAATTCTATATTTCTTTGGAAAAAAAAGTCCAATGCTATTGTTATTATCAAATTCACGAGTTTATAAAAAGTTTATGTCTTGAAAATTATGGAGTGCATGTTTGTTTTGCACTATATGCATATCTCGGTTCAACTTTTTTTTTAAAACAAATATTTCGATTCAATTAGTATAGTCTAAATTGTACATGTTACAACATTGGGATGAACTTCTCAATCAAGGAAGCTAAAACTAATAGATACTCTCTATGATCTTAAACATAAAAAAAAAGGTTTGGTTATAAATAAAAGTCTAGCTTCATATTCCTGTCTCTTAACATATATAAGTTATTTTGCATATTTTATAACATCATTTAGTTGAAATTTTGTTATATTTTTGTTTAGTGTTAAAAAAATCATATTTTTTATTTTTTTTAAGCTTCCCTCAAACTCAAGGCTATTGCTAATTATATTTTTTATAATTATTATTATATTTTCATAATAATAATAATAATAATGATTATTTTTATTTTTATTTGAAAAAATGTGCATGTAATTTTATAATGTAAATATTTACCATAAACAAAATATATATTTGCTACTCTAAATGGTAAATTAGAGGTTTGTTACATATTAAATTCTAACAATTTTAACCATTGTTTGATTCCATATCATCAATTATTTTATGTTATATAATTTATTTTTCAGTTATAAATTTATGTTATTAATAACCCACTATTAATCATACATACTATTTTTTTAAGATTTTGAATACATATTTATCTGTCATGCATGTTTAACTCATTTGGTAGAAACATTCTTTGTAATGTATAAAATTGAAGTTCGAACTCTAATACCCGCATTTATTCACGTGGAATTTTAACTACTGGACTATCTAACAAAAAAAAATGTATTTATCAACTCTATAAGGTTCAATTACTCATTATTTTCTAAATATATGTAATATGTATGTACATTTTATCAAATCTAAATACACATTTTACAAAACTAATTCATAATAATCTATTTATAAGGTTCCATTTTAAAATAAATAAATTATGTTACATATAATAAACTAAATTTAAGTTATGCTTTTAACTTGCGTAAAAAAGTTATTCTTTTAACATAAACAATATAATCTTATACATTTTTTAAATTATATCCAATGGGCATTTGTGTAAATTTTGTTGGATATATAGATCTGAGTAAAGAAAAATAATAAATCTCATTATTTTTTTTAAAAAATAGGATGAATACTAAATTAGTTTTCTAACATATAAAAAAGTTTATATTTCTAATTATCAGCGCAACACACGGGTTTATATCTAGTTTGTGTTTATTTTATGTCCCACTGATATTATATTATGTTACCGTCCAGTGACGATTCATTTTAATCATTCATAATTTTGTTACCGTCTAATTTAGTTTTTGACAAAAATAAATTCAAATTAATCATTGGCATTTTTCATTGACAAAATAAAATTCAAGTTCATCATTGGCATTTTACTATGTAGTTTTCAATTATAAAGAGGGATCCGTTGACTTTAGAAGTAACTTTGAGATGAATTACTCTGCTTATTATCTCATTATTCACGATGAATGTCACCAATCCAACCGTCCAATTAAAAGTTCTTATTGAATAGATCAATTATACAAGTTTTTATGAAATTTTAAAATCATTTGATAAATCATTAAATAATTTCAAATGAATATATAATAAGCTCTTAAAAACATAAGTAAATGTCGATGTTTAGATTACATAGCTACGAATTTCAGAATTATATAAAAATGTATATACTTATTCATTGATATATAATTATAATAATCAACGGTTGGATTGATAAAATTCATCGTAAATAAAGAGATATTAATCGGAGTAACTTTGAACTCATCTCAGAGTTACTCCTAGAGTTAATAGATCCCTCATCTTCAATTAATTATATTCGTTGCTATAGTATTTTTTTCTTCATTATAATTTTTTTTGTTAACAAGTTTTTATGTTAACAATTAATTAATGTGTGTATATATATGTGTATATAAAACAAGTTTTTTGTTAACAATTAATTAATTGTGTGCGTGCGTGCGCGCGCGCGCGTGCATGTGTGCATGCGTTTTTGCTCCCATGCCTTCTACGAGCAATGTGCCCGAGCTAGTCAATGGTGGTGGGAGCCATGATTTTGTGCTTAACGACTATCAACAACAACGGAAGTCGCAAATGTAAATTGATTTCTCATGGTGGTGACTGGTGAATTAGAGCTTTATGATTTTGAGACCTCTTGTAGGGAGAAAAAACCGAGTCCTTCTCACGATAGGAGACCGAGGAAGAGAGCTAGGTAGGAAGCCATCAAATAGAAAATAAGAACCGCTTAATCATGTGGAGGCAGACGCGAGAAGCTAAACCAACGTTTCTACGCCTTACGAGCAGTTGCTCTGAATATTTCCAAGATGGACAAAGCATCTTTGTTGGTAGATGCTATTGCTTACATCAACTGAGACCATTCGAATTTCAGTTGGATTTATGCAATATTTTGACAAATTTCTCAGTCCAAATATGGTGATTGGGTTTTAGGTTGTGGTGATGGATGTTGTAGAGAACCATAAGAAAAAGAAGAAGAAGAAAAAGAAAATTTTGGAATGAAATTTTTTCTTATAACAACGTTGTTGAGGATGAAAAACAACAAAGATTAAGGAAAAGGGTGTTATAGAAGCTTCACACAACATTTGGTGGTTTAGATGAAGACAATTATGCTTTTGGATTGGACCATGTTACTGATACATAGATGTTCTTTCTTGCTTCAATGTATTTCTGTTTTTCTAATGGACATGTATTTCTCTTTTTGAATTGCAAAATTAATTGCTTAAAAACCACATTTATAAATTTGGGAGACACAACATTGTCATACATGATTTTTAAAGTCTATTTAGAAGTTTAGCATCATCTGGTATGAGAAAGCCAAAAGTGTCGAAAACATATAGTATAAAAGCATGTTGTTTGTCAGAATACATTTTTTCATACTTTGTCACTTTGCTTAAAGTAACTTTCAGAGCTGCCTATAGTGAAATTCGCAATCCCTAATCTTACAAGGAGAGAAAGTTCGATCAAATTCACACATATATGTTTTCCTCCTACTTATATATCAGAAACTGTTGGCCTAAAGGAGAAACTGTTGGCCTAAAGGTAAGTAGATCTATCTATACATTTTGTGTGAAAATATTTAGCAAAGGTAAATTATAGACACAAACGATGAAAATATAGAATGCTCATATTTTCTTGTGAAGATGAAAGATGACATCAAAAGAAAAGAGAAACTTTTTATATATGTTTGGTGGAATTATAGAACTTTTTTTATGTGTTTCTTTTTTTTATAAACTAAAATTTTTGTTTAAAATTGAGATTTTGCCCGAGCTATATAATTTGCTGGCTCCACCACTGTGCGTACATGCGCGGATAGGTAAAAAACAGGTGTGTACACACCTATTGATTTAGTAGAGATATGCAAGTAATGTGTAGAGATCGAACTTCAAACTTTTATACTCCTATTAATTCATTTTTAAAAGGTGAAATTTCGGCCAATAAACAATTTAGAAATAAAAAGAGAATTTAATTAGAACTAGGATTCAGTACAATCAATGATGGTTGACTACGCTGTAATTAGATATATCTGAGCCATTGAATACAATATCGAATAGTCAAATATAAAATTTATTTTTAAATTTAAAAATAAATTAAAATCCAAATTTAAAATCTTAACAGTCCGATCAAGATCGAACTTGTTCGGACCGACAATATACGCATAGCCATAGGATCCATAGGATCCATTTCTGTTATGTGTTTGGTGGTGATAATTCTTTCTTTGTACTGTTTTGTCTGCTGTTATTCTTCCTTTGACTTTTTTTCACTCAAACCAAAGTTGTTTACCTCAACTTCAATACTGACAAGACAACTATGTTGAAAGCTTCTTTTAGTACCTCCTTCTTCAAAGGATCATCCAATATACCGTTTTCTACCACCTCCAAATTCAATAGCAGGTTAACATTTTTTTTTTCATAATTAAATTAATCATATGCTCTTTTAAGTTGTTTATTTTTTCTGACGTACCTTACTTTATTTGCTTAATTTTGTTTTTATTGTATCTTATCTTATATAATGTTTGTTCTTCCTATTTAATCAAAGTCTAACCCGATTTAGCATATTTCCATCCATAAGGTTATTTATTCACTGCTTTTTTTTTTTTCCTTCTAGTTTCTGTCTTGCATAGTATCTAATTCATGCTTTTTGGTGGTGATGATCGGTGGCGGAATTAGAAAATTTATAAAGTCCGGATAAAATCTCAGTTTTAAACAAAAAATTCTTAGTTTTGTCTTAAATTAATCCATAAAAATCTCAGTTTTGATCTACACCATCTCCTAAAAATGCAAACGTTTTTTTGTCAGAGTTTGGACAAGTGAAAATTAACATTCAATAGTTATGCTATTGTTTACATGCTATGCTAGCCATATGATATGCGAAATAATGGATCATAAATAAGTTGTTTTGTTTTTTTGAAAACGGTATCCGACTTAAGGATCGACTAATCCGAGAGGATCAATCCCACCGCCCACTTACGGAGCCAAAATCATAAATAAGTTGTTAAGTTCATAAGACTGAATATTTTGATAAACTGAGAGTCATTTCTGAAAGATACCAAAATCTTGTAGCTATTAATCCAAATTTTGATTAGCTTAATGATTTCAATATTTGTTTTATCCAGGAACATATATATTAAGCTTCAACAAGCAGATTCGAGACTTAACGTTTGCCTGCAGATGGACAGCTCAGCGGCCGCAAAAGATAGGTTTGATTTGAATGATATATGTTTTATTCCATATGAATGATTTCATTCTCCTGTTAAATTCAATATATCCATTTACAGGACCTCGATTGAGGAGGTACGGGCTCTGCGATTTATCACTGCGGTTAAGACTCCATACTTACCTAGTGGCAGATTTGATCTTGAAGCATATGATAACTTGGTGAATATACAAATTGCAAATGGTGTTGAAGGTATTCTTGTTGCTGGTTCAACCGGTGAAGGCCAATTAATGACATGGGATGAACAAATAACGCTCATTGCTCACACGGTAAAATGTTTCGGCGACAAAGTTAAGGTTATTGGCAACGCCGGAAGCAACTGCACATCAGAAGCAATTACTGCCACAGAGCGAGGTTTCGCCGTTGGAATGGATGCTGCACTTCATATAAACCCTTACTATGGAAGAACCTCAATGGCAGGTTTAGTTGCTCATTATAACAGTTTGCTTTCTATAGGACCTATCATTATATACAATGTACCTTCAAGGTCTAATCAAGATATTCCTCCTAGCGTGGTCGAAATCTTGGCTCAAAACCCGAATTTTGTCGGGATCAAAGAGTGTGCGGGAAATGAGAGGGTGAAAATCTATACTGATAAAGGAATTGTTGTGTGGTCAGTTGATAGCCTAAGCCATGAAGCTAAATGGGATTGTGGTGCTGTTGGAGTTCAATCTGTTGCAAGCAATTTGGTTCCTGGTTTAATGAGGGAACTCATAGTTGAGGGTAAGAATCCAACACTGAATTCAAAGCTTATGCTTTTGTTTAACTGGCTTTTTATAGAGCCTAGTCCAATTCCTTTGAACACTGCTCTTGCTCAACTTGGTGTTATTAAGCCTGTTTTTAAGCTTCCATATGTACCTCTGACTAAGGAACAAAGAGTAGGGTTTGTGAATTTGGTGAAAGAAATCGGTAGACAACATTTTATTGGAGAAAATGATGTTCAAGTTCTTGAGGATGATGACTTTATCATAGTCGACAGATATTGATTTAGTATCATCCTTTTTGATGTCTTATTTTAAGTTACTATTTGTATTGTTTTGTACTATGAAGTACTATTATAAACACCAAATACACTTTCAATCAGAAGTGTCGGTGCTACCTAGCGTTTTTATGTCCTTCCAAATAATTGTCAAATAATCGGAAGTGTAGGTAATGCGAAGTGCTTCTCTTAAGGCATTGTATCTTGTGTTTTTTGGAGTTTCTCTTTATAATTTGACTTTGATCTTACCTCTTTATTGTGCACACCCTTGTGCTAATGGGGAGTGTTTTTGTATTTTAATATATGTGGCTCTTTGGTTGATTAAAAAAAAAACAAATCATGTATTTGGTTTCACTCAGTTCTGTAATAGATTTGTTCATACATTTTGTGTGAAAATATTTTGCAAAGGTAAATTATTGACACAAACAAACATTAATATTAATGTAGAATGCTGAAAATTGCTTGTGAAGATGAAAGATAATAAAGAAGAGAAGAGAAGCTTTTTTCATATGCTTGGTACAATTTTTAAAGATTCTACTACCACAAACATGAGAGTTTTCCTCTATACTTACATATCTAAATATTTTTCACTTGCAACTGTTGTGGTTGAGACTCAAACAAAAGAGAGCCTAAAGTGGTTTTTGACCCCTAGAGAGTTGAATACTAAAGCTAAGTACTAAAAAATGAAGTATTTCATTGTGGATGCTCTGAATATCTCTGTAAATAGAGACACTCTGCAAATGAAAATCATACTTCTATGGTCCAAAGTTGTTCAAACTGTTGTTGTATTCCCCAACACAAGATCTCACATTGAGAACATGTGTAATGTGCATCAGTTGATCATTAATATAGTAATGAAAGGGCATGTAAGAACATGCACATCAGGTCAATAGGGAAAAACAGTCCCACATGTGACCTCCAAGAAGAATGTCTCTTTAAAGAATTTGAGTCAACAAAATGTGTCAAGAGAACTAAAGCTAAACTAAGATGAAAGAATCCCCGGCCAGTGCATATGGAGAAACATTTGTTGTGAGAGATCAACCTCTTAAATGGATCTCAATTACACAGTTGTGGTGTTATTGGCCGTCCGATTAAAAGCATGTTTAATTTTTATATTATAATTCCAAAATTAGTGAGATTAAATCAAAACCGTCCAATCCAGATCTGTGACAAACCATCCATTAAAAATGTTATAAACAAGGGAACCAAGAGAAAAGGAGTATTCATGCTGGCAAACTGCAGTAACTTGTGCCATCACAGAAATTGTGCCTCAAATATGTTCCATGTACATTTTACTATTTTACCAAAATTAATCTTTAAATCAGAAGACAATAATATGACCAAGTACTCAATTCAGAATGTAAGAGTTCTCTTTGACCTCTACTTAGAAGTTTTTTTTTTGTCTACTTAGAAGTTAGATCTATTGTTTTGGTAAATAGAAACTTAAAGTTTACATGAATTATAGAGACCAGTCTAGCCAGCAAGTGGATTAGAATGCATTGTTACACGATTGAGCCTTATCTCAGCAAGTGGTCGATCCCCTGCCCCTGTTGGAGTCTGCACAACAAAAAATAACTCAGATATTTAGAGTGTGTGCGAGTGCAGTTTACATCTGAATTCTAGATGAGGCATTTAACTGTATATTGGTAAGTGGTAACAACAAAAATGCATAAATATGACCTTGATTGTGTTGCCAAGGCTATGTTTAGATTGATGCAAATGAAAGAAATGCAGTGAAATAGAATGTAACACAATAGGATCCATTATTTGGATTGTTGAAAATCATATTAAGAAGAATGAAACATGATAGAATCTATTTCATCCAATTCTAAACAGCCCACTTTTTCTTCCTTTAATCTCAGGGTGCGCTGGTGTTGTATAAAAATGATATTGAATGTAAATCTGTTCCATTCCATGTAATATCATTCCCCCTTTTCATTAAGAAAATATGAAAACATATTCTACAAGTTTGAGGTTCACCTTGAGCTTCAACTAAATTTTAAAATAAAACAAATAATTAAACATTAGGAGACAATGAAGATACCTTTTCCATGAGATCGAGAACTTCAAATCCATGAATTACTCTTCCAAACACAGTATATAGTCCATTCAAATGTGGCTGTTTTGCATAACTTATAAAGAACTGACTTCCATTAGTATTTGGACCACTGTTAGCCATCGACAATATTCCCCTTGCATTGTGCTGAAACACACAAAAAAGGCAACATATTAGCTGCAACAATAATCAGATGAAATAAAATGTATATAGTTTCTCCATAAAGCAAGTGACAAGAAATGTTATAATATGCTTTTGCCAGTCCCCAGTCCACACCATAAACTAAACATAATCACAATAAGATACTTAAATGTAACTACTGAAAGATTAACTAAAAATAATCACAATAAGATAATTAAATATTTCAATTACAGCAAATTGACCTTTGACCAGATAGAGAATTAAGCGTTGGAACTTGGAACACATTTTTCAAATGCTGAGTAAAAACAACCCACTATGTTATGACAACATTGATATTTTCTTGAAAAAATGATAAAATCCCATAAATTTACAAGTTAAAAGGGGTAAGAAATAACACTGAATTAGCTATTGTGAACAAAAGAATTCTTTCAAATACTTTTTAATTTCAGTTATAGAAAAAACACTCAAATAGCATGGAGTCATTCAAAAAGCCATTTTGAATGTGGTGTTTTTCAATTGGATCATCTTGATAGCAGTATATCTTAATCCAATGCTAACGAAACAAAGTTCTGATATTGGCATTGATTAAAATGTATAACAGACTGCCAAAGGTATCATTTGACTGATGGACAAAAGAGAATAAATTAGTGTTGTCAATTGCTGATAGCAAAAATAGTGATTTGTTCACATTCCGTTATGCAACAGTCCTCCTATGGAGCTGCTAAAGCCTATGAAGCACGGACACTCCTCAGATTAGGCGTGTCCCAGTGTCAAACACGCATGGGTGTCTAACACTGACACATATGATTACATTGAATTATGTCACTTTCTCAAATTATTATTGGTGTTGACATGTCCGGTGTCCATGTTTGTGTATGTGCTTCATAGGCTAAAGCCACTACCTAACAACATTTTGTACTAAATAATGTATCACGGAACAATAGCAACTTGCTCAAGTTCCACTATGCTATAGCACCTCTATATCCACTATTCAGCAACATTTTATGTTCTGTTTTCCTCTATTCTATCCATTCCTTTTTAGTAGAGCCAAATGTATTATGTTAAGCCTAAGTCCTATTTCGTTTGTTTCTAAAATTCATCAAGCATGACTAACATGCTATACAATATGTTTTTCCCTCATCTAACATGCCATACAATATGTTTTCCCCTCATCTAGCATGCCTAACAAATAATACACAAAGTAGGCATAACCCCGAAAAGATGATTTTATAGTAATTAGCATGGCAGATGAACTCACCTTCAATGATTCTCTTATCTCATCGTTGAATTTCTTGCCCCATATACTAGTCCCTCCTTTGCCAGTACCAGTTGGGTCTCCACCTTGAATCATAAAACCTTTAATATTGCGGTGAAATATAGTCCCATCATAGTAACCACTTGCACACAGCGCTAAAAAATTCTGTATTGAAAAACATTTAGACATGAAAGTTGAATTGTTAGTTACAGCAGTCTTCAATATAGAATAACCGATGGAAACAACAGCAGATATCAAGAATGGCATGCTATAACATAGGTAAAATTGCATAAGAGATGCAGTGGCTTCATTTACAATCAGTATTTTAGTTTAACCATGTAACCAAGTTCTCCATTCTGTACATAAAAGCTACATAGCATAAGTGAGTGATTAGATTAACTTATTTCAGGTTCAATCCAAAACACTTAATAAAGTTGAAAGAAAAAAAAAGGTAAGAGAAAACATTTTCATTTACAAGTGAATTAAAAGAGTTTAATGAATATGCACCCAAAGTGTGATCCAATTTAATCTCACCATGACACCAATCTATTATATTTTCTATCTAAAATATATCTACCTATATGATGAGATATAGACCTTGTTTGGATAAACAGCTTATTTTCAGCTTATAGCATAAGCTCTTAACGTGATAAGCATTTATGTATAAACTATTTCTATAACAAAAGATAAAATTATATTAAATTTGTTCATATAAACTATAAGTTGTTTTCATAAACTATCTTGGAAAACTTACGAAAATAAGCTAAAATCCTCACCAACATGTCATAAGTTGTTTTTCATAAGTTCTTTCAAACAGTTTTACAAGGTCAAATAAGTTGATCACAACAAACCCACAATTTGATGATCGCTAGTACATAGTGATTAAACTCTAATAAAAATAAGATTAAACGAGCATGGAAAATTGAAGAAATTAGCTATCCATGGCTCATCAGTTCAAACTCTCGATACCAATCACCTTCCTTCACTCTACTCTCATTTGAAAATATCATTTGCAATCCTAGAAACTCTGCCATTCTACAAATAGTTTCAGACTCTGGGTGTGACTTATCCCCAGATGAGAAACCATGCAAATGCATGGAATCAACATTAGCAACATCCACCCAACTAAATCCCACTTCCTTCTTTACTCCTCTCCCTCTCATCCTTTTTCGCACTTCCGCTACTTTCTCCCATTTCCCTTTCTCAGCATACAAGTTTGCCATCAGCACATATGGACCTGAACTTTCAGGGTCCATTTGAATTAAACTATCAACAACCCTCTCTGCCATCTCCACATTCCCATGTAATCTACAAGACCCAAGCAAACTTTGTAACACTGACAGTCCAGGTCCTCCTGGAATCTGATGCATCAACTCTTCCGCCTCATCTAGCCATCCCACACGGCCCAGCATGTCCACCATAACTGAATAATGCTCAGGGGTTGGTTCAATTGAATGATTTTTCACCATAGAGTCAAATATTCTATAGCCTACATCAATCATTCCCTTTCTACAGCATGCAGCCAAAACAGAAAGGAAAGTGATGGAGTCAGGAATGCTTCCTTCCGTCTCCATTTCCTTATATAAACTCATCACTGACTCATAGTCTCCATGGCGGGCATAGGCAGATATCATTCCTGTCCAAGAAAACTGGGTTTTTTCAGGTGTCTCATTGAATACTCTTTCAGACTCGCTAATGTTTCCACGCTTGCCATACATGTCAAGAAGTGCCCCCGCAACAAATGGGTCGGTGTTTAAACCAAGTTTGATCAAGTGAGAATGGCAACGCTGCCCGTGTTTCAAAGATATATCCTCAGCTGCAGCAATGGCATTTAACACACTACCAAATGTGTATTGGTTGGGCTTTATCTCCTTTAATGAAGACAAAAATGTAAGGAAAGCTTCTTTACACAATCCATTTTGAGCATACCCTGAAATTAATGCATTCCATGATATTGTTCCTTGATAGTTAAGCTCCTCAAAAATCTTCTTGGACTCTTGAATTGACTCAAACTTGGCATACATGGTAATTAGGCTATTGGAGACATTTTGTTCTGATGAAAAGCAGCTTTTTATGCATAACCCATGAACCATTAGACCTTCTGTCACCATATTCCTGATTGTTATAGCATGCAATAATCCTATAAATGTAACATCATTTGGATACACACCATCAACTCTCATAGCATTAAAGAGAGACACCGCATTATCTTCTTCAATAGAAATCATTGTTGTCCAAGACACTACATTTCGATTACTCATGACTTGAAAAACTGCCTTCGCATCTCTAAGAACCTTACACTTCGAATAAGTCGAAATCAAAACATTACAAACCGCAACATGTGTTCCATAACCCAATTTTAGAGCCAAACCATGAATCTGTTTTCCTAACTCCAAGTTTCTCATATAACCACAAGCGGAAACCGCACCCGTAAGGGAAACATGGTCAAGCAACATACCTTGTCTCACCATGTTGACAAACAACAAAACAGCTTCCAACCCGTAACACTCCCTCTCTTGAGCATACCCCGAAAGCATTGCATTCCAAGAAACCAAATCTCTTATAGTCATTTCATCAAACACTCTCCGAGCCTCATCTAATCCACCCCACCTTGAATACATACTCACAAGTGCATTCCCTATAAAAACTTCACAACTAAATCCACATTTAACTACGAGACAATGCAACTGCAACCCAAACAAAAACCCACAATCATCCCAATCCCTATCCTTATCCCCACAAAAAGAAATAGCAGTAGTAAACGTCACAGGATCAAAACCAATCCCATTTAAATGCATACAACATGCAAAACTCAAAGCATCAACACTCTTATCAAACCCAGAAAGAATAGTATTCCAAGAAACAATATCACGATAACTCAAACTCTCGAAAACACGCAAAGCAAACTCAAACATCCCAGCTCTACAGTACATTTTCATCAACGAATTCGACACAGTAACACGCGAAACAAACCCAGTAGCCACAGCAAATCCATGAATTTGTGCACCCAAATTAAACTCACCCCGACAAGCCTTGAACGACAATGCAAGTGTTACCTCGTCGATATTTTGAAGGTTGTTGCGCAAGTAATTAAGCACGGAACGGTTAATTGAGGAAGTGTTTGGGTGGGGAATATTGTCGAACAGGTGGTGATCATGTTTGTGTTTGAGTGAATGGAATAATTTGGAACAATTTTTGAATAATAATAATAATAATGGGTTTTTGGAATATGCTACTCCTAACATAGCATAAGAGTTTGAATATGAAGAAGTAAGTAAGTAACTACCTCGGAGGTTTTAGGAACCTCGTCGCAGAAGATTTCGCATTTGATGTCACCTAGGTTTGTGTGCAGAGTAACCGACTGAAAACAAAGAGAATTAGTTAGTTAGTTAGTTAATTAGTTAGTTAGAAGAAAAAGAAGAGTGGAGTCGACATAGTACATACCATTAGATATCTGGTTGTGAACTTGTGCTGCAGATTCTTTTGATGAAGAACAAGGTTTATGAAGTTCAAAGAATTTATTTATCCTTAATTTATGCAATTTTGTTTTCAGTATCTTTATTTTGATTTTTTTTTGATAAGCAATATTAATATTAGTTGTTAGTGTATTAGAATAAGTATCTTTATTTTGATAATTTGTCACTCTTTTTTTTTTTTTGAAACAATCAAAAGAATGATATATTAACACTTTAGAGTGGCACAAGAGGTGCACACTATCGGAACAATCCAATTACATCAAAGTAAGCTACCGGCAAAATATTTTCAAGAACACCAAATTAGTAAAACAACAAAACAACTCAATTGCCACTCTTATATAATTGTTGTGTAAAATATTCTCGTTTTCTTAATCAAAAGTCGAGATTTTGATCTTTACTTAGATATGGATTAACTTTAAAATTTTAAGTCAGCTATCCATCAAAAAAATATTCTTGTTTTTAATCACTCTGTGTGAGACGGTAGATATTTTAGTCTCGACAAAAAAATATTCTTGTTTTTAATATATTTTCGGCGTAAAACTCTAAATTTAATTATTTATTTTAAAAAATATTAGGCAAAAATATTTCATTAGATGTATTTTATTGATCAATAAAACTAAAATATCTTCCTGACCAAAAAAAAAAAAAATCTTAAATATAATAAACTATTATTACTAACTTTAAATTACTAAATTAAATATCTTAAATATAATATATTATCTAACTATTTATTTCTGTATTATAAGAAAAAACAATTACACTTATTAAAAAATAATATTAAGTGTCTTTCATCAAAAACAAAAAATTAAGTGTTTGTTTGTTATATTTTATTTTGAAAAGTAATAATTTTAAGAAAATAATATTTGTTTGTTATAGCTTTTAAAAATAATTATAATTTAAAAACTGTTAAAAATAAAAAGTTGATATTAGTAACTTATTTATTTAGTAAATTTTTTTAGAAGAAAGAGAAAATAAATGTTAAAAAATTCTAAATTCAAGGGTGTGGTTGAGCGGTTGGGGCTCATCTTCCTCTAAACAAGGGTCGAGGGTTCGATCTTCACTTGGGTATGGAGCAGCTTTAAATCCTTGGCCAGCTATCCCAGCCTCCAATTTAGCGAAGGATTAGTCACTCCGTTCGGCAGTAGATACCCCGGTCTCGACCAAAAAAAATGTTAAAAAATTCTAAACATAAATATCTTTAAAATTGTTTTAATATTTCAATAATAGCTTTGTCGAATCTTTTTACAAATTTTAATTTTAAAAACTAAAATTAAAATAATATTAACATTTATGAATAAATTTAAAAAAAAAAGACCGCACATAAATTAAAACAAAAAACCCACAAATTTACGTAGATAAAATGATTATTTAAGCCTAAATAGTACTCTCTCCAATCCAAGGGGTGTGATTGAGCGGTTGGAGCTCATCCTCCCTTAATCAGGGTCGAGGGTTCGTTCTCACATTGGGTTGGAGCAGCTATAAATCTTTGGGCCAACTATTCCATCCATCGAGGTGCCCCCAATCTAGCGAGGGAATAGTCACTGTGTTCGGCGGTGGATACCCTAGTCTCGACCAAAAAAAAATTGTACTCCCTCCGCACCAAAATATAAGTCGTTTTGAGAAAAAGATTTGTATCAAAATATAAGTCGTTTTACAATACCAATGCAACATTAAATGCTAATTTTCTTATTATACCCTTAACTATTTATTACTCTCTCTTCTTTTACTTCTACAATTTATCTTTTCCATACCATTAATGAAGGACAATTTTGTAAACTACTCCCTCCGTCCCAAAACTATTGTCCTTTTAGCTTTTTAATTTTGTCCCAAAACTATTGTCCTTTCCGAAAACCAATGTAAAATTAATGTTAGTTTACCATTTATACCCTTACAAAAGTTAAAGCATTAATTAAATATATTTTCTCTTTCTTAATAAAATAAGGGTAAAAATGATTTAATTTATCAAATTTTGTTCTTTCTTAATCCACGTGCATAACTCTAAAAGGACAATAGTTTTGGAACGGAGGGAGTAACTCATAATTTCTCTTTTCCATATAACAATAATTACATTTTTTAATTTATGTGATATGGTAAAAACGACTTATATTTTATATTTTTGTACTATAGGATTTGGATTTGGTTGTCTGGTTACAAAGTCTTTTGAAATGTAAACAAGCTTTTGTCACAAACCTCTGACACCTCTTTACTGCTTTTTTCCTTCACACCTCCTTCTTTCTCTTTCACTTCACTGTTTCTCACATTTCACTTCTGAGCTAGCTTCAACCTTTTCAGACCTCCTTTTTCTTCTTGGAAAAGAAAAAAAAACACTCTTGTTATTGTTACAATGGAACAAGCTAAACCTCTTCAAGTTGTTCCCTCTTCACACAACAACAACACAACTGGTTTCATTCATTCCACTCTCTTCCCCTTTTTACTCATCACATGTTTTTCTTTAAACTTTTTCTGTTTTGTTTTGTAAAAGTTGAAATTTTGTGTTTTTTTATATAGGTGGTGGACCCCACAAGAAGAAGATTGAGAATGGTGTAGTTGATGAAGGGAAAAATGGTGTTGTTGTAGTGAAGGAAGAGATTGAAGAAAACCCTTTGATCACAGAAGTTCAAAGGCGTGAACTTGATCATCAATTTTCTATCTTTAATCACTTTGTTCATAATATGTCAGGTAATATTGATTCCTCTTCCTAATTACCTTTTGCAATTTCCAAGTAATATGTCAGGTTTGTGAAATTTTCTTATCATGCCCTTTTCAATTTTATACAATATTCTGAACATTTCCACTTTTTAGAAAGTATGTGTGTGTGTTTGGTTCTATGGTGATATATATTGTTTTGAATGAATTGATTCTGTTAATATATTGTTCTTAGGGGAAAGGGACCCTAGTAGTCCAGCGTTTGGGACGAGTTCTGGTATCAAGTGATTCTAGTTCCCTCCCGAATGCAGTTGTGGGGATCAAACTACGGTCCTCCTTACCAAGTCCAAGCGCAATCACCACTGGACTAACTAACGTTTGATATTGATTCTGTTAATTTGATTTTGTTTAAAATTGAGTCGAAGAAGACCTGTTTTATGTTGGAATATACTAATGTAAAAGTGAGTTAAACTCAAAAGCTACAATTCTTACAAGTTATAATCAATTCTATTAGAG
The DNA here is from genome assembly GCA_951804385.1 of Trifolium dubium. Classification (NCBI taxonomy): domain Eukaryota; kingdom Viridiplantae; phylum Streptophyta; class Magnoliopsida; order Fabales; family Fabaceae; genus Trifolium; species Trifolium dubium. The sequence goes on along the minus strand of OX638063.1, from coordinate 8,634,664 downwards.
AGCAACCGAACAAATAAAAATCAATTTTACATAATTAATTTTAACTGCACCCAAACGTGGAACCAAACATAGCCTATGTTTTGAGATTGCATTGATAAATTCATATAATTAAGGTTGTAAGTTACTCGTCCTGTTAGTTGGTAATGGTAAGGACACCCAACTTATCCACTTAGAATTTCTAACCACTGAGCTACTTGACAAATAAGTTACTCCCTCCAAATATATCAGTTATCTTAATAAGTGATTTTTTTGCTTATAATAAGGACCACATGATGTATTAATTATTAGGAGTAGTGAAATTAGTCCTTTTGTGTATATTAACACATTGTGGTTAATAGTGTTTATTAGATAATGAATGATTTACAACACCTTGTTTTATCCATCAATCATTCATCGAACGTGATTATTATTGTCGAAAGATTGCTGTCTCGTTTTTTGTCAAAATAACATAGCTCCTTAATATATAACTTAAATGATTAAGATTATTTTATTTTATAGTGATCATTTCTGCAATTAATTGTGCTGTATGATTAAGTTACAAGTATGTTTTCAGCTAATATGATTTGATAGCTTACATGATATGCCATTTTTTTGCGTTTGTTTGTGTATTAAGCTTGTTAATTTTGATGAAAGGATAATACATGATTAAACGAATATAGTACAAAATATGTATATTCATTTAAAGTTTGGTTATTTGAGGAAGATGAGTTTCTTGATTGATTTTGTCTTGGAATGATTTTCATATTTCTTTAGGTATTCATTATTAACTAATTTTGTTTTGCCCGCAGAAAACGCTTAAAAATTACTAGTGAATGTGTAATAGTCCATTTCAAATATTTTGATGCTGAAAATGTCTCTTGTTTATGAAATTGTAATATGTAAGATTATAATGGTTCTTTTTCCCCTTTTTTGGTTCATTTCTTTCTATTGCAGAGTATGGTCGTCCAGGTTCTGATCACATGACTATGGTGGATACAGAACCACATCGGTGTAGAAGAACCGATGGAAAGAAATGGAGGTGCAGTAAGAACACAGTACCTAATCAGAAGTACTGTGAACATCACATGCATAGGGGTCGAAATCGTTCAAGAAAGCTTGTGGAAACATCTCAACTTAACTCTCCTAATTTGAAAACAAAGCCTAGTAGTGGTGACAAGTCACATGTCAGACTAGTCCCAAACATTGAATCTAATGTTTCAAATCCAAACCCTTTGGTCATTCAACACAATGACACATTCTCATACACCCCATCGAGGAGCTGCTGTATTGTAAATACCTCTTCTTGTGATCGTTCGAGAAATGTCATAAATTCTGATGTCACTGTGGTGAAACCGTGCTCCATTCTTCCCCCTGCAGTTGCACCTAAGCCGGCCACTTTCAGCTGCTTGGTGGCATCACTGCTTACTTCGGATGACCGAAGTCGTCTTAATGTATGCAAGCAAGATGACCAGATCAAGAGGTGTATCAATAATAACATGAGTATTAAAAGTGGTATGAGAGGAAACAATTCATATGAAATTAATAGCATCTCTACTGGAATAGGCTTCTCACCAAAGAGTGTTCTTCAAGGTAATATTGGTAGGGTTGCAAGAAATTTGCTTTTTTAAGGAATATTGGTCAGGTTGCAACAATTTGGGTGTTTTATTTTCTTCAAATTAGATGATTGCATAGGTGTGTTTTACTGTACATAATGTGAGTTTGTGTATCATAGACAAGTCGGCTGTAAATACATGTTTCTTGCATTGGGGCAGTCAAGGGTGATGTCATTTGAGGGTCAAAGGAGGGAGGTCGGCAGAGACGAAAATGGATGGTTTTCGACTAAGTGGTCGGCCTTCCATGTTTAGTTACTCATTTAGTGATTTTGGTGAAAATGTCCATCCATGTTCAGTTCTTGAAATCACCAAATGGAGGACTAAACATGGATGAAATTCTTTTTAGGGACAAAACTTGATTGAACGATATTTTGTAGGGAATAAAAACATAGTTAACTCAATAAAGTAAACCCCGATTGAGAAAATTGAATATAACCACATGTGTTGATGCTCTATGCAGGAAGCTGATACATCATGTATCATATATTTTTGCTTTTGCTTTTGTGGCCTTATTGCTATGCTGTTTGAAGATAAATCCAAATGAGCTAAATCCTCTAGTTTGGATCATTTGTTGGGAAAATATGCAATTTCAATTGATTGAGGGGTTTGCTTATATTGATATTCATTTTAAGACTAATTGGATTGGTTAGTACCATTTCGTGTAAGAAACTACATCTATTGAAACGGAGAGTACTATTGATTATATTAGTTTACGCGTCTCTTATTTGCATGTGAAACTACGAGGGTAAACTTTTCATCACAAAGCTGATAGAGTTTTTGTTGCTCATTTTCTGCTGTCATTTCAGTTTCTGGTTGCAATTATTCATACCTCAATGACAGAAACAGTATAATAACAGAACCTGAACCCGGTAGATGTAGACGAACAGATGGTAAGAAGTGGCGGTGCAAGAGTGCGGTTCTTCCTGGTCAGAAATATTGTACAACGCATATACATAGAGGTGTTAAAAGGCGTTATATAAACCACAAACCTCCTCCTGCCTCCGTTGCTACTACTACAACTACTGCTATTAGTTCTGCTGTTACCATTGCTCAGTTGCCTTGCCCTTCATCCGAAACCGCAACAGACAACATTCAGAAAGCGTATTGTCGGATTCCAAACACAGAACTTTCAATGTCGGTTCCAGACAGTGCACCCTTTGCAGAATGCAATGAGAAAAGTGGCGGCAGCAGTGACACTGATATTAGTGACACCATCATTGACACCTATCTTTCTTTCTAAGTAGTTGTGTTTCATTTCTTGAAACATGTTTTTGTGTATGTTTTATATATGAACATGTTAACTTATCAGTAAACTGAGATCAGTTTTGTGTCTAGTGAACAATGGTCTTTGTCCTTTATCTATGATGCAGCTTTTTTTGAGGCTAAAATATATTGTTTATCCTTTATCTTATTTTTTAAGTTTTTGTTTGGTCTCTTAACTTTTAAAATGTCATAGTTCTCATTTTTTTTTTCTTGTGATATCGATACTTACAATTATATGTAGATTTTTAACAACAATGATATTTAAAAAAAAATCATTTACCAAGATGGTTGAAGGCACATGGATGGGTTACACTCTATAGACTATAGGCCACGCACAATATTGGAAAATCAACACCATGCTTGTGCAATAATCATGTAATCAACTTGTAAAAAACTCATGTTGACCCTCAAATTATGGCTTCTAAACTTACATAACAAACCTTTAATAGAAAAGTCTAGGTTCAACCTTACAAAAATAACTTCTATCATTCTCTTTGTCATGGCTTTTGCAATTATGATAAAAGCATGGACTTATTTGTGCATTGCAGTTATATCAGTTGCAGCATCAAAATCATCAAAACTAGCACTAGAAATAGAAGCAGAAGCTCTTGTTAAAAGTGGTTGGTGGAATGATATAACTAACTATGCTCCAACTCATTGTGAATGGCCAGGTATAACATGCAACAATGAAGGAAGCATTACAAATATTTCTTTGCCAGCTGAAATTCAATTAGGAGACAAGTTTGGTAAATTCAACTTCTCTTCTTTCACAAATCTTGTTCATCTTAATCTACCTTCACATGGAATCATTGGTAACATTCCATTTGAACTAGCTACACTTTCCAAACTCACTTTTCTTGACCTTGCTTGTAATGCTATTGAAGGTCATATACCATCAAATATTTGGAGTCTAAAGAATTTAATCACACTTAACCTCTCTAATAACAAGCTTAATGGTTCAATTTCATCTTTTGTAGGAGAGTTGACTAAGTTGACTTTTTTATATCTTCATACTAATATGTTTAATGGGTCTATTCCTGTTGAGTTAGGAAGGTTGAGCAACCTTGAATTTCTTGATCTTAGTGATAACAGTTTAAGTGGTGAATCACTTTCTTTTTTGTATAGTTTGATTAATTTGATTGAACTAAACTTGTCAGACAATGACATTTCTGGTATTGTCTCACATGAAATTGCAAAGTTAACTCAATTGGAGTATCTGAAAATTTCTGATAACAAATTTTTTGGTACAATACCTTTTGAGATTGGAAAATTGTCCAAACTATTGGTTCTAGACTTTTCTAAAAACATGTTTTATGGAAAAATTCCTTCTAGTCTTTCAGCTTGCTCTAACATGAAAGTCTTGAATTTGAACCATAACAATATAACAGGAATAATTCCCTCTCATATCGGTGAGCTTGTTAATCTTGATTTAATTGATTTGAGTCATAACTTAATAAGCGGCAAGATACCTTATCAACTTGGGAATGTGAAATATACAAGAGAATTGGATCTTAGTTTTAATCAACTCATTGGAACTATTCCAAGTTCATTAGTATTATTAAAGAAGATTAACTTGTCCTATAATTCTCTAGAGGTTGAGGTTCCTTCTAGTCTTCAAGAGTCTGTCGCATCAGATGCGTTTATCGGAAATGAGTTTTTATTATGCAACCAATTCAGATATTCCGATACTACGAGTTACTCCTCTCCTTCAAAAAGTAGACTTAGGACTCATATGAAGATTTTCCTTCCACTTATAGCTTTTATTGCTCTTCTATGCTCTTTATATGTGTTCATATGCTGGTGTAAGGCTTGTAGTTTCATGTCTAGGACAAAAACTATGAAGAATGGTGACTTTTTTTCAATATGGAACTATGATGGTAAAATTGCATATGAAGACATAATTGAAGCAACAGAAGATTTTGATATCAAATATTGCATAGGAACTGGTGGATATGGTAGTGTCTACAAAGCAAAGCTACCTAATGGTAGAGTAGTGGCATTGAAGAAACTTCACAATTTAGAAGCTAATGAACCTGTAATTAGAAGGATTTTTAAGAATGAGGTGAGAATGTTAACAAAGATAAGGCATAGAAATATTTTGAAGCTATATGGTTTTTGTTTGCATAATAGATGCATGTTTTTGGTTTTGGAATACATGGAAAAGGGAAGTCTGTATTGTGTTTTGCACAATGATGCTGAAGCATTGGAGTTGGATTGGAGTAAGAGGGTTGACATTGTTAAAGGAATTGCACATAGCTTATCATACCTTCATTATGATTGCAAGCCAGCAATTATTCATAGAGATGTGACAACCAAAAATGTTCTCTTGAACTCAGAAATGGAAGCTTGTCTTTCTGACTTTGGCATAGCGAGACTTCGAATTTCTAGTTCCTCGAATGAAACAGTACTTGCAGGCACTTATGGATATATTGCACCAGGTGAACTTTTTGTTATGCAAGTTGTTTGAAATTCCGCCTTAATTTTAGTCTGCCCCCTGTCACCTTCATTTCGGAGGCCTTCGTTTTAGTCTCCGGCACCATTAATGTGTTGGGTTAAGAGGGTGGACTTAGTCTCGCTTAAAATATGACCAAAGTCGTGCTTATATGACTTTAGCAGTACGAATGCTACAATTTGATTTTGTAAAGTTCAGTTAGACCTGACCTTAATTCTAAGACCCGTTGCGTCAAATTCCATAAATCTTAATTAAAAATTAAAATGATGTTTGTTTTTCTAACTTGATTAAGTTTTCATGCAGAACTTGCTTATACCGATAGTGTAACCGAGAAATGTGATGTGTACAGCTTTGGAGTGGTTGCTCTTGAAATTATAATGGGAAAGCATCCAGGAGAACTTGTATCATCACTAGGATTTGCATCCACTAGAAACATCCTCCTTAAAGATTTATTAGACAAGAGATTAACAGAAACCATTAACCAACAATCTTCTCGGAGTTTATCTCTTATAGCAACACTAGCCTTTGCATGTCTTAATTCTCATCCAAGGAGTAGACCAACAATGCAAACAGTTTGTGACAAACTTGTCACAGGAAAGCCATCATTAACCAAACCATTTGATGAAATTTCTATAAGGGATATGTTAAATCAGAAATTATAAACTATGTAGCACCGACACTTGCTAAGGGATATACGGTGTCCAACATGTAACAATTTTTGACATCGATGCAATAACAATACATATGTTACATTCAATCACTTTTATTTTCTCAAATTGTTATCAATATCTATGTGTTAAGTGTCATGTTCGGTGTGTTTGTCTGCTTTAACAAGTCTATATTACCTACAATGAGAATATGGGGAGGTTTTAGGCTTACATAGATGGAGAATTAGGGCTCCTGGGAACCTACGATGTTCCGCCCTAGCAAGTTGTCGAGGGACATGTTGCAGATAGTGATTGGTTGAATCTGGCCGGTCTGCGTGTTCCGACGTGGGAAGGACATGTTATAGTCTTCTTCAATGGGCTGTGGCCTAGTCCGAAACACCTGACTCAAAGGATCACTCAAATCAATTGAAGTTAGTAGATGAAGTATCAAATAGTTTTGAAATTTTATTAAAATTTGTAGAATTAATCTATTCAATAAGAACTTTTAATGTAACAGTTAGATGAGTGGTGCTATATGGTGCGAAGGAATTTTCACATGAAAGATAGATACAAACTAACATGGACTCGCGGCACTCGCCTGTCTTGCAAAACCATTGGATAAGGGCTATTTTTTTATTAAAATTAGTCAAACATCAGTTTTTTCTAGCAGCTACACAACAACTGATCAAATATTATTCTTTATTGTGTGAAACTTAATATTTAATAGATTTAATAGATCTCATTTTGTCTAAAGCATAGATTGTTCAAACCTTTCTATGATCAAAGTTCATAGCCTCTAAAGATAAACAGATCAAAAAATGAATGTTTTGTACACTCTTTTGACTTTCATAACCTTCTCTTTTCTAGCTATTTTCTTAGCAATATGTTTCATCATGATCACAATCTTCAAAGGAAAATCCATAGGAGACCCAAAATATGCACCTGTGAAAGGCACAGTGTTCAACCTACTTCTCAACATCAAGAAACTCCATGATTACCAAACTCAAATGGCCAAAACTCATCCAACTGTGAGGTTTCTTGCTCCAAATCTTAGTGTCTTGTACACAATAGATGTGAGAAATATTGAACATATAATGAAAACCAATTTTCAAAAATATTCCAAAGGTATACATAATCAAGATATTATGACTGATCTTTTTGGTGAGGGGATTTTTATTGTTGATGGTGAGAAGTGGAAGCAGCAGAGGAAAGTTGCTAGCTATGAATTCTCCACAAGAGTTCTTAGAGATTTTAGTTGTTCTGTGTTTAGAAACAATGCTGCTAAATTGGTCAAAGTTATATCACAACTTTCTCATGAGGGACTTACTTTTGATATGCAAGTAAGTACTTATTTATGTTTTCCTAAAAATATTAGAATTTATGTTGAAGTTGTTTATGAGGATGCAAAATATGTCCAAAAACACATTTAAACATTAATTTAATTAAGACTAGTATGTCTAACAATAAAGAAAAATTAGCTAAATAAGATAGAGAAATGTTTCTCATTGAGTAGTTAAATCATGATGATGTATATAAACAATGTGCTTCTTTTGTTAGGACTTACAAATGAGATGTGCTTTGGACTCAATATTCAAAGTTGGATTTGGAACAGAATTGAATTGCCTAGAAGGATCAAATAAAGAGGGAACTGAATTCATGAAAGCATTTGATGAATCAAATGCTTTAATTTATTGGCGTTTTGTTGATCCAATTTGGAGCATTAAGAGGTTTCTTAACATTGGAGGTGAAGCTAAACTTAAGCACAATGTGAAATTGATAGATAACTTTGTGAGTGGAGTCATTAACACCAAAAAGGAACAATTGGAACTTCAGCAAGATTCTGTGAGTTCATCAATTTCTTCTGTTTCTCAGTAGAGTTCTTGTGATGCTTAGGCTACGATAACGATACATATGAACCATTTCTACAATGTTTGCTTTGTTTTTCAGAATTTTAAAGAAGACATATTATCAAGGTTTTTGATGGAAAGAAAGAAGGGACAAACAACTATAACTGACAAGTATTTGAGAGACATAATTCTTAACTTTATGATAGCTGGCAAAGACACCACTGCGAATACTCTTTCATGGTTCTTCTACATGCTATGCATGAACCCTCTTGTAGAGGACAAGATTGTGCAAGAAGTAAAAGATGTGACTTGTAGCCATGAAAGTGAACTCAACAACATAGATGAGTTTGTTGACAATTTAACAGATGATATCCTTGATAAAATGCATTATCTTCATGCAGCATTGACTGAGACATTGAGATTGTACCCTGCAGTCCCTATAGTATGTACCTTCTATAAATTTCCTCAAAACCATCTTGAAATTTTTATGATCACATGTTATGTGATTTGATTCTTTTTTTGAAAATAGTGATAACATTAATGTGTTAGGAGTCTCATAAGAAAATATTACCTAAAAAGTGAGATTTATAAACTAAGTGTTTCTTTCACCTAACAGACTGTTTTTTATGCTCCTAGCATTGATGTTCTCAAAAATGATGTTCTTTCACCTAATTAAACAACATTACTTGTTAGGTTTTTGATGATATAATTGTGTATAATATTGTTTTCAAGGATGGAAGAAATTCAGATGGACCTGATGTTCTTCCTGATGGCCACAAACTCGAAAAGGGTGATGGAGTGTTCTACTTGGCCTACGCTATGGGTCGAATGTCTTCCATATGGGGGGAAGATGCTGAGGAATTTCGTCCTGAAAGATGGCTTAACAACGGAATTTTCCAGTCCGAATCGCCATTTAAATTTGTTGCATTTCATGTAATTTAATTTGTATCTTTGTTTTCCTTATAATTTGCTTTATCTTTTTTATGACACATGATGATGTATAAGTTTCCATTTTTCATTGTAGGGTGGACCTCGTATATGCTTAGGAAAGGACTTTGCATACAGACAAATGAAGATAGTAGCAATGGCTCTTGTTCATTTCTTCAAATTTAAATTGGCAAATGGAATAGAAAATGTGACTTATAAGGTCATGTTTACCCTTCACTTGGACAAGGGCCTCCCTCTCAATGCAATTCCAAGGTCATCATAACTCATGAGTCAGGTGTCATGTAAATTAAAGCAAATCACTATGTCGAACATTTTTAGTCTTTCAAATTTTTATGTTTATTAAAGATGTGAGATATTGTATCTCTTTTTTTTATTATTATTTGTATTATTTTTTATTCAAGTTGAAACTCGCTACTTGGAGTAACGAGTTCTAAAGGGACATGCATGTTGAAACTTGCTATTACAAGTAGAGAGTTCTCAAAGGCAAGCAAAACTGAAACTCTCTACTGCAAGTGGCAAGTTCTAAAAGCAAGCAACACTGAAACTCGCAACCTACAATAGCGAGTTAACAAATAAACGAATCAGTGGAGCAGTTCAAAAATTGTGTCAAAAGAGGTTATCATAGCAACTGTCTCGGAAAGAAAAAAACAGATATCAAGCAACTTTGTCCAAAAAATAATATCACTTTAGGTAGCTATCACTGTCCAATGGAGACATTTATTTCCAATGGATTGGGTGTAACTTCTTCCCTAAACTCAGAAAAATCACCACCATGCCATTACCATCCATGGATATTCTATCCAATCCTTATCCTTATCAGTTGAGTGTAACAGATAATACTTCAGACAAACAATGATAGAAGACGATAAATATATGACAGTATGAATGTCCAAACAAACATAAAACTGATCCGGACAATAACCAAATTATGACAGTCAGTTCAGTCATTAATTAGTTGAACTAAACTAGTTCTGTTCAGTTCGAGAACTATCTGTCACAGTTATGTTCTTTTCGGTTCGGTTTAACAAATCAGTACGGTTTTTGTTTATATAATAGTGCTTCCAAACAAGGTAATCGTATTAGAACTAATCCAAAAAAAAATAAATTGCAAACTCAACTAATCCAAACAAAAAACTGCAAAAACCGCATTTAGTTAAAACTGCACGGATTTTTGTTAAACCGCGCGGTTTGGCTTTTGGTGGTTTTCATTTTATAAAACCGAATCAAACCACAATATTTAACTTAACTTTATCAACTACAAGTAATCAACATATTAGATAGTCCAACACTCCAACTAATCTAAATTAAGTCAATAAAATAGTAGGCTGTCAAATTATATTGTTTCACATGATTCAGAACTATAATGTTGATATTAAAAATAAGTTCTTTTTATAAGATATAAAAATGCAATTTTTGTATATACATATTGTTTTGAGGAAATTTTTTGAATATAAATATAACATATTGTATCATGTAAACAATAAAATAATATTTTTATATATTTATTTTATAATAAGTTGATAATATTGTCATATTTTTTATATCGCGATAAACTGATTCAATCAAAACCGTATTGATTTTGTTTGGATTGATTTGAATGACTTTTTAAAAACCAACTGAACCAAACCGAACCGCGTGTATTTTAATCTCGCGGTTAAGTTGACTTTTATATTTCAAATTGAACCAAACCGCACCGCGATCACCCCTACTTTCAAGTTAAAAAAAGTTTTATTGTAAAAATCAAAGTACCAAAGGTTTAGTGATGACTTATTAGGCTTCATTAATTTAGTGATAAGAGGTTGAAATCAGCAATAAACAGACAGGGATGATGGATCCACAAGACTTATACACACAAACAAAAAGACTATTATACAAGTATCGATACACATTTTAGTCAACAAAAATAGACTATTATACACACAAACAATCACAAGAGTTGCTTCTGTTAGAAGCTATAGCAAGTATCCCATACAAGATACTTCGGTGAAATTCATTATATACATCTTACAGTAAAAATTTCTCAATGACAAGGGAAAAGTAAATTGACTTGTGTTACTAACTTGGACAATTGATCATGATTCTCTAGTGGAGTATAAATAAATGACCGTATACTCTTGTTGATCCTCTCCCGGACCTCAGATCTAGATGGTAAGGTTGTATTCGTCTGTTGATTCTGGTAGGTTGGTTGTTGAACCTCAATGAGGGGGTGGTATCTACACACATTTAGACAATCAATCCCGTCCGGATATGGGAGGTTTTAGGCTTATATAGATGGAGAATTAGGGTTCTTGGGAAATCGTGACAACCTTCTCTACTCCCTTCGTGGACGAAGAGTTTTTGTCTTCTGAGGAAATCGAACTACGTACTCTGAGGTTCAAGTATCAGGGTACATGGTACGATTCTCACAGAAAGCAAAAACTCTACTAGAGAGAGGAGTAGAGAAGTTCGTCAGGTGGCAATGCCGGTCTGTTACAAGAAGGATTTGGTATGGTGTATTAGGGTTGTGGCTTAGACCGAAACACCTGACTTAAAGGATCACTCAAATCAATTGAACTTATTAGATGAAGTATCAAATAGTTTTCAAATTTTATAAATTCTTTTTTTTTTTGACTAACTAAAAATTTGTAAAATTAATCTATTCAATAAGAACTTTTAATCCATAAGCAATGCTATATGGTGCTACGGAATTTTCACACAAAAGATAGATGCAAACTAACGTGTACTACCTGTCTTGCAAAACCACTGTCTAAGGGCTATCTTTTTATTAGAAAGAGAAATAAAATTAGTCAAACCATTGCCTAATAGTATTCTTTATTGTGTGAAATTTATTAGATAACAATATTAATATTTGATTAGATCTCGTTTTGTCTAAAGCTGGCATAAATGGTCCAAACCTTTCTGTGATCAAAGTTCATAGCTTCTAAAGATAAACAGATCAAAAAAAATGGATGTTTTGTACACCCTTTTGACTTTCCTAACCTTCTCTTCCCTAGCAATTTTTCTAGCCATATGTTTTATCATGATCACATTCTTCAAAGGAAAATCCATAGGAAACCCAAAATATGCACCTGTGAAAGGCACAATGTTCAACCTACTTTTCAACTTCAAGAAACTCCATGATTACCAAACTCAAATGGCCAAAACTAATCCAACTTTCAGGCTTCTTGCTCAAAATTTGAGTAACTTGTACACAATAGATGTGAAGAATATTGAACATATATTGAAAACCAATTTTCATAAATATTCCAAAGGTAAGGATAATCAAGATGTTATGACTGATCTTTTTGGTGAGGGGATTTTTATTGTTGATGGTGAAAAATGGAAGCAACAGAGGAAAGTAGCTAGTTATGAATTCTCCACAAGAGTTCTTAGAGATTTTAGTTGTTCTGTGTTTAGAAAAAATGCTGCTAAGTTGGTCAAAGCTATATCACAATTTTCTCATGAAGGACTAGTTTTTGATATGCAAGTGAGTACTTATTTATATTTTCCTAACAAATATTACAAATTATTTGTTATTTGTTGAAGTTGTTGTTGAGGATGCTTTAATTTAGAGTTGTGTTTATTTTGATATACAAATTTTAAATCAAACCTCGCTATAAATATAGAGTTGTGTTATCTTGAAGATTTTTTATGTTGATGGCGACAACCAAACATGGTTGTTCATTCTCTTAATTACGAGGGCGGCTATGTCGTGGACTAGTCACTATTTTGTTGATTTTTTTTTTTGACAGACCATTTTGTTGGTATTTTTTCCTTGTATTGACTTTTTGTTGATGAATGAAATGCATTAAGTTTGTTTGATATAAAAAAAAAAACTTAATTTAAATACGTGGTTAATTAATTACATTCAATTGACGATTATTGAATGTAATAAGATGTCACCACAAGTCATTAAATAAATTGAATATAATTAACCATGATTTTGAACGTTATTAGTAACATTTTTCAAGTGTATATTTGAACATAAATCATACAATGTTTTTGTCAAATAGTCTAGTGCTATAATTTCGTAGATATATATGATGGGGTGGTTCGATAGCACAAACCTGATTAACAGGCTGCTTAACGGATCCCTACAAATTGGGTTGGAGAGTCGCTGATATCATATTAAAAATTGGGTTGGATCTAACTCATCCCTACAAAATCAGTTTATAAGGCGAGGATTGCATCTTAATATTAAACTCATGTCCCCATCTCACATCTAATGTAGGACTTCTTAACATATATCATGTAATATTACAATTCAAATCATGATGCAATGCAATTTCTTTCTTTTGTTAGGACTTGCAAATGAGATGTGCATTGGACTCAATATTCAAAGTTGGATTTGGAACAGAATTGAATTGCTTAGAAGGATCAAGCAAAGAGGGAACTGAATTCATGAAAGCCTTTGATGAACCAAATGCTTTAATATATTGGCGCTATGTTGATCCAATTTGGAGCATTAAGAGGTTTCTTAACATTGGTGGTGAAGCTAAGCTTAAGCACAATGTGAAATTGATAGATGAATTTGTGAATGGAGTCATAAACACCAAAAAGAAACAATTGGCACTTCACCAAGATTCTGTGAGTTCATCAATTCAAATGATTTTCAATTTCTGAAAAATTTGTCATGGGTGATCTATATGATATAAATTTTCAATTCAACCATGGATTTTGTAACATTCGCATTCGTTATAGTGTTTTCGTCGACTTTGCATGGTGAAAAACTTAAACAAAGTCTTTCACTTAGACAAAGCCACGATACATATGAAACATACCTACAATAAAGGATAACAATGATTGTTTTGCTTTTCAGAATGTTAAAGAGGACATACTATCAAGGTTTTTAATGGAGAGCAAGAAGGGTCCAACAATTATCACCGATAAGTATCTAAGAGATATAATTCTCAACTTTATGTTAGCTGGCAAAGACACCACTGCAAATACTCTTTCATGGTTCTTCTATATGCTATGCAAGAATCCTCTTGTAGAGGACAAGATTGTGCAAGAAGTAAAAGATGTGACTTGTAGCCATGAAAGTGAACTCAACAACATAGATGAGTTTGTTGAGAATTTAACAGATGATATCCTTGATAAAATGCATTATCTTCATGCAGCTCTCACAGAGACATTGAGATTGTATCCTGTGGTCCCTATAGTATGTACCTTCTATAAATTTCCTCATAACTATATTGAACTATTTTTATATTAGGGTATTATTATCATCACATGTTAATCATCTAGTTTGTGCTTATGATTTGACTCTTTCTTTGACAATAGCAAAAACCATGTTAAAATGCAAATGCAACAAATAACTTACATGCTAAATGTTGATGATATTCTTGTGTCTTGTTATGATACTATTTTTCAAGGATGGAAGAACCGCTGATGCGCCTGATGTCCTTCCTGATGGTTACAAACTTGAAAAGGGTGATGGAGTGCACTACTTGGCATACGCTATGGGTCGAATGTCATCCCTTTGGGGGGAAGATGCCGAGGAATTCCGTCCAGGAAGATCCCTTTGGGTCGAACACAATTAAATTACAAGCATGTTCCAACTCCAAAATCTCTACTTAGTTATTATGATTGAAGAGGATTTGTTTTGTTCTTGCTTAATGCATTCCTCCAAATGCATTTAGATTACCAACATAGTGTCAATGGTAAAGATTAATACAAACAGACAAAAGATCAAATGAATTTATGAACAGGCGCATTTGCTCGCTCCAAATTGCCTGTGACGTTATTCTCAACAAGGGTGCATGATTTTTCATTAGAAAGAACATTTTTTCTCAAATGCTTCCTGCTCTTTGCGACATAAGTCAAATTCATTTGTATGGTAGTACATACAACCAACGTAATCATCCATCTCCTTTGTGCACTTTTGGTGTAGATCCTTGAGACTGCAGAACAAGCATTTAATCATTAAAAGATTCTTGAGGAGAAGATCAGATGAGCATAATAGAGAATGCGTCAGAGAAACAATGATACATGGTGATAAGTACACGGCAGTAGAAATGGCCACACAAACATAAAACCGATCCGAACAATAACAGAATTATGACAGTCAGTTCAGTCACAAGTTGAACTGAACTAGTTCTGTTAAGTTCGTGAACTATCCGTCACAGTTCAGTTCTTTTCGGTTTAACAGATCCCAGTTTTTGGTTATATGGTACCTCCAAGTTAAGAAATGTTCTATTCTATTCTAAGAAACAAAGCACCAAAGGATTAGTGATGACTTATTAGGATTCATTAATTTGGTGAGAAGAGGTTGAAATCAGCAATAAACAGGCATAATGAATCCACAAGACTATTAAACACACAAACAATCACAAGAGTTGCTTGCTTCTGTTAGAAACTAGTAAGTATGCCATTCACGGATACTACTTGAAATTTTAAAATATCAATCTTGTGATGAATTGTAAATATTTCATCTGATTTACTATTTGATTGCTTCAAGAAATTTTGAGTATTAATTAAAGAAATAAAGTATATTAGCATTGACACAATAACCACTAAAAAGGCATTAATATTGATTTATTTTTTATTTAATATGGAAGAACAAGAAAAATGTAACAATATGTAGAAGACACATGATTTTGAGATAAGACTTAAGAGTATGACATGGTTTTTTAACATTCAAAAGAATGAGGGTTGAGGACTCAAATTTAATATATAGGAGAGAAATGCTAAAAACACACTCTTTTGTCTTTTCAACACTCTCTCTAACACTCACTTTCTCATTGAATGAAATCCATGTAGGTCCCACCACTCCATGTGGGACCATTTTCAAAGTGTGGGACCTACATTGATTTTATCCAATAAAAGAGTGTGTTAGAGAGAGTGTTGAAAAAATAGTGTTCCTAGGACTCCTCTATATAGGAATGGATTAGTAAGACAGTTTAAACATCATTGACTAGATATAAATTATAAACGCAGCAATTAAAAGCTGAAAGCCATATTCCATTTGTTTCTAATGCAATAATTCTAATATCAATTGAATAATCACTGTTCTAGATATACATTTACCAAATAGTCAAGTAGAAAAAGAAAAAAAACGGGGTATATGACATAATGAGTAATGATATATTTCCATGGGCAAAACGGAAAAGATATACTTATTGTTGAACATCCCTAAGAAACAAGATAAACGGACACTACAGAAAGATGAGAAGTTTAATCTTCACTAATCCACCCTAGATACCTTAACTTAAAGAAACTTACAAGGTAGACAACTCAATTTTTTATTTCTCCATTTTCAAAACAAAACAATGAAAATATACAACAAACAACCCTTATCCCACTGAGTAGAGTTGACTACATGGAGCAAACGACGCCATAATGTTTTGTTATATATCATATCTCTATATAACTCATTAATCTCTAGGTCTTTCTTAATAGTTTATTTTATAGTTTTTCTAGGACTTCATCTGCCTCTAGTGATTTGACTATCCTCCAACCAAATATAATAATGATGATAATAAAAACTACTAAAGTACTAAATCACTTTATGTTTCTATAAATGCCGTAAGCACACTTCAAAGCACCTAAGTTAGAACTAAAATACAAGGTTCATCATGAACTGAAAATTTCAAATCAGTACATTCGAACAAAACTCACCATTGTCAACATATTGATTGAATATCAGGTTAAAATTTAAATAAGTTGGCAGCTGTTAAATACCAAGAAATTGAATTCAAAGAAATGACTATTGTATTGAAAGAGTGAGAAAGAACAAGAAAAAGAGAATAGGAGAGATATATCTCCTCAAAGGGATCCCCTTTCTACAATAGAACCACTACTCTATTCACTAAAAGTTTACAATAATCATTGATTCCCTCTATCAATATATCCTTCTCTTTATACACGTTATTCCTCTAATTATCCAACTAACTATCTTCTCTAACAACTCTTAACTACTCTAATTACCCTTTATTCTATATTCTAACTAACAGCATCAATATGGAATAGTATTATAAAACTATATTTTCATTTGAAATTTCTTGTGAAAGAAAAATAGAACACCATCAATTGTGAATGCAGAATAAATATTCAAATAATCATCAATAAGGGAATTATCAAAATGGAACTGTTACAGCTCTTCAACCCTCAAATAGATTAGAAGCATGCCAAAACGAATCTGTTTAAGATATGTCAGTAGCACTCAAAAAGAACTGGAAGAAATTTTACCAGCAATAACTGCAAACAGAACACACACTTAAATAAAGATTAAATTTTCCCAACATCTCTAACCAAGGTCGTAGTATCTACTTTATATCAAATAAATAAACAAACAAGGGAAATGCCATGTCATGGTAAAAAGGTTTTGCCTATTTATCATTTTTCGAAAGAATACCATGCTCATTGAATGGCTGACTTAGCTAAGGTTCTACTACACACAAACTTCCATTTCAATATGAGCAAATGTCAAGTACAAACTCTCTAACACACTCCTTTGAACACTCTCTCAACCATTCGACCACGTCACTACACCATTTCTTTTAAACATTTTACCAAGTAACCAGCTCCACTGGTTAAGAAAAAACAGAACACACATCCTTTTTTACAGCCCCGAGATCTAGAAAATGCTTGCCTATTTCTTCCACCTCTTATCTCCTCCCCCAATTCTCTTTAACACCGCACCATTTCTTTTTACCCTTATTTCTTCACATCATATCTCAACAAGAAAAATCTTAGCTATTTTTTGGTGCTAAACTTCTGGATCTGAGACCCCTTTGTGACACTGTTACTTATAGATTTAATAACAGGCTAAGCCAGTTTCCAAGTAAGAGATTTTCAAAAAGTGGTGACATCTATTAGATTGTGTTCTTAGACATCGCGATTCAGTCATATCACATCTCAATTCGGTGTGTATATTTTTAGGCTTTCACAGTTTTGGTTTGTATATTCATAATGATACCATGAGTGCTTTTGGGCGCCCTCAAGATATGTTTTCAGATACCGCTATACAATTACAACCTGTCTTTGCTCAACGGATACAAAATACCCACGCTTTAGCACCTGGCACAACGGCCCCTGGTGCAACAGCCAGCACCAGTTTGAATTGGGGCGGTGGTGATTTAGTGGCAGTGGGCGGTAAAGTAGCTTTGTTACAAGTGTGTTAGAGAGTGGCAGTGGTCTAATGGTTGAGGGGGTGTTCAATGTAGTGTGTTAGAGAGTTTGTCCTTAGCATTCCTCTTTCAATAAATAGTCCAGAACATTAAATGAAAAGAAAAGAGCAGCTGACAAATACAGAAATGGTGCTTAGTAATATAATTCCATCTTCTCAAATATCAAAACATGTTAGCTAGCCCTACGTGAATAAACAACTTAATTAAGCACATATAGTATCAACTCTTATCATATAAGCCCATATAATCTAGCTCTATTAGAAAAGATAAAATAAAGTCAAACGGTTTGCAAATAAACTATAAGCTTTCTTATAAGCTATCTTGAAGAGCTTATGGAAATAAGCTAAAAACAAATTATAGAAATGTCACAACTCACAAGTTGATTCTATAAGCTCTAACGAACAGTCCCACAAGTGCTTATTATGTTAGTGAATAAGCTCAAATAAGTCAATCTAACAGGTCCATACAATCTAGTCTAACTTATTTTTGTTTTGGTTTTCACCACAGTATAATCTGGTTTGGGGCGATTTATGGCATCAAGTGATTCCAGTCCCCTCCCAAGCGCAATTGCGACGGATCGAACCGTGGTCCTCCCTACCAATTTCAGCGCCAATCACCACTGGACCAAATAACCTACCCTAACTTATTAATAACATAATAACATAAATTTAATCAATAAAACCAGTTTTCAGATATCTAATTACAACTCTAACCACCTCTCTATTTTCTTCAACTCAAAAAAACACATTCAAAATTTCAAATCGATGAAAAATTAATCATTTATGCAAAGATACAAAACAAAATGAACAAAATTAAACAAAAATAATTTTTTTTTGAAGAAACTCACAGTCCAAGAACACATCGAGTAACATCACGTCCTTTATCGAGACACTTTTCAGGATTTTGATCTTTCTTCTTACATCTCAGAAACTCCAAATTCTCCTCATGACACCTAAATCCAATATGCTTCGAAGATGCCATCAACACCGCCGATGTTGGGATCGGGTTTCCAGCAGCATCCACAGCACTCGCCATTTCCGATTCACTCTTTCGCCTGAAAAAACGAAACACCACATTGATCGGTTATGGAAAATTCTGTTGATTTTCCCGAGAAAAGGGGAAATTGAAAATTTGGGAGATTGGGAAATGGAAAATGAAATTGAAATTGAGATTGAATAGAAGTGTCTTACGATTGATGTGAGAAAGAAGAGAGAAGAGGATGAAGATTAGGGCAGTGTATAGAACTCAGCTTATTTGTTTTTGGTCGAAAGGTTAGAACAACAAATGGTGATGTTGGAAAGGAGAGAGAGTTTAACACTGACAATTTAAAATTATTTTACACATGTATTTAGAATTATCTTTGTCTTAACGATTATAGTATTGATTAAATTGTACTATTTATTTATTATATTTTGACTGTATTTTTTTAATAATATTTTAATGAGTATTTTTAATGAGTATTTTTAAAATATTTAATTTTTATAATTTTTACTGCTAAATAATTAAATATATTAATGATCAAAATTGTGCATGGGTACATATGCAATGGTCAAACATATATTTAGGGACGGAGGTAGTAATATATTGTCACATCGTTTAATCGTTTAATGAATGTGACACATTATGTGTTTTTAAACACCATACATGATGTTTAAATCTCTGAGCCAATTATCCTACTATTTGAGGTGTCTTCAATCTAACGAGAAGAAGTCGCTGCATTTGGCGGTATATACTTTGGTCTGGACAAAAAAAAAACACCATACATGATATGTCAACATATTATTGAATGCGTTTGTAAAATAATTTTATATTAACTTTGTATATAAATTAAATTCAAGAAAAAGAAGAAAAAAAAAGTAATCTTTGACAGAATTATTCAATTTTGCGGAAATTTTTATTTTTTAATATTTTTTTTGGTAACGAAGCTAAAAAAAATAAGAGAGAAAAATTATTCGCGAGGAAAGAAGGTTTCCGTTGCGTCATTTCTAAAAAATCACGGAGACCTTCTAGAGAAGAGGTAAGACTGTAAGAGTTACCAAGTCGGCATCTAATGAAGTTTCAAATTTGGCGAAGAAAGAAACATTAATTCCCTTCTCTAAATGTGTGAAAAAGAAAAACATTGGTGATTTTTATAATTTCTTGATTTTAATCATGGTAATTTTTATTTTTTTGTATTGCTCGGTAAAAAACTATTCCGTTTTTTGTTAGTAATTATTTCTTACTTTTTTTTTTTGTAAAAGATTCTTATTCCTTTTTAACTATTAATTAAATTAATAGTATTTTAATTTTCCTTCTGGAAAAAACTTATCAATTTCCACTATATTTTTAATGATATTCTGTGGTTTGCATGTGTAATAAGCATGTTTTTTTTTTTTTACATGTGTAAGCATGATTTATTCACTAAAATAATGGTTACACATATTTTCGATGAATGAAAAAAATATTAGATTTATAAGAGAGGTGACTCATGAAATTATAATGTCCTAAGATTTTTGGTGGAGATGTGGTGTCTCTCTTGTTTGAAACATTGATCCGTTGTTTCTCACGGCACTCTCGTAGACTGACAAAATTTAAGTGCATTACTTTAGGTACTTTTCGTATGGTTCTTAACATTTTTTTTGTTATAACAAATTTTGAGAAAACTATGAATTTGAGGAAATTATAATTTGTTATGTTAGAATCATACAAAAAGTACTTAAAGAAATGCATATAAAATTTGTCTTATTAATAAATCAAATTTTTATATTTCATTTCCCTTTAAGAGAGACTCCAACTCATTCTCTTTTATTGTTCAAAAACTTATTGGATGTTGCTATTTGCTTTTTTTTTTGGGTACATATTTTGTGTATATCTTTATCTTTATCTTTATATATATAATCTTGATAAAGTAAACCCTAATCCTGCTTAATTGATGCCAAATCTATCCTCCTTATCTTTATCTTTATCTTTATCCTTATATATATATAATACTAATAAAATATGCAACAACGAGAATAAACCCTAGTCCTACTTAATTTGCTTAAATATTGACGCCAAATCTATCCTCCTAATTTACACTATGTCAAAATCTAACAACTGCTCTTTACAATTAACTAAGTATTTGGATGGCTAAGATAAATGCCTCTACGTTTTTCCAACACCACTCATATTAACATTTGCATTTAGTAAAAAAAAAAACATTTGCATGGGACAGACTCTATGTATACACAGTATACCACAATTTTTCTCATAAATCATTCAAACCACATTTAGTTTTTACTAGGTAACTAAGTATAATAGTTTTATTGCATTCTGTCAAAAAAAATAAAAATAATTTTACCGCATTAAATGAAGATTTTCTTATTTTTTCAATGCTAATTATTATGCCTTTTCCTACTAATTTTGGTATAATGCATGTTAATATATTGCATACCAATATACTACTATATATCTCTTCATGGATTTGCATTGTAAATGACATGCATTAAATATTCACTCGCTCAAGGTTTTTTTTTTTGACAAACACTCGCTCAAGGTTATATACCTATGATACCCATGCTCAAGCAAATGCGGCCGATGTGTAGCAAAACAGCGAGGAAAAACCATTCTTCCGCAAGAACTTATCTTCCACCCAAATCTATAAAACCAGTTGATATTGCTCCACAACCAGAATACAAATTTAACAACTTCAACGTTAGTTCTTTATTTTCTACACTATTCAAAGTGTTGAGAGGTTTTGAGTCCACTTCTTATTGACCATTTACTTCGGTTTCAGAAGAAATAGTTGAAGAAGTCTCGCTACCGATTTCTTTGCTCTATGAGCTACGAATTCGTAATAAAATGAGAAGGACTTTAAAGATGCCATTATACCTGATGATAATTTAGTAAATGTAGTGTATAGAAATAGATAGGGAGACTTCAGGACTAAGCACGAGGTAGAGAAAAGAAAACATGAATATTGCAAGCAGTAAAGAGTCAAAGTAGCAGAGTCAGAGTAGCAGAATAGCAGACAAGTTCATCAATATTCATGTCTTTGGCCAGCAAGAGGCCCCTAAAGATAGCAGTCAGTTACGCGAGTAAAATGTCAGATGATCCTTGAATGAAGCCTGCGAAGTCTCCAAGATAATGACCGAAGGTGTTTATGATAATGCCGCCAAATCTAGCTCGAACAGGAATACCGAGACAACTTCCGTCCACATTCAAAATGGTACAAGAATCGTTATTATTGTTCCACCTGGTATGTCTATCTACTAACTCGTCGTTAGAAGCGGGAGAGAAACAATTTCTTAAAGTTTCGACCTCGAATGTTGAAGGAGAGTCGACTTAAGGACCAAGTCTTATTGTTTAAACACATCAAATTTCGGTGTCTCCAAGACCACCAGATAGCGGCCGAGAAAGTGAAATCATGTGCACCTTTGGTACCCTGCTTGAGCCAATCGTACAAATACTCAAATATTTAAGACACCTATAGAATAATAAAACTTAACAATAATAATCTATTTATATTTATTAAATTAGAGTCTCAAACTATGTCATCAAATTTTTGACACTTAATACCATTTACGCCACGTCTTTTAAATTCGTAAGTGTTAACCTTTATTTTATTTTTCTATGCTTTTTCATTCTAAATCTATTTTATTTTTCAAGTAGTGTTGCTACCTTTTATTATCCCTCCTTCTTCTACCGTTACACTATCTCTATATTGATCATTCAATTCCATTCAATTTAATTTGTATATTATTCTTCGGGCTCGATCAAAACACATATTGTAACATAAATCTGCATCCTAAGTTTATTCCTGTTTGCTAAATTTGTCTAAATATTTTTATTCAATATCTATTTCTATCCTCAGATCAAATTTAAATCAAATGAGATAAAAACAAAATCTATTTCTATTCACACCATGCTCAAAAAAAATTCTATTGCCTAATTTTTTTTTTACAATCTCTTTTGTTTCCTCAATCACATAGTTTTATCACATGATTCACATTCAAATCTACACAATGTTACTACTCCTCTGATATGTTGTTGGTAATCTTCACCTCTCCGTTTTGTTTTAATTCATTTATCTTTCGGCTTTTATATATTTTCTACTAATAGTTGGACTTGAGCTTTCATGAATCACGTACAAGTCTCAATAGCACGAAATTTCAATTTGCTTTCTACATATATCGTAATGTTATGCTGGCTTGGCAGGCTTGGTTGATGAAGGTTGTATGCATTTCCAACCAGATGCAAGATTGTGGGACAGTCTTTCTCCTTGGTTAAATCACTATAGATGGAACAAGAAGTGATGTTGTTTTATCAAAAAAAAAAAGTGGCGGTGGAGTTTATTGCTCGTTTATCCTTTGTTCATGTATAATTTATCTGATGACAATGATGTGTTTCAATGATTGAGACTTAGAGTTCCCATTATTATTGGAAGAAGAGACAATGGATGGACTTAGCTTGATTAGTTGTCAAACGAAGGAGTTGATTCTTTATTAGTAACTCCTTCTTATTAAACATATGAGAATATTTGTCAATCGTATTTGTCGTGCCAATATTAGAGGTTGTGATGTTTCAGTCAAGCTATTGATACAACATAGTGTGATACAAGCATTTGTTGAGAAAAGTCAAGCCCTTAAATAAATCTCAGTAAACTCGAGGAGATTAGTCTCTGCAATTGCGTGCAGGGGATACCTTTGGTTTACCAAAAAAATACAACCCAATGCTAAAAACAAATTACTCTAAACACTGTGGGAGATAAGATCATCCTGGAATATTTTCACCTCTTCAAAGTCTCTTAGTATGCATGACTGTTTTAGGGTAGTCTCCACATTTTCCACAAGAAGAAGGATTTGTACCTGTTCGGACCTTGACAATCCGCATTTTGTCAAGAATAATATGCTGGTCAGATTTAGTTGTTCTTTTATGAAGCATTAGATTTTTACAATTATATGCAAATAGAAAGTGTTCCTATCACCTCGAATAAGCTACGTACTTTACCTTAGATTTTTCTTGCTAAAACTCTTCTTCAAGCTTCAATGATTCTGAATTTGATGAAGTTTAGATTCTACAGATGGACATTAGTGTTTATATTCCCCAAAACATAGTTGTTCCAAGTCTAGCCCTATTTTCCAATCATGGTGGGAAGACCACATGTTCACGAATTTGTTTATATATTCATTTCGAACATTTTAGATGGACTATAATAATATATAAAAGATACTTTACTCGTGCATCACATGGGTAATACACTAGTAACTATACATAATACATTATGAAACATTTTGATTTGGCTTGGATCAGTTTCGGCAACAGATTTGGTCCAATTTAGTTTGGTTTGATATGAACCAATCTGGTTGGTTTCTACATTGAAAAATACTAAATCACAGGTGCTGCAAAAAATTGGACCTAACTTCT